>CM062804.1:210105240-210430846 GCA_031772625.1 Pinus tabuliformis
TAGTTTGAGGAGTGGTAATTCTGGCCAATGCATTACAAGATATTGTTAGATTCATTTCTTCTTTCTCGATGTGATCTTTCACTTCTTGAACCTTTTTCTTCTTGATATGTCATTCTATCTTGAGATTTTGAAGAGTGGTAATTCTTTCCAATGCTTTACAAGATATGGTTGGATTCATTTCTTCTTTCTTTGGGGTGGGTTCCTGGTGTATATCCTCTTCTTTTGATGTTTCTTGATTCTTTTCTTCCTCCTCTTCATAATATATGTAAAATAATTTCTTCTGAGGACACTTATGACCTTTAGTGTATTTGCTATAACAATTGTAACAAATCCCTTTTTCTCTTTTTTCTTCCAATTTTTGTGGTGTAAAACTTGCAGGTTGTGGAAGGCTAGGAGAAAAAACACTTTCATTATTATAGTCGTGAGTGGTGGGATTCCTTGTTTCCATAATTTTTCTTTCAATTTTTCTTGCCAACCTGAATGCCTTCTCCAATGAATCAAGTTCCCAAAGACGAACCTCATGTTGGATGTTATCTGTTAAAGTCCCTATGAACACATCAATCCTATGCTCCTCTGGAATATCATTTACCTTTATATTCAATTCTTGGAAGTCCTCAATGTGTTCCATCATTGAACCCTTTTGTTTGAGATTTATCAATTGGATAAAGAAAGTGTTGCTCTTTGTATCCTCATAATGTGCTATCATTTCCTCCATAAAAATTGACCAAGTGACAATTTGTTTACGAGAGCAAAGCCATTGATACCATACAAATTGATTGGGTTCCAAAGATAAAGTTGCAATGCGTACCTTTTGTGTGTTTTGCACATTATGGAGATGTAAATATTGCTCAGTATGTAATATCCATGTTACAGGATCCTTGCCATCAAACTTCATCATATCGATATTTGGAACACGGTGGGTCTTCAATACAACATTAGAGTCTATGAAATCATGATTAACATTTCTTTTTTCCTCATCATGAGTTTCCCCTCGTACCTTTTTTCCATTAGGAAGTATTTCTTGTAGCAACTTTGTCAAACCTTCCATGTCTTTATTCAAATATTCCATGTTGCCTTTTAGTTTTAATTTTATACCATCGATCTTAGATTCCATGTCATTCTTCAAACCATTCATATGGTTGAATGTTATCCTTTAAAGTCCATATGAAGACATGAATCATTTTCTTCTCTCGAATATCATTTACCCTTATATTAAATTTTTTGAAGTCCTCAATGTGCTCTACCATTGAACCCTTTTGTTTGAGATTTATCAATTGGCTAAAGAAGGTGTTCCTCTTTGTATCCTCATAATGTGTTATCATTTCCTCCGTGAAAATTGACCATGTGATAAGTGATTTACGAGAACAAAGCCCTTTATACAATAAATATTGATTCGGTTCTAAATAATTAGATGCAATACATACCTTTTGTAATAGTGGCACACTGTGTAGATCAAAATATTTCTCTATCTGTAGTATCCAATTTACCGGATCCTTGCCATCAAACTTCCTCATCTCATTTTTTCTTGATTTTGGGAGCTCAATCTTGAAACGACTGTAACTCTGTACTTTTGAATCTTTAAGTTCTAAAATTACGACCTGCGATAGCCCTCTACGTCCTATTTCCAATGTCACCTGTCTGATCAAAATTGGATTCTCCAATAAATATTTATGCACAATATCCCAAGATAACCTGATTATATACCTTTTCAGAAGAGCGAACTCGTATAAAGTTCCACATGTCACTTTTTCGACCTACGGACCTGAAATTGATACGCATAAATCTACAGGATGTCCTCTTTCTCTAACTTCTTATGAAACTACAATCTGGTGATTAGAAAGAAAGGTATGATGATTTTCCCATGGTCACCTATTTGGGATGTAATGCGAGAGCCTGCAGAAACCCTAAATTTCTTGGACTGTATTTCTGCAAATATAGCGAAACAAGATCTCAAATTCGGGCCCGTGCTTCCCCACAAGATCATCTCAAATGGGTTTTAATTTTAGAGTCTGAACCTTTGTAGAAAGCAAATTATAGCGACAAGTTCACGATGACCTGTTTGAGATGAAATTACGGAGCTTGCAAAAAAGCCTAACTTCCATAGATCATATCTCCAAAAATATAGTGATACAAGATCTGAAATTTGGACCCGAGCTTCAGTATGATTTCTGCTCAAATGGGTTTTTGTTGTAGCTTCTGAAATGTCGCAGAAAAAATGTTATAGCGAAAATTCCACGAAGACATGTTTGGAGCAGCCAAACCCTAGAATCCAAAACTCTCATACCAAATGTTAGGAAACCAGCTCACCAAAAAGATAGAAAAGATAGATCAACACCTTAGAATTCAGCGTCTTCGAGGGGGCAACCTCCTTTACATTACACAAATGAACAATTCTTAGATGATACAAATGACAAGGCCTCCTTTCTATATATAGCAGTCTAAGGGGTCATAATATAACTAGAGCCGACATCACAATAATAATATAAGGGCACAATAATAACAATAGTGGGCTTCTATGGGGCACAATAATAGCAATATGGAGACTACATGGGCACAACAATATAATAAGGGGGTTTTACTAATAACAATAAGGGATTACACTAGTATTATAGGGTCTTAACAAATTTCCCTTTTCGAGAGTGGAATTGCAGCATATCTTTTAGATCTGATTAGAAAGTCTACACTGGTTCCCTCGTATTGCAATAGATCTTTTAGATCTGACTAGAAAGTTTACATTGGTTCCCTCATCTAGTCTGCATCAGATCTTTTAGATCTGACTAGAAAGTCTACATTGGTTCCCTTGTCCAATCTCGAAATGGTTCCCTCTCGAGTCTGGAATTACAACAGATCTTTTAGATCTGACCAAAAAGTCTACACTAGTTCCAATTCCAACCAGCTCAAGATGATGCTCTTGGCAGTATTATTTTATTCTTTCTCTCTCACTGGTACTGCCTCTTCTCATGGGTGGTACGACCTCTTCTCATGGCTAACCCCTCGTTGTTCACCTCTCAGATCTTTATCTCTAGCTTTCTAGAAAGAAAATTCATAATTGCCCCCCCAACCCTGGTTGTTCACCTCTGAGATCCTTATCTCTAGCTTTCTAGAAAGAAAAGTCATAACTGGCCCCCCAACCCCCAATTCTCTGGAAGTTATTCAACTTAATTCACAAGTCCCCAAAATTAATTTTATTAGAAAATCAACTAATAATTAACAACAATTTCTTTAAACGAGTCCTTACATAACATTTGTTACTCAAAGTTAAATTCAAAAGTAAATGACAATAGTATTTAAAATATTACACCCCGCGAAGACTGAGGATGTTACAATCTCATCAGTGCTTGCTTATTTTATTTTTTTTCTTTCTAGTCTTTTTTAGGTAGTAGATATCAATGGCTTATGTTTTTTTCCCATTAAAATCACTAGTAGATCTATGTTTGGCAATACCACTTAATCACTTGTAGCTCTTTTGTTTCAACCAAAAATAATTGTGCTAACAAAATCCAGTTATAGTACCAAAGAATAATTTAATTTTAAAATAGTTTAATATGTTGGGATAGTGGATCAGTGCCCATATTCGACTGCTTGATAATAGCCAAGATGTTGTAACCATGGATGCATATAAAGTTAGATTCCATTGTTAAATGCTGCAATAACCTTAATTTTAACATGGGGGATCACTTTGATAACAATGTTTTAGTGTTTATTTTTATTTTCTGTATTTTTCAACAACTTTTAATATTTCATTATTTCATTTTGTTTATGAGGATTAGTAGTAAGAATGTTAAGTGAAATTAAGAAATAGTATAAATTTTTTATATATAATTTTGAAAAAAACTATTTTTTATGTAGAATAGATAGATACAAAAATATAGTTGTATTTTTAACATTGTTATATTTATGATATATTTGACAATAAAATATTTTAATCTATAAAGAATTTTTCGGAAGAAGTCACATTGAAGATTTTGGTCATAACTTTTCGGACCAACAAGTGTGGTTTATCCAGATCTAGGAAGAAGGTTAAATAGGGAGACAGGTCAACCTAACAGCTAGAAGAAAACGACTATGTTTGACTAGGGGAGGGAAAGGAGAAATGTTTAATAATATTAATTTTTCTTTTTTAATTTAACAATTCATTAATATATATATATATATATATATATATATATATATATATATATATATATATATATATATATATATATATAGATAGATATATAGATATATATATATATATATGTATATGTATAGAGAGAGAGAGAGAGAGAGAGAGAGAGAGATAATATTTATATCTAAAAATAATAATAATATTAATAATAATTATTGATAAAACTAATACTAACAAATAATATTAATATTAAATTATATATCAATATATATAAAAATCACTAAAGATTAAAAACTAGTAAAAATGTAATTATAATGTTACTATAAATATTAATAATACTAATATCTATATACTATTATCTATCAACTAATGGATATATTTGATTAGGGTTTTAATAGTATTTAATTCTTTTTATTATATATATATATATATATATATAACTTAAAAGAGTAAAAGCTAATTTTGAATATATATATATATATATATATATATATATATATATATATATAGATATATATATATAGATAACTAAGGATTAAAAGCCAATAATAAATTAATTATAATATTACTAAACATATAATAATATTTATATTTATATTATTAATAATAAAATTGATAATACTAGTAGTAATCCTAAAAAAAATATAAATACAAAGGGCTTTGACAAAGATGGAGAAAATTAAGAAGAGAGGACTAGCAGCTCCTAATTTTCCCACTGTCATCCCTATTAATATTACTTGAAGACCTCTCAGTTTCAATGGCTTCCTTGAATGTTAGCGATAACCCTAGCCTCCTCAATGCATATATAATGCTTAGTTTTCTCTGCATGTACCGCCAAGGCTAAGGATTTGGTCGTCCCGTGCTTGATATTTTATTACGCCGAGTACACCAGGGAGATGTCATGTAAAGTTAATGTAAGTGTAGGAGATATATGAAAAAAGTAAAATTATTTAACTATATACAGAAATAGGTCTTGAATAATGGGCCTATCATAACCTACAGACATATATATTAATTAAACTGTGGACCTTGAACTTATATGCGATTGGAGTCATCTATGGAGGTGGAGGAATTGCCTGGACGACCAAAAGTGGCTAGAATCCGCACAAAATAATGTCAAAAAATCTTGTAGAGGGATTGTTTGAATCATGTTTTAGATGGTGGAAATGGATTGAGCACCATAAAAAACATCTAGGACACCTAAAATTTTGACGTTTAACAACTATAACTTGGATTTACAAAAACGATTGTTGGATTTTCTCTAAATACGATCAGAATTTCCATAGCTTTCTGGGCAATTCCTCTGGCTAGTTAGACTGCAGCTATATGATTGGAGTCGTCTACCGAGGCGGAGGAATTGCCTAGACCACCAAAAGTGGCCCGAATCCTTGCAAAAAAATTCAAAAAATATTGTAGAGGCAGTCTTTGAATCATGTTTTGTATGGTGGAAATGGATTAGGCAGCATCAAAAACGTCTAGGACTCCTAAAGTTTTGAAGCTTAACAACTATAACTTGGATTTACAGAAATCCTTGCTGGATTTTCTCTAAATATGACCAGAATTTCCATAACTTGCTGGGCAATTCCTCTAGCTAGTTAGACTATGGCTATGCTATTGGAGTCGTCTACCGAGGCGGAGGAATTGCCAGGATGGCCAAAAGTGGCCGGAATCCGGGCAAAAAAAAATTAAAAAATTTCAAAAATTCTTGTAGAGGCAGTCTTTGAATACTATTTTTCATGGTGGAAATAGATTCAACACCATCAAAAACGTCTAGGACACCTAAAATTTTGAAGTTTAACAATTATAACTTGGATTTACAAAAATCCTTGCGGGATTTTCTCTAAATATGACCAAAATTTTCATAACTTTCTAGGCAATTCCTCTGCCTAGTTAGACTACGGCTACGCAATTGGAGTCGTCTACCGAGGCCCTTAAAATCTTAATAACTGTGTATGTGCAAGACCGCGACCGTTAAAAGCTTAAGAACTTACATCGTTTATTTACAGGTTGGATCTATTTCCTCTCGTACACAAACTTGTTTACAAACACAATTGTTTAATTATATGAAAGTAGATGCCACCTTGTATAAGGTTTTCTAATACCCAGAAATGGGTCGTAAACTAAGTAGGGTTCTTACAATTTTTCTGATACTACTCCAGACTTAGTCATTAGAGAGTTTTGGGGGTTTCTCATCTATGCAAAATCTTAAGTTATTAATGTATAGATGGTTCTCTACTTTGGGTTTGGTTATATCTACATGTTCTTTCTGTCGAGAGTTTGGTTATATCAAGATGCAAGTTTTTCCGAACTGCAATATTGTTCTATTTTGGAGCTTATATAATATATGTCCTCAACCATTTGTTTTAGAAGGTCTGTTATAATATATCTATTTTTTTATTTGAATGGTGGATTTGGTAGGGGAGGGACGCCATTACCTGTGCGCCCTCCCCTCCACCTAGCCTACGAGCATGCGACGTTGTACGACACGCATCCAGCTTGGACTGCCACATGTTGTGCAGCGTGTCAGGCCATAAAACTGCAACTGCTAACCTACCGCCCGCTCGTTTCTGCCTTTACGCTATGATGTGTCATTTGCCTTTGGGTTTTCTATTCGGGTCCGATGTTTGTTCGAAGCCCTCCACCGACGATGGCGTGGGAGGGCTCCATTACCTGCGCATGATGTCCGCCATGGTTGAGCTCATGTCCACCATTGTTTGCTTTCACGAATCCATGGTTGGAACAATGTTTCTGTTGTTCTTGTGGTTTTCCGCCTGCAATTGTTGTTCAGTCCGGACCATTGGTGCTTTAGGGTTTCTTGGGTGGTTGTTTAATTCACGCTATTTGTTGTTCGGGAGGAGCCAATACCAATTTCAGCCAGTTCGAGGTCGAAGGTGGCATTTACAGGTAATTGTAGGTTTTGGTGGTTTTTGTGTGGTTTTTTTGGTTTTTTTTTCTCCATTTTCTAATTTCCCATTTGTTGCAGGTGTTGCAGGTGTGGTATGTGTGGCGAGCACTGGAGAAGGTTCGCCGAAGGTGTGGCAAGCTTTGGACTTGGACATGGCTTCTATCCGGTAGGATTTTAATCCTACCAACCATTTTCTGATGTGTTTTTCAACACCTCACCTAGTGTTTTTCAACACCTCACCTTGTTTATTGGAATTTTTGTTAAATTTGCAGATAGGTTTTGGGTTTTGTCAATTAATCCATGGGATGTTGTTGCTTTTCTGACCTATATCACTAAAAATTGGTTTTGTTAATTAAGCCATGGGATGTTGTTTCTTTTCTGACCTGTATCAGTACTGCAACTTCTATGTAGAGTTATGTCATGGGTTCAATCCTTTATACTCGTTTTCATGTAGCTCCAATGTTGGTAAATTATTATGTTCTTTTGTGATGTTTTTTTGAAAAATCTAATGTTGGTATTACCAATGTATACCCTGATTAGGGCAAGTCAAGTCATCTACTTCATATCTTTGAAGTTTGATATGTGAATTTTCAAGAGTCAATGGAATGAGTGCTTAGAAATGATCAAGTTTTATGTTTTTTAGTAATGAGTTTTATTCATTCATCTTTTGTTTGGTTGGATGTTGTTCGGAGAAGCAGACCCGATTGTACCTAGGGACTTATTTCGGTTTAGATGTAGGTTTCCGAGAGTGATGTTTTTTTGTCAAAATCACTTGGATTTTTTCCTTCACTTTACTTCTTTTCTGGAAAACATAAACTTGCATTGTTGCTGCCTTTTGTCAATAATCCCCGCAAGTATCTTAGTGGTTTGCATAATGATATAGTACATGAATTGGTAGTAGATTTTGAACTTCAATCAATACCGACTTGTGCCACCTTGTTCGATGAACAAAAGAGGGCTTCATAATTAGCTATGAAAAACTTGGCCTAAGGATGCCAGTGTGGTAGTTTAATGCTTTCTTGCTTTGCTCATTTAGAAAATGTAATCAATGGAAAGAAACTCTTGTAATGAAAGTTCTTGTTTTGGTCTTGCGTGTCTAGTGCATTTTGCAGGATATTATTGGTGAGATACCTCACCTAGTTCGACCCTATTTTGGATGCATAGATCTTACATACGTGAACCGCCTATTTTGAATACTCACCCTTTTGGTAGATCCATAGCACCCTTGTAGACAACTGTGCTATGTTGCTAACTGATAGATTACAAATAAAACCTATATTGTAGGAATGGTTTTTGACTTTCTTGCCATATTATAGGCTACCTTTCACTATTGGAGTGTGAACAGAGAATGTTTTAATGACATCCTATTCCTCCTTGGATATCCTTTGCATTTATGGGAATTTTCTTGTGTAACCAAATTCCTCCATGATAGGTTTGCAATAGTAACAACCTTACACTCTTTATCATCATCAAAGAGTTTCAAAAACATGGGATAGGTAAGACAACGGTAATACTGGATTTGAATAAGCAATTGAATGACTTGAAAATATTGGTCCTCACATCCTTCAATTTAAGTGCTTCGGTTCTTGAGTTTAGATGTGCCCAAAGAGATTATTTTATGTTCGAACTCATGTAATTTGACAAATCTGGCCCTATTGACTTATCTTTTATTGTTTCAACTGCCTTTCGAGCTTCTGTACCATTCCATATAATTTATTAGTGCTTGTAGTAGCTTGGGTTAGGTCCCTAAAGACTATCTCCCATGTCTGACTATGCCATTCAATTTTGTCTATCACATGCATTTTGTTCGTTTCCTTGGAACAATTCTTAGCTCAATTATTTTAAAACTATATATGACTACATATTTGATTATATTAAAATTAGATTTGTTGGATTTGTTTACTTATATATGGTTGATAATTTATTTGCAGCTCTGTGTCTTATTATCTCAGTGTTTCAGGTTTTATTCAGCAAATTTAAATAATTATTACTTCAAAAATGAAGAAAATGACTTCAAAGAGTCCACTAGTTCCAATTGTAACTCTTTATGATCTTTGTGGAGTACATATGTTGTGTAGGCTTTAAGTTTAGTTCAGTTTTGAGGGTGCATGCATGGTCTGTTTTTCAAATAGCATAAATCCTTAGGCTGTCCAAGGTGCTTTTATGGGAGTTGTCTATTTCTAGATGAGAGCTTAGTTCTATAGGAGGCACCAGCAGATTTGCCTGATGTGTAGTTATCCATGGAGGTAGGGTGTACTAGGTGTTCTGAGTAGGGTTACGGTTTGACACAGTGAAACCAATTCTTATTGCACGTGTTTAGAGACATTATTTTACCTTATTATGTTATCTGAGAAAGGAAATGTAGGGTGCGCCATTGTGTTGGTTAGTGAGTTTTGGTTTTGAGCTATTGTTGTGTATTAAATTCTTTTTGTATTCAATAGAAGATGGATGTGTTCGAGAGTTAAGATATTTTACAGAAGTATTTGCTTGTAGGTAAGCTTACTTAGATCTACGTTATTATTTCAAAGTTGAAAAACTGCTTACAGTGGCCTGCTTTCTATGATCCTTGTTGACTGCAATGAATAATTAGATTTGAAGCATATTGCTACTATGACTTAATAAATACCCTAAGACAATAATAATAAGCCCAAGACCATTACACATTAGCCATAAGAGGCTAATAAAGTCATATGTTTTTCTGTTGGTGACTTTCCAAGTGTTTTTCTAAGGTCTGGTATATGTTTTCTGATATCTGAAATATGCTTTTCGAGATCTGGTGTACTTGTTTCAGTAAGAAGAAATCAATTTGCTAAGGTTTAATATCCATAAGAAATCACTTATCAGTCTTGGGAGCATCATTTTGAAGCTAATGGTGAAGTATTAAGAGATTTATTTTGTGAAATATTGTTCATCTTTGCAGTGAAAAAACAAGCCGCAAGACATAATATGAATTGACATAACAATTTCAAAAGGGGAATAAGTATCTAATTTATCATTGTAGCATATTTTGTGGACTGATATCATCTCTCTTAAATATTTCAGAGGTTGGTGTATTTTTTGAGCCATTGGTTAATGTCTAACTATTATGTTTGCATCCATTGGTTGGTAGACTTCGTTGGTTTCTCTTTTTGTCTTTCTTATTTGATCGTTGCATGTTTGCATCTCATCTCATTGCAAAACATTACATTGACATTCTGATTTGTATTTTTCATATAACACAACATGTTCTAGCTACTCTTCAGGAATATTAACTCTTGCATAATATATCCTTCCTATACTTATCATCATTCCAAAATTGTTCCATTATTAAAGTAGAGAAGGAATCTTATAGAAGTCAGATCTAAAATTAACATAAAGGTAACTTTTGTGCATGGCTTTTAGTTTCTAAATTAGCTACTTTCAGTTGAGGGTTGCTAACATTTACTTTTCCTTCCACACCATCATCTTGGTGATAGGCTTGTGGATGTGAATGAACTTCGTAAGAATTTCAATTAATTATTTTGAGATTGTGTGGATGTGGATGATTGCTTCAACTTTCCTCGTCATTTAAAAAAATTGATAGATCCCAAGCAGTTCAGTAGGTATTTGTCCTCTTTAATCTGTCTTTTGTCGGGGCAGAGGTCAAATTATAGTAAGGGACCTAGCAGGATATGAGACATGGAACCTAACTGGATGGTTTCTTCTTTTGATGATTACTTCCTCATCATCTAAAAGAACTGCTAGATCCGAAGCATTTCAAGCATCGTCCTACTCTCAGGCATCATCACCCCTAGCTTCCTTTTCAGTTTCCCTTCATGTTGTTGCAATGGACCATGCCACTATACAGGTGTATGAAGGATCACATCGACATATCCTCCCTCTCATTCTCTTAGCTCTAGATGTTGTAGGTAAGCTAACTTAGATCTAGGTTATTCTTTCAAAGTTGAAAAACTGCTTACAGTGGCCTGCTTTCTATGATCCTTGTTGACTGCAATGAATAATTAGATCTAAAGCATATTGCTACTGTGACTTAATAAATACCATAATACAATAATAATAAGCCCAAGACCTTTGCACATTGACCATAAGAGGCTAATAAAGACATATGTTTTTTTGTTGGTGACTTTCCAAGTGTTTTTCTAAGGTCTGGTATATGTTTTCTGATATCTAAAATATGCTTTTCGAGATCTAGTGTACTTGTTTCCTTAAGAAGAAATCAATTTTCTAAGGTTTAATATCCATAAGAAATCACTTACCAGTCTTGGGAGCATCATTTTGAACCTAATGGTGAAGTATTAAGTGATTTATTTTGTGAAATATTGTTCATCTTTGCAGTGGAAAAAGAAGCCCCAAGACATAATATGAATTGACATAACAATTTAAAAAGGGGAATAAGTATCTAAGTTATCATTGTAGCATCTTTTCTGGACTGATATCATCTCTCTTAAATATTTCAGAGGTTGGTGTATTTTTTAGCCATTTGTTTCAGATCTAACTATTATGTTTGCATCCATTGGGTGGCAGACTTCATTGGTTTCTCTTTTTGTCTTTCTAGGTACTAGCATTTCTTCCACTGTAATAAATAGTCTTTCAATGTTAATAATCAATTTTTTATAAACATGTGTGCTTAGCTCGCAAATAAAGCTTCTTTACAACCAACCAAGATGTTGTTGGCTTTTCAATGTAGTGAATGCATAGAACCATAATGTTGTTAGCGTTTCAAAGCAATATAACAACCTAGGTTGAAAGCCAAAATGTTTCTGTGACAAGAAAAAGACACAATCCATCCAAAATCCACATCATAATGTGGTTACAACGAAAAACATATGACACCCCTATTCTTTATGGCCCTGAGAATCTTGAGTGCTAAAACTCCCAGAGTTACTTTCTTGAGCCAAGTAGGTTGGCCTACCTATCAAGGGTTGATTAGGAAATGGTTGATTGCTGCCATATGATTGACTCCAATTTGCAGCTTCCAACCATGGAGGTATTGAGTACCCATACCTCACACTTGCACTACTGACCCCTGCATTAAGTGGAGGTGTGTAATGAGCATACATGGAATTAGCACCAACTCTGGTAGGAATAAGGCAAGTGGGTAAACCCTTTGTTTGATAGTGAGGCACTTGAATTTTTATGAGATCTTGGAATAATGGTGTATTATCTGCAATGGAGTCTAATGAGTTTGAAATAATCATGGTTTCATCAGCTATTCTTGTATCATTGTCAACCATATTGATCATCCCTTGTTCCTTTTCAAGCATTTGTTGTGCCTTTCGTTTTTCCTTTTCCTGTCTTGCCATTTGCTTTTGTTGGTCCTTAACTTGCCTTGCTTTATCTCTTTCAATCCTTTCATCTGCTTGACGTTGTGCTGCAACAATCCTTGTTGCCTTCTTCTCCTTGACTAGATCCTTCTTTTTTTGTTTTAATTCTTGCATTTCAAATTTCTTTTTTTCAGAATCAACTAATAAGTTGATATAGTCCTCTGAGGTGAGTAACTGTGAGCTTCGGCCCAGACGAAGACTACCCGGTGCACCTTGCTTTTTTTAATTGATACTATCTGTACTAGTAGCTTTAGGAACCATCCAAGTGTCTTCTCCACCCCTCCCACCTGCATGTCATTGCTTGGTACTTCCCTTTCAGTATCTGTTGGAACTGATTGAACTATATCATTATCTTCATTTGATGCCTCATTATTGCCTTCATCTTCTTCCATTGATCTATTGTCCACAAAACAATGAACAATTTCACTGTTCAATTATGCCGGTTGTGAGGTCATGTTCATGCTTTCTTCATTGGTTGTTGGGACACTATGTGCATACATATTGATCATTGTTTCTGCTAGCCATGAAGGTGGGGTTACTTTGCTTGGCAATGTCAATTGGTCATTGTCAACTTCATGTTCAACAATATCATTAACAATATCAGCAATAGGAATTTCATGTTCTTGAGTTGGTGGAACGATCTCCATGTTACTGCAAATTTGTTCATTGTTATATTGTGTTTCACATACAGTTTCATAATCTTCAGCATATAAGTGTCCTTGAGACAGGGAAATCATATTACCAGCTACAACAACATCATCTTGGTCATCTACTTCTTGCACTTCAACACCTGTTTGGGCATTCCCTTCTTCTTGACCATCCACATGAAATGCTTCGCTATAACCAGTATCATTCATAAGAGCATCATAGTTCAGTGGCCAGATTCCTATCCTCCTAAAGCCAGCCTTGATATTTGATGGTGTCAAAGCCCTTTTAAAAGCTTTACTTGGAAGCTCTGCTAGCTCAAACCTTTTCACCTCAACCCCTAGATTATTTGCCATCCATGCAGCGCGCTCCAACCTGAAATAGTTCTTGAAAGGGCCAAACACACTAACATCAAGGGGTTGCAATCTATGAATGGTATGAGCTGGCAATGTCAATAGGTCGATGCCTAAATTGTTTGCTTCCTCAATTCTTTGTATAGCCATGTGGCTCCCATGGCCATCTAATAGTCCGTTATTAGGCGAGACACCACCTGGTACCAATGCAAAAAAGTGAAAAAGCCAACTTAAAAATAGTTCTTTAGTCATCCATGCATGGGGATGTGCAACCATGCATGCACCTAGTTCGCAGTTCTGTATATAGTTTTTCAGTTGATTTTTACCTTTGAATAGATAAAATCCTGGGATTGAAGTACCAATTGCATTGACACAACATAAAATAGTTATCCACTCCCTGCTCTTGGGCAAAATATTTGGCACATTTCCGCTCCCTCTCTTGGCAATTACCCGTATGCCACAATTCCTCCCTTCCTGTAAACCTATTTCATCATAGTTCCATATATGGTCTGCTCCATAAGAATGTTTATCGTAAGCACTAGAAGGTGTGTCATAGAACTTTTGCACAACTGCAGGGAGGTAAATTTAATGCTCTGCCTCTGTCAAGGCCCTCAGCAGTACGCAATACAAGTTTTGGATGCCTTTTCTTAAACCCAAAGCACCATGACTTACCAAGAAACCCATCTTTGAATGGGTTTGGCCTCCCTTGATAGATTTGAGCAACTATTGATTTGAGTTGTATCAACTCTAGCCCATGTCCCAGTTGGGCCATCTCTTTACACCACTCAACCACCTCGGCCTCCTCCTCCTAAGTCATAACTGTAAGAGGCCCTCTACGTTTTGTATGAGTCAGTCCATTTATCCAATAATGTATTGATGAGGGAGGAATACCATGTTTTTTTGCAGATGCCTGAACTGTGTATCCATGAAACTCTATGTTGTTAATTGCAACTCACATTAGTTCTTTTGTCCATCCTCTTATAGCACTGATCTTTTTAGTTGAGCTTGCCCCTTGGACTATTGTTGATGGTGGTTCTGTGGCTGATGGTGTGTTAACATCAGCTGCTGTCACATGGTCATCCTCAACAATGTTCCCTGGTGCATTGTTGGCATTGACATCAGCTAGCCTCTCATCATCAGACGATGTGCATCACAGTTGCGCGCCCCTTGTCACTCTCCTACCACTTCTCCTTGTACGAGCAAAGTAACTTCCTTTTGCCATAGATGCAACAACCTGTAAAATTATTGCATGCATTTAGACATTAGAATATTTGTAAATTATGCTTTATTACTTCTGCAAAAATACTTTTCCTTTATTACATGAAATTATCAGCATGTATGTTACAGGAAATCGAATTGCATTACTTCGTAGTCTCTCATTGTAAATTACTTCGTAGTCTCTCAATTGCCTGCCTATTCATTAGTTTAGCAACTTTAATATGGATTCAAGTAGGATTCTATGATAGTTGTTTCAAATATCATTTTCCATTTTTTTTGCTATTTGGCATTGCCAAAAATGTCTCAGTACTGTAAATTCTCCATCCCAGTCCATGGCCACCATTCCAGGTATTCATCTGTTTTCATAATGAGAGTAAATGTTTAACTTTCATAGGGTAGTGTCAAAATTTTGCAAAATGTCATTCCAAGTAAATCCATAGTTCATCAACTTAGAAACTTTTATATGGATTCAAGTAGGATTCTATGATAGTTGTTTCAAATATCATTTTCCATTTTTTTTTTTTGTTTGGCATTGCCAAAAATGTCTCAGTACTAAAACTTCTCTGTAGAGTTATGTCATGGGTTCAATCCTTTATACTCATTTTCATGTAGCTCCAATGTTTGTAAATCATTATGTTTTTTTGTGATGTTTTTTTGAAAAATCTGATGCTGGTATTACCAATCTATGCCCTGATTAGGTTGAGTCAAGTCATCTACTTCATATCTTTGAAGTTTGATATGTGAATTTTCAAGAGTCAATGGAATGAGTGCTTAGAAATGATCAAGTTTTATCTTTTTTAGTAATGAGTTTTATTCATTCATATTTTGTTTGGTTGGATGTTGTTCGGAGTAGCAGACCTAATTGTCCCTGGGGACTTATTTCGGTTTAGATGTAGGTTTCTGAGAGCGAGGTTTTTTGTCAAAATCACCTGGATTTTTTCCCCTGCCTCTCTTCTTTATTTGGTGGGGGAGACCAAAATGATATTGGAACCCTTGGGGATGGCTTGATACTCTGTCTATCCCATTAAGGGTTCAGTGGTGAAGTGGGATTTTGTTTTTGTAATGGAGATGAAATTGTTTTGTGTTTCTGATGTTGTTTCTTGTTCACGTGGCTTAGATTCATTTGAAATGCTGTTTTTTGCATGTATTAATATCCTTACAATGGATCAGGGGTTTTGATACATAGCCTGAGTGTTTTTGTTTTAAACCCTTGTAAATATATCTTTTCCAGATTCCTGGCAGAGTCCACAATTCTGTGTCGTAACTCTTCATGGTTTTCATGGAATCTATATGTTGTGTAGGCTGACAATGCCACCCATTAATACCTAACCTAAGGCTTTTTGCTTTAAACACTTGTACATCTATCTGTGCTAGATTCCTTGAAGAGTCCACTAGTTCTAATTGTAACTCTTTATGATCTTTGTGGAGTACATATGTTGTGTAGGCTGACAATGGCACCAAATGACCGACAATCTAACACTTGCTTATAAATTATTATATAACCCAAACCCAAAGTGATCCAAGAAATTTTGCAATTAAGCTATTTTTCCATGTATTCATCTGTTTTCATAATGAGAGTAAATGTTTAACTTTCATAGGGCAGTGTCAAAATTTTGCAAATGTCATTCCAAGTAAATTCATAGTTCATCAATTTAGCAAATTTTATAAGGATTCAAGTAGGATTGTATGATAGTTGGGATTGCCAAAAATGTCTCAGTACTACAACTTCTCGTGGATTTTCAAAATTTTGCTTCGTTTTCTTGAAATAAGCAGTCAAAATTCACCTCCTAGGGCCACCTGCAAAAATTACTTTTCACATTGATGGATTTACATTTTAATATTTTCTCTAGGTTTTGGATAGCACTCACAACCTCAAATGTCTAATATTCCTTATCTCACCAAGATGGGAGAATATTCCCACAAAAAATGAAGGATGTGAGAATGGAATACCATATCAAGGTGTCCATGAAATACATGAATAACCAAGACCCATGATCACACCACAAAACTTTTCTTACTTTGATTAAGTAAAACATGCCACTTGCATGGAATATTTTTAATCTTCAATTTTGCCTTCATTGGAGAGACCATAGGTTTGATTTGGAAATAGTAGTTGAAGAGGAAATTTGCAAGCAACAATCTCAAGGAAGAATAAAAATAAGCAATGCCAAAATCTCAGAAGTGATGAAAACTAGGATAACTGTAAAGTAGTTTATCAATGTTTTTTTTTCCTCCTTTGACCATCTCAAAGCATGATTCCTTTGAGCCCATATCTCATTATAAAACACAACAAAGATAATGGTCCATGCCAATACCACAATGATTTTTGATACCATACTCATTCAAATTAGTGAAGTCTCTTTTGACGCTAAACTGTATTGGGATAATTTCTGATTACTGGAATTGAACTTTGACTCGGAAGCAATCGTTAGAGTCATCTTGGTTTCCATATGTGTTGCTGTTCGATTGTTCTAGTTTCTATAAATTTCCATATGCATTGCTATTTGATTGTTCCAGTTTCTGTAAATTTCCATATGCGTTGCTATTCGATTGTTCTGATCTTGATCTCAATGCGGCCAATTTAATTATAATGCTTTCAGATGCCAAAATAATTCATGATGAGATCCAAGGGTAACTCCTCGATCAAAGAGAATTTGAACGTTAAAGCCGAATAGATTTTTTCTGTGCACTATCCAGCATCAAGCAATAACTACCAAAAACATAGGCTTACCTATGTAATGAAGGCACTAAAGAGCCCTGTTGATGTGTCTCTATTTTATGATAAATTATAATCAAGATTGTTTGCTATTGTTCTCATCATTGTTGCCGCATGGTTATTAAATAAAATTTTGAATTTATTTTTTCTACAGTAGCATGGAACTCTTTTGAACCGCATCCCTATTATCTTCAAGAAAACCAAGAAAAACCTCCCTCGGAATATTTAGTTACTCTGAATATTTAGTATGGCCAGACAGATCATGTAAGAACTCTGATAAATGAAAACAATGAAAACAGAACTATAAGAACAATGACTTTCAATGGTTGTTTGTGAAACCATCCAGGTATCCTTCTAGTAGTTATGGCCAGACAGATCATGTAAGAAATCTGATAAATGAAAACAATGAAAACAAAACTGTAAGAAGAATGAGTTGTAATTCATATAACTAACCTGGATATATTGGCAACTATTTTGTGATGTTGTCTTCAAGTTTGTTGAATGGTTTGAAAGCATAAGATGAAACTTCAATAGTGGGTGGACTTCTTTTATAGTTTTGGGCACTTGAATTTAATTGGTGGACATGGATGCACATGGATTGCAATGGCTTCATTTTGAATGTGTGGTCTGGATATAATTTGATGTGATCTATGGTTGGGAATTGGTTATTTGTTGATCCATGTGCTTTGATCTGTTTTAATGAGAAATAGAGTGAGTTGGGTGTCATTTATTGCAGTTATGGGGTTTGGGTGTCATTTATTGCACAAAGTGGGTTTAAATGTGATTGGGTTGGGTGTCATTTATTGAACATAGGGTGTTTAGTTGTTGAACAACACAACAGTTATGGCTGACATACATTCCCTTTTGTTATGTGCAAGTAGGCATATTCCTTTGGGATGCAAAGCTGTAGTTCTGATGAGTGGGGGTTGAAGTGACTGCTGCTTTGTACTTCTAGAATAGGCCATTTTGGAAGCCTTTATGGTTTTAGCTGTTTTCTAGTTGGGTCAATATGGTTTGCAGTTTTAACTAGTAACATACTATTTATGGATAGTTGTGGGCCCAGTCGATGTATGGGGAAATTTTGGTCATAAATTAATACCTATTTATACTTAATGTTATCTATTTTTGTTTAAATATTGGTTTCAAAAGTCTCAATTTATGGTAGTTTGGTGGGTCCAGTACTATATCAATTACTAGTCCCTGCACAACATTAGGAATCTCTACCCTAGTAATTTATACATAAACCATGTTGCGGGATATTGATCCACGGTGGATTAGAACAATGTATTAACTACATGTTATCACAGTAGAAAATTGAAAGCAATTAATCCTAAAACACGAGCAATCAATGCCAAGAGCAAAGAGAAACAAAGGCATTATCGACCTAGCATTCAAATCAATAAAGAACTAGGGGAGAGATTCCTAATGTTGTGCAGGGACCAGTAATTGATATAGTACTAGTACCGCCATTTACAATAGCTACATTCTAAATTTCTACCTCTCTCATAATTAGTTGAATTCGTGTAGAGAGGTTAGAAGCAGGGACGAAATTAGGTGAGTTGCCAGTTCAATATAATTAATTTTTTTATAAAATATTAACTATTGGGTTAGTAAAGTGTGAAAATTGTGAAATTTAATAAATGGATCTGTTTTGAAATTCCAAAAATAAAACAAAAAACATATTCAAATTTCAAGGCCAATCCATGCATCCTTGAATTTTTTTAATAAAAATGAATTCATTATTTAGATGAAAAATATTAATTACCACTTTCATTTTATCAGTTGAATATCATTTTACTTTCATATAATAAAGATATAAAAATAATGAGTCAATTTATTGTATAGTGTGTAAGATTTATCGAAATTTGTGCGAGATTGTTGCAGAGTGAGAAATAATATGTGTTTCGTACCATCATACCTTAAGGATCGATTCTTAGAGCTAGTAGAGATGATTGCCTACAACTTAATAAATAACACATATGTGGAATTGGCCTCCCAACTGTACCAAAATCCGTGGAGAAATTTACAAACATATGGCTTTTGAACCAAATCCAACTACAAAGGTTGAGTAAAACAATAATTGATGTTATATGAAATTGAGATCTTAAAAAATTTGATATTAATGATTATTTAGACTGGTATAATAAATTTAATAATTTAACATTTAGGCTTTATAAATTTATTTATATTATTTCGAGTTTCTCAAAAAAAAATAAAAAAGTATTATTATGTTGTACAAATCTTAAATTACAATAGTTTATAATAATTTAGTTACAAAAGTTTATAGTAATTTAGTTTTAAATTATATCATAAAATTTTATTTTAGTTATATATATTTTAAATAAAATTTATGTTAGATATTAAATTGTTGTATGAAAATATGGGAAAAAATTCACAGAAATTAGATGAAACTTGTATAAATAAATATTAAAAGTCATGTGATGGATAGTTTAAAAACAAAATCGTCGTAAAAAAATTCTATGATGGGTAGGGGCACCTGTCAAATTTAACCCCTGACCACAGTGATAATGGTGTACAGAGTTGTCTGTAGTACGACATTCTGGAGTTTCTGGTGCCGGAATCAGGTGAAAATTTTGATGTGAAATCTTGATTTGTGTTATTTAAACTAGTTTTTTTTACTGTATATATGGATTCAGCACCATGAAAAACACCAGGGCACTTCTATTGTGCATTGTTTACCCATCAATCTTGTGATTTCAATGAATTCCTGCTGGACTTTAGAGAAATTAGACTGAAAAATCCACCGAAAAAGCTTCCAAAAAGTCGCACTAAAGACAACACCATGGTGTACTATCCATAGTTTCCTTGATGTTATAGTTATATGCAGTTAAAGTTTGATTAGACCTATCCTTATGCATTACGTCACCCTCCCTCAACTCCCAGGTGGTTATTCTTTCACCACACTCTCTCTTCCCAAGTCGCTACCCATCGAGACTCTTCCATTCCTTGAAATTGATGTTGTCAATAAATTGCTAGACAGACCTTAATACCTTTCTAATCATTCCCTTATGTGAATAACCTTGGAATATATAGATATATATATATATATATATATATATAATAAGAATAATAATTAATTTATTTCTAATAAATAATATTCAAGTAGGTTATTTTTTAGGTAATTTATTTAATCCGTGTATTTTCTATTCGATAAAGAATATTAAAAAATAATCCAAAAAAGAGTTGAACCACTTTTAAAAATATAATTTAATTAATTTATTACCTAAAAAATGGGATGTGAGTAAATGTTTTGGGATCACCGTAATACATGACATGTTTTATGTGTTTGTGGGGATAGTGACCTGACATTTTTATTCATGACATTGAGTGACATGAGGGTTCAAAGATTTATGAGGAACAAGGGAATTAGATTATGTTGTATAAGAGGATCAATAATATCTCATCATGATGATGTTAGTACTGTTGGTTAGTAATCAAATTTGATAATGCAATGACATGTAATTCCTAAATGATGAAGATAAATGGGAAGGTTTGCTTTATTTGGTATTGTTTTAGGTAATCATCATCACAATGTAGTTTTTTTTCTCCTAACACTTCTATATCCTTTTTGTTGGGTTTTTTTTTTCTTTTTCTTTAGGTATTATATCTCTTTACTTTGTTGGCGACTACTAGCCAAACGTGGCCTTTAGTTGCTTTGAACTCCACTAGGTCTAATTTGCTTTGTTTTCTTTTGTGGTTGGTTGCTTATGCGTGGTAGTCATGCCCTTGGGTTTACTACACCCTAAACATGCATTTGAGTGGTGGGGGTTCTATGGGGTTATGTTGTGTTTCACAAAGGCCTTTATTGGAGTTTTCTGACGTTAGATTTGGTTCTTGGTTGTCAACCTAGAAGCACCTTAGTTTAACAACTAATATGCTACTATGATAAGTAAGAAGCATGTTCGACCTTCCAAGCATGCCTCTCCATACCCTCAAGACACAGGTGCAAAGAGGCCTATTGCATAAACCAACATGATTTTTTAATACAGTATCTCACTAGATACTTAAAAGGCAACTAAGGAATCGGTTAATTCAGTGAAACATTTTTAATAGACTTCCAAGTGGAGATTGACAATGAATTTTAGCACTCCACTTGGTTTTTTTTTTTTTTTCACGATTGCATGAAACAAACATATTTTTTGACCAATAGAATTTTGCAAGCTCACCAAACTTTGGTCACTTAGTGAATTATAAATTGCATGAACTAGAATTGATGAAGTGTTGAATGTAGAATAAGTGTTGGAAGTTACATAAAAAACTTAACCCGAAAAACATAAAGAAAAATGCAAATGAGAGGAATCTCATTTCCATTGATTCAAGAAACGAGGTTGAAAGCAACTTTGATATGGATGATAATATTGTCTATACATAAATAGAGAATGAGGTGAAGTGAGTAGCCTTTAGCAACAAGAAGAGAAAGAAATGACAAAACTATTCTACATAGAAATATAAGTCAAGAACACAAAAATTAATGCTTTTTTCCCTTTAGGATTAAAGAAATCTCATTAAAGCAGAACTAATCTCAGCTCTAGATAGATAAAACAGGCCTCCAATATTAGCGTTACTGTTTTCTTGGAACTAATAATAAATACAATACCGCAACAGGTTTTAATAATGAGATTCCTTCGATACTAAGATGATTGCCTTATCATTATATATTTAAGTTTGTATGTAAGGAGTTGTTTTTAGTGTGATTTTTTGGATTTTTGGATGCCAGAATTTAATGAAAAAATTTGAAGTGAAATTTTGATTTGTGTTATTTAAACTTGACTATATATATGTATATATGGATTCAGCATTCTGGAAAAAATTTGGGGCATTTCGATTGTGTAGAGGTTACCCATCAACTTGTGATTTGAATAAAGTCCTGCCAAATTTCAGAGAAATTAGATCAGAAAAAAACATCAAAAAAATTCCAACAAAAACAACTCGATAATGTAATGTCAAAAGTAACTGATGTTGACTTTCCAAAAAAACAATAATGTATTGTCAAAGGTAACTGATGTTGACTGTAGATATATATATAAATATGCCATGCTATGCCTTAAAAATGTGCCAAGTAGAGACTTCTACAAATGTGATCATGTACAAATCAATCCAGGCCACATATTTGAATTTGGGAGATTGAAATCTATGCCAATCTTCCCTCCCAATTAAATTCTATATGGAAAAGCTATAAAACATCAACTCTTACTCATTTTCATTTCAAACATTCATTCTACTCATCAACTATTGGAGAGATGCAATCAAAGTGTTCAAACATTGTTACATTCATTCTATTCAGAAGTTGTTGGAAACATACAAGCTCAGTGTTTGCACAGTGTTACATTTATTCTATTCATCAGTTGTTGGAGACATACATGTATGTTTTTTTTGAATAATGTTACCATTTTTGTTGAATAATGAATAATTTTATTTCTGTTGAGAAACAAGGTTAAATTAAAGCTATTACAACTAATTTCATTACTAATTTACTGATTTAGAAACCAATTTCATTGTCACTATAACCTCAAATTTGACCCCTGTAACTCAATATCAGACTAATATAATAACAAACAATATTATTTCAAAGAGAAAAGACAAATAGCCCCAGGTACTAATGGCATAAAAGCAGCAGCCTCCATACAATAGCTAGAACATGGGTTTCTCATAAGAAAGTAACCGAACAATATTCCTTGCAATCCTTCTTCTGATCAGTTGGTTATGTTGTTGATGGAGCAGTTTATTGAGCAGTGGTGGATTCAGTGGTTGACTGATTTGGAAATTGATTCTAAGAATTAACCATTTTCTCACTAAGAGAATACCACAATCTTCGTTAGCATCAACACGACCCAATAATCCATTGATTCACCTACATTAGAGGCCCTCACCAAGATTATCACTGTGGGAAAGATAGTCATTCATCCAAAGGAGCACCCAAGCACTGCAGGGGAACCCAACTAATGATATTTTTTATCAGAAGGATAGAACATCCCTCTGCCCTCCACATTGGCATAGATCCTCATATATCTATGCCTATAATCTCTATCCTAAAGCATATTGATATGGGTGCTTATGCATCTATCTAATAAATGAGAATGTTACCTTAGGAATCAGGTTCCTAGAGTCACTGCTCATTGCATAACATACCATGCCTACAAAGAGAAAATTCTAATGTCACGTAGATTCATTGTCTAGTTAGAGAAGCATTTCTAAATGAATAATAGACCCACTGGTTTAGAAATTCTTTTTTCCAGTCTCAAGGGGGTCCCCTAGGTGTTGTATGCTGCCAACAAAACCATAAATCTAAAAAGAATAAAAGTTGATTGCCACACAGAAAGCTCAGTGTGAGTTGTTGCCCCTAAGTAGTCAACAACAAGGATAATTTCTTACCTATATTAATGCTCTTTGAGATCAGATGCATCCAACAGTATAACAATGAGTGAATAATGACAAAACTAAAAAGATATGTCCATGAGGTGAATTTGAAATCATTTTGATAACAATGAGTGAATAATGGAAAAACTGAAAAGATATGTGCCTGACGTGAATCTAAAATCAAAATAAGTATCAAGCAAACCAAACATTCGAACAAAATAAGTATCAAGTAAACCAAACATTGCAACACATATAACAACAGTTAGTAGAATGAGTTAGGGTGGTGATATCACGTAGATCTATTTCAATCGATTCTTCCTCTACATGACATGATGAGGATAAAAGCATGAAATCTTATTAGACTCAGTGGTCTAACAAACAACGGCTCAATAATGCATTTAATTGATTGATATAAAACTAAATTATGTATGTGCTGTATATGAGATTTGTTTTGTGATTCTGATATGATGGATCTTGTATGATTCATGATGTCTGATGGCTTTCTGATCTGAAGTTTAATATTATGTGATATGGGTTTACGAGGGGCATTCTCGGTATGTCTTTTTTGTGTGTATGAGTTGTTTCCCCTAAGCAGTTAGCAACAAGGATAATTTCTTACTTATATTAATGCTTGTTGAGATCAGATGCCTCCAATAGTATAACAGTGAGTGAAGAATGACAAAACTCAAAATATATGTGCCTGAGGTGAATCTGAAATCAAAATAACTACATAACTACATAAAGATACTACAACTAAGAACCCTTACATAAAAACATGCTAACCCTTACTAGGAATAAAAAATAAATGGCAAGAAAAAAATGATTGCCAAAAACAATGATTTGAAGACACAAAAAAGTTAGTTGGGTTGAAGAAACACAGTTATGTAAAATTTGTTACAAAAAATAAAAAGGAATAGCTCTTCCTGATAACTCATATTTTCATGAACTAGGAATAAATTGAATGCCAAGAACAAAACGAATAATAAGAACAATGATTTGAGGACATAGAAAGCTAGTTGGGTTGAAGAAACTATGTTATGTCAAAGTTGTTACCAAAAGAAATAGGAATAGTTCTTCCTGAAAATCCATATTTTGACCAAGTATGAATAAAATTTATGCCAAGAAAAAAATGAATGCTAGGAACAATCATTTGAGGACACAAAAAAATAGTTGGGTTAAAGAAATTGTGTTATGTCAAACCTGTTACAAAATTAAAAAGGAATAGTTGTTCTTGATAACTCATTAAAATCATCTAAGAATCAAATAAAGAAGTTTAAACCCTTCCAATAATGATTTTTAGATTTGAGATGTATTCAACTACAATATATAGATAAAGCATTGATTGTTGTTGCTCATTGGTTGCAAAGGCCAATGAATTTCCTTATTTTCTAATACAGTTTTTTTAAATCAGATTTTGGTAGTTACTTTGCAGGTTGTTGCAGCCATGCCAATAGTTTCTATAGCATATTGTACAAGAAATAGGAGGAGGTGAGGGGTGAGGGGGGCCCAACTACGGTCCACTTCATCAGATGAGGATAGTGGGGGTGATGTGAATACTCCCAATGCGCCTAGTAATGTCGTTGAAAAGGACACTATGGTGGAAAATCATGTTATTCCACCATCAACCACAGAGTCGCCTTCAACCACAGTGCAAGGTACAAGTTCAACAAATAAAATTAGTGCCATCAGAGGTTGGACAAAGTAATACATGCTAGCTACAATTGATGACATCAAGTTTAAGGGACATTAATTCCATGCCTGTGCAAAAAAACATGGTATTGTTGCCTATAACATATATTATTGGATAAATGGGTTGACTAATATGAAGCATAGAGGGTTTGTCATAGTTATGACTGAAGAGGAGGAGGCCGAGGTTGTTGAGTGGTGTAATGAGATCGCCCAATTGGGACATGGGTTATAGATTATACAACTTAAATCCACAATAACTCAAATCTATCAGGGGAGGCCAAACCGCTTCAAAGATGGGTTTCCTAGTAAATCATGGTGGAGTGGATTTAAAAAAAGGCATCCAGACCTTGTGCTATGTACAACTGAGGGCCTTGACAGAGATAGGGCTTTAAATCTACACCTTGTAATTTTGTCCAAGTTCTATAACACTCTTTCTGGTGCATATGGGAAACACTCATAGCCCCAGACCATATATGGAACTGTGATGAAATAGGCTTATAGGGAGGAAGGAATTGTGCTAGGGAGATAATTGCCACAAGAGGGAGCATAAATGTGCCTAAGATTTTGCCTAAGAGAAGGTAGTGGATCACTATACTTTCTTGTGTCAATGCAATTTCTTCTTCAATCCTGGGATTTTACCTATTTAAAGGTAAAACACAACTAAAAAACTATATACAGAACTATGAACCAGGTGCATGCGTGGCAGCACATCACCATGCATGGATGACAAAGGAACTATTCCTGAATTGATTTATTATTTTGCTGCATCTGTACCAGGTGGTGTGTCGCCTGAAAACAAACACCTACTAATTTTAGATGGCCATGGAAGCCACATGGCTTTGTAGACAATTGAGGAGGCCAACAATTTTGGCATTGACCTGTTAAAATTGCCGACTCATACCACTTATAGATTGCAACCCCTTGATGTCAACGTGTTTGGGCCTTTCATGAATTATCTCAAGATCGAGCGAGCTTCGTGGATGGCAAAGAATCCTGGGGTGGAAGTAAAGAGGTTTGAGCTAGCTGAGCTTTCAAGTAAAGCATTAAAAAGGGCTCTCACACCTTCTAATATCAAGGCTGGATTTAAGAGGACTAGTATATGGCCACTTAATGTTGATGCTCTCCTGAATGATACTTCTTGTAACCAAGAATTTTATGTGGAAGGTCAAGAAGCAAAGAACTTACAAGACCATGTTTATGGCCAAGAAGATGTTGTTGTTGCTGAAGGTATAATGTCCCTTTATGAAAGGCGCTTATGTAGTGATGATGATGAACATGTGAGTGAGACATAGTTCAATCATGAACCAACAGTCAATGTCGTGGAGGTTGTCACACTCACTGAACCACGTGCCAATTTTGCATGTGATATTCCATATGAGGCAGTTGATGAAGCGAATGAAAATGCAAATTTGATTTCAAACGATAATGCAACAGGATTGAACAATGAACAATTGAGCATGCCAACTCAAGTAAGCCAACCATCATGGTTGGTAGAGGCCATGATGAATATCAACCCACATAATGTGTCTACCACCAATGAGGAAACCATGGACATGCCTTCACAACCATCAAAGTTGAACACCGAACTTGTTCATTATTTTGTGGAAAATGGTTCACTGGAAGAGGAGTCTGTTCAACATGAAATACCTGAATAAGACAATAATGGTGGCCAATCAATTGTACCAGAGGCTAAAAGCCAAGCGCCAGGTCTTAGGGAGCATGGGGCAAATTGTAGATTACTTGGTGCATTCCTAAAGCTACCAGTAGAGAGAGTGAAGGCCTCATCAATGCACTCAACTGCAAATTGTCTTTGTTTTGGGAGGAGTTCATAGTTTCTCACATCTGAAGATTATATGAATTTATTGTTTGAGTCTGAATGTAAAAAAATGAAATTTAGGAAACTAAAAAGAGAAAGAAGGTGTTGGCCAAGGACAAGAGAGCTGCGAGGATTACATCAACAGAAGCTCGAACAAAAGAAAGGAAGGAAAGAAAAAACAAAGGGAAGATAAGGAACATCAAAAACAATTGGCAAGGTAAGAGAGGGAGGCAAGAAAGCTTCAAGAAGTGTTGGAAAGAGGAGGAGGGGTGACAAGCAGGGAAGTCTATGGTCCAAGCCAGTTTGAGGCAAATAGGATGATGTCCAATAGGCTGGACCACATCACTGAGCACACACTGTCATACCAAGAGCTTATTAACATCCAAGTCCCCTACTATCAGGTAGGGGTTGTGCCCACCTCATATACCCCTACCAGTGTAGTTTTTAATCCTAAATGTGTTTATATGACACCTGCACCTAGTGTTGGAGTTAGTAACACAAGTGGACACTTGGGTTACTTAGTCCCTCCATGGCTACAAGGAGAAAAATAGAGTCAAGGATATGGTAACATTCGAGCACATCCTAATCAACCAATCTTGGGTAGTCCACCATACTTGGGTTAGGTAAGAGACTCAACAATTCTGGGCAATGCAAGAAATGGAGGCCATCAAGCACATGGGTGGCATGAATTAATTTTTGTAACCACATCGCAATGTGAATTTTGCAAGGACACGTGGGGGTTGCATGCAGTGACCTGTTGACAACATATGAGTACTGGTTCGGCAGGTGGAGGCGGGGTTTAGGGTTTGTTTAGTGTGAGTACCATGCGCCTTGTTCATTGTTGCGTTCATTTCTGTTTGGGACCTTTTCTTGTCCGTTTGCTCTGCCGGGTAGTTGAGCGACACTGCTATATTGAATTTGAATTGGAATTATGATCTGGATTTATGATGAAAGTCAACATAATAATTGCAATGTGAATTTTGTAAGGATGCAATATGTTGATTGATTTCATAGTATAAGCTAAACTATAAATTATATTGAATTGGAATTGGAATTAAGATCTAGAATTATGATGAAAGGCAACATAATAAAGAATGAAAAGAAGTGAATATGAATCAAAATTAGTTACGAATAGAAGATACTAATAACCATCGAGAAACCGAGCATGAGGGGATTCAACAAGAGACAAAGAGATCTATAATATCTATCTATAATATCTATCCAGTGGAAGACATTTGTTTTAATATTTGAAGAGAGGTTATATATTGCACATATAAAGATAAAAAATTATCACTATAATTAGGATCATTACAAACATATTCACTGTTGAATAATTCCTAGAAACTTCAATGTAGCTCTTTCCACCATGGGGACCCCCTCAGCTTTATGAACCATTTACATTTTCAAAGGAAAGATCTGCCTAGGAGCATGTGCTTGAGAAGTGCAACAGAAACCAACCCTTTTTCTGCTCACAGAGGTGGTAAACAAAAGAATCCCTTTGTTCTCACTAAAGGAAATTCAAGAAAAAATAATAGAAAGTAAAGATCAATTGAATCTAGTTTAAAAAAACATAGAAAAGGAAAAGAAGTAGTAATTACTTAATTTGGTAATTACTTGATGAAATGAAACATAATAAATAAGGAAAAGAAGTGAACATGAATCGAAAGTAGTTAACAATAGAAGATACTAATAACCATCGAGAAATCGAGCATGAGGGGAATGAGCGAGAGACAAAGAGATCTATAATATCTATCCAGTGGAAGAGATTTGTTTTAATATTTCAAGAGAGTTTATATATTGACAGTTCCTATTTCAAGAGAGGTTATATATTGAGCATATAAAGATAAAAAATTATCACTATAATTAGGATCATTACAAACATATTCACTGTTGAATAATCCCCAGAAGCTTCAATGTAGCTCTTTCCACCATGAGGACCCCCTCAAATTTATGCACCATTTTCATTTTCAAAGGAAAGATATGACTAGGAGCATGTGCTTGAGAAGTGCAATAGAAACCAACCCTCTGTGTGCTCATAGAGGCAGTAAACAAAAGAATTCCTTTGTTCTCACAAAAGGAAATTCAAGAGAAAATAATAGAAAGTAAAGATCAATTGAATCTAGTTTGAAACAACATTGCAAAGGACAAGAAGTACTAATTACTTAATTTGGTAATTACTTGATAAAAGGCAACAACAAAAAGAAGGAAAAGAAGTGAACATAAATCACAAGTAGTTACCAATAGAAGATACTAATAACCAATAATAATATAAGACACACAAATAATGCTTC
Organism: Pinus tabuliformis; assembly: GCA_031772625.1. Lineage (NCBI taxonomy): Eukaryota > Viridiplantae > Streptophyta > Pinopsida > Pinales > Pinaceae > Pinus > Pinus tabuliformis. The sequence continues at coordinate 210,134,663 of CM062804.1, forward strand.
AAGACAATCTCTGCAAGACCCCAGAGCTATGACTTAAGCATAAATACTACCATAGCAAGGATCTACAGTTGTTGAGAAAACCAAAAAAATACCAATCTCATGCCTGGCCAACTCCAAAAGCATCCTTCTAAGTAGAAGACTTTTATTGATTTCATCGACTAGGTAGAAGCATTGCAAACCTTGCAAGATACTCAACTCTGGAGCTTTATAGAACAAGCCACTAGAGAAAGCAATTACCACAACATAAAAAAGAAAATGTTCATTAACAACCATCTAGAATAGATTATTGACTCAGCTGAATAACACAAATGCTCATTAAGGACCATTTAGAATAGATTCTTGACTGAGTTGAATGACATTCTTCCAAAGACTTATGCAGAGTTAAATATTTACTACGGAAATATTCTATTGGAAATAAAGCAACATAAAGCGACCATATTCCAACCTATATTCCTAGAAAATAATGACTCTCAATCTGGCATCTGCTAACATTATTTGTGAATACTTATTCAATATACTTGCGAAATCATTTTCTCCTGCAAGTATCAAAATAGAAGCTAGAATTCATGTTTTAAACATAAACATAAGATTCCCCATGTTTATGAAATTAAAAAAAAAGACTTGGTCTGTTGGGCTTCGGTCTAGTGGTTGAGATGGTGCATCACCACGATAAAGAAATTAGCGCAATAGAAAAAAAGAAAATGTTCATTAACAACCATTTAGAAGAGATTATTGACTCAGCTGAATAACACAAATGATCATTAAGGACCATTTAGAACATATTCTTGACTCAATTGAATGAGATTCTTCCGAAGACTTATGTAGAGTTAAATATTTACTACAAAGTCCTTTGTCGATCCAAGGATAAGATCCGAGCAAAAAAATAGATGGAGAGGAGTTAGCTCAATAAGAAGACAAAACCATCAATAAAATACTCAAATAGTCTATCTATCGTGAGGAGGGATGAAGCTACCTTAGAATGAATGGAAATGGCCTTAAAACACGTTCGGAGAATGAGCTATGAATCACCAAATCCAGAGGAATCAATGATCCATATAGATAGGAAGAGTAAGCAGAACTTTTCTACTTCGGTCACTAACTTTGGAGCACCAACCCCGATAAAGTTCTTCGAGCATGCACAATCACTCAAATGAGTGGTCTAACTTATCAATAAAACATTGATCAAGCTTGTTCTGACCATCTCTATCTGCCTTCTTTTCCCTTTATGTGTAAAGGTCACTCACTAAATTGAGTGCTTATTCCCCTATACTATATAAAAATATACCAAAAAGTAGAATAACAAGAGGGAAGGATAAGTATTTGAAGAATCAAAGCCAGCTAACAACCAACCAACCCCAAGCAACATTTCATGCTTCCAAAGACTTATGCAGAGTTAAATATTTACTGCAAAAATACTCTATTGGAAATGAAGCAACAAAAAGCGACCATATTCCAACCTATATTCCTGGAAAAGAATGACTCTCAATCTGGCATATGAATATAACGTTCTCTCAATATAATAGACCTCGCATTATTGCCGAATTACCAGGCCCTTATCTCGGGTTAGAAGGCATAGACGCAGGAAGGATAAGCTCTCAGTTCCATAAAATGAAACATCCAACAGTTTAAGATGCCAATAATTCATAACCCCTACTCCTATACGGATGGGGAATTGGAATGATAAAATGAGATACAAACAACCGGGACCGCTGGTTGAAGGATAGAGAGTTAGGCAAAACCCACAACCCAAAACCCAAAACCCAACAAACTGAAAACCCATAAATTAGCCAAAACCCACACAGATGAAAAACCCAACAAACTGAAAATCCATAGATTAGCTAAAACCCACAAAACCCACACAGGTAAACACATACACAAGCATACACAATCATTAAAAAGGCACAATATTCCGATGGTGGCTAAAGGTGTTAAAAAACACAGTATTCAGGCTGGTAGGACAGTGTCCTGCCTTCTATGTCCAGTTGATTGCTTACGCATCCTCTCCTTATCAGTTGAGCACCTAAAGGTCCTTATGCTCGAGCACCTAAAGGTCCTATGGTCGAGCGCCTCCAGACCTTATGGTTGAGCGATAAATCGATGGCGGCCCGGGGGTCAAGAGTTCAGCAGGCTCACCCTCACCATATGAATAGTGAGTGACTCCGTCCCTTATGGTCGAGCACCTCTCCTCACCATATGAATAGTGAGCCCCCTAAAGGGTCCTCTCCTTAACAGTCGAGCCTGCTTGCGCATCCTCTCCCTCTTGGTCGAGCACCTAAAGGTCCTCTCCTTAACAGTCGAGTTTTTCCTACATGCCAGAAAGCCACAGGAACCCCAGATGCTCCAAAATCAGTAACTCAATATGAAACAACCTGTAACAACTGGCAAGACAACATCAAAATGGTTAGATATCACCGAAAATGTAGATAAAATGTGAAATTACAGCTCATAAATTAAACTAAAAACCTAAAATATCCATTTGGAATGCGAAACCAATACTGAGCCGAGCTAAATTCGCCACAGGGATAAACACAGACGAAAAACGAGCCCTTACCACTAGAACGGGAAGAAAATCGAGGCAAAAAACAAGACGAAACACATGAAAACAACCGAACAACCTCCAACATGACCAGATCTACTGATCCATAAACCACCACCCGCATCACCAAAGCCAATACCCACATTTACGATGACCGTAATGGTAGTGACCACCATTGGAGCAGCGACGCTCAACTACCCGGCAGAGCAAACGGACAAGAAAAGGTCCCAAACAGAAATGAACGCAACAATGAACAAGGTGCACAGTACTCACGCTAAACAAACCCTAAACCTCACCTCCACCTGTCTAACCCATACTCATATGCTCTCAACAGGTCGTTGCATGTAGCCCCCACGTGTCATGTGGAGGGTGAGGGGCCAGCGTGGCAGGAGGACCGGTTGATGTGGAGGTGTTCGGTTAATGTCATCCCTTCCCTAGTAACTAGTCTTGGACTCTGCAATATATTCACATTAATTTGAACTCGGAAAACATTGCACGTCTCTCTATTTCTCTCCTTCATCTTATCTCATATATTTTGACTGTAGAATGGATTCCTCCTTTTATCTTCTCCTCATCTCCTCTCATTTGGATCCATTCACTACTTTATTTCTGAAATTCGTTATCAATGGGTTCGAAGATCTAGTATTAGTTTTGGGCGGATGGAATTTTTCCTTATTCCTGCTATCACCTATCATAGCCATATACAACAGTCATCCTATTGAAAATGGTGATCCTTAAGTCGATAACAGATTTTGGATCTGTACAAGAAAATTCCTATATTCGATAGATATTGGTTAGGTTAGCGAGGATGCATTTTCAACCAAGCATCTTTCTTGATACTCGGAAGGAAATTGAGGGATTGGTTAATTCAATGAAACAACATCGTCAACAAACCTCTACTCTATAGATCCTCTTTGACTTTTAGCATTGGGTTTAGGATTTTGATTCTTCCGTTGTGATATCAAGGTTTTTTTAACAATGGAATTTTACTAGTTTACTAGAACCTTGAGGATCATGAATTAAAAGATTGGAAACTAAGTAGGGTGGAAACCAACCATGGTGATATTGTTTTAGAGAATCATCAATTAAAGGATTGGAAACCAAGTTCACCCTAATTTGTAGGATATATTTTGGATTTAGCATTAAAGTGTATACATGATTCCAATAAAGAAGAGAAAATGATGAAGCAAATGAACATTTGTGCTTCTCATGCAGTAGCTCGAACCCAATTATTAGTGAGAATGAAATAGAAGGGAAAAAACTCAACAAAGGAAAAGAACAAGGTCTCCTCTCATCAAGGCCCATCTCATCCTTCCTCTCCGATCATGTCTATATTATTTCTAATTAGGTTCTTTAACATGTTTTTTCCATTGTTTTAGTTTTAATATGGAAATTTATAAAGGACTATATTTATTATTAGATATGTGGAAGGTTGATTGAGGTTTGGTTATTTCGACATGCCTTAGGCCACTAAGCTTATCACCTTCTCCTATAATTATTAATATAAAATTAGATCAAATTACAAAAAAATCTATATTATACAAATTATTAGATCAAATTACAAAAAACATCTATATTATCCAAATTATTAGATCAAATGTTGCTTCATTATAGGTATAAGTTAACGTAAGTTAAAGGCATTTCAATGGGAAGGTTTTAAGGTTTTCTAATGTTCTTCATTTACATAGAATAATGAAAAACAATTAAATCTATTACAAGCCTTTTCATAAAACATAACAATGTTACACAGTGTAAAATTATTTTACCTTCCCATATAGGTTTAGATGTTTCGCAACCCACGAAAATTGAATTTTTTTTTGTGAGTTATAAGAGATTTGTGACGATTAAAGGATAAAGAAATAATTTCATATTTATTTATGATGACCACAAATCACTTATAAAAAGAATCACAATCCCATGTAATGTATTAATTGTTACAGAATTAGAATCATACTCTTTTAAAGAATAAAACTAATTTCTTAAAAAATTAAGAAAACAAGGTAGCTTTAATGTATCCCATAGGTTGTTTATTGATGCCAATCCTCACATTCAAAATGTAAATTCACTTATTACAATTTATGAAAATAATAAGATTTAATTAAAATTCCTAAGAAATCCATATAACATAGAAAACAATAAATCCATCAAAATTTAACATTGTTATTTATAGAATTAATAATTAAATCAACTTTAGCATTTTTAATTAAAATTGTAATTTCCATCAATTTTTATTATTTACTAGCAATTGCCCCAAAAAGTGCAAAGGGACACTAATAAGAATGTTAAATTGGAGAAATTTTAGAAATCGTTATATTAAATATAGGTTTTAGGTTGTGATGTGAATATACTGGTTATATAGTTAAAATGTTAGAGAATTGTTTCAACAGTATTAAATTCCAAGGTCACAAAATTTGGAGCCTTTACAGAAAGTCCTTAAAAAGTTGCAACCAAGATTCACTGAGTAGAAGTATACAATCGACCTTCAGACCAAAGGTATTTAGCGACACCTAAACTCTTAACTGTTTACACATTCATGGCTGAAAAATTATGTTTGTCGTAAGTATAATTCTACAGCTGAGGGTTGTTATCATTACAAACCCAAAGCTAAAATGAAGAGAAAAACCCTAAGCAAAAATTAAAAAAAAAAGGTGGCTTTAAGTAGCAAACTCTCAAAGAGTGTGAAATCAGGTTGACTATTTAGTAGGACAAGTTTCATGAATAAATATCATTTTTTTATTGCAGTGCCTTCAACCAAAAGAAAGATATGGATTACATATGCTATGTAGCCATTAGTCATATTAGTTGTTTAAGAAGCAAGCTTTAAAATAGTGGCCTCACAATAGGATTTAATATGGAACAATTCAACATGAACTTCGCAGTTTCTCAATGAAAGCTATTACTGAAAACTATTTCCGCGTATCCACTTTTCGTGGCCCTTGTGCGAAATTTAATTTAGCACTCCTGTTAAGCCATCACCCTCACCCTTACTTTCCTATAGGTTAACTGTATTTGGCCAAGTGGAATTGTCATTTAAGTGATTTCATTACATCTACAAGTACAATAGATAAAAACTCTGAATATAAATGGATGCCATGAATAATCAAAAACAATCAGAGTAGCGCTAATTTATGTGGTGGTAATTATCTCTATTTTGAAAACGATTTTCTTTATTTAATTTTGTATAACAAAAATATATATTAACAATTTTCAGCAAATGAACATGATGACTCTAAAATTGATACAAGGGTTTGCAAACAAAGGAGAATATAATATTTAAACGCTAAACCAATGGAAGAAATAAGAATGCAATGTCATATATACTGGATGAGATATATACAGATATCATTGATAGTGAGGAAGTAATAATATATACAAAATGATGCATGGCATCGACAACACCAATCAATATCTATTGTAATGTCAAAATGTGAAAGGTGTTCTTGCCAATTGTATTTTCCTTTGTGCATTTCATGGATGTGAATAGTTTTTTTCAGGAGTATTCTTATGTTGGGAAGCAAGGTAATCATTGGTCGTAGACACTAGAGAGGAAGGGATTGTGGTGGCATCATCCTTCTTTGTATATCTTGTAAAGTGAGCTCCGGATGTTGAATCTCGTGAGAGTATTCATATAGTGTGGACATGTATCTTATAACTATATCTATTGGTCATGAACATAAAGAGGTCATGAACATAAAGAGAAACCATAATTGTTAGTGGAAATGTATATAAAGAGTAGCATTTTATTTTTAATTTTTTAAACAAAGTAAGCAAATATGATTCTTATTTTTTTCCTAAAAGGTAATAGAACAATATGTGGATACATGCAATAATAAGTAATTGTATGTTAAAGGTGGTTAAGTAACAAGAGATGTTTACCATGGGTAAATTTAGAGGATAAGGTATATAGGTGATTAAAGTATATTTTCTTGTGGGCATTATGACAGGATAAGTGATTCTTCTTTCTGTCAGTGCCTAAGATATGGATTATCTACATGAGAAGCTTGAGAATGGAAATATTGGTTTGATTCAGAGGTCTAACAATGATATGACTCTTGATATGGCATTAAATTCTAATCCTTGTCGTTCTTTGTTGCCAATGTCTACAGTTGCTTTGTCTAATGTCATACCCTGTGATTTATGTATTGTTAAGGCTTATGTCATTAAGAGAGGAAATTATCAATGTAAACCTCTTTTAATGGGGAAATGGATACATATGTTGAATGTGAAAGGTCCCATGGTTTCCTTTTGTATTGGTGGAAGTCAAACACCATGAAACATGGAAACCTTGGAGGCTTTGAGTCAGGTGTATAAAATATTAATTTATTGATTTTATGATTTATTTATTTATTTTGATAGTGTGAAATGTCTTATGAGATAATTGCTTTGATGCTTATATGAATTTACTCTTATACATATTTGTTAGCCATTTTCAAATTTTTAATATATTTTTTATCTAATTTTATTTGAAATCAAATTTGAAATTACTAATTTTTATTTTTTTAAATTAAATTATTTGATCCCAAAATCCTCTTGCACAGAACCTCTATGTTGTGCACTTTGAAACTCAAATTATCCATGTTTGTAACCAAGTTGTCCATAGATTAGTGAAGATGCTCTACATCCTCATGTAATTCATCTATTTGACGAGTTATTGCACAAAACCTCTATGTTGTGCACTTTGAAACTCAAATTATCCATGTTTGTAGCGAAGTTGTCCGTATATTAGTGAAGGTGCTCTACATCCTCATGTAATTCATCTATTTGACGAGTTATCAGGGCGAAGTTTGAGTGGGCTTCCGAAATCTTTTTTTCACTAAGCTTGGCTACGAGAGTCGATAGGTCAAAGATTATTTTTGCGAGCTGCTCCTTAACATCATCTCCACTACCATTCCCTCTTGAATATTCCATGATGTCGTATGCTTGGAATTTTACATAAAGCAACAAAAATTCCATATCTTGTGCCTAACTTATATACTTCATGTCTCTAGTTAATTCTACTCCAGCCTTAATCCCTTCACATTAAATGTCAATGTCTCATCCCTGCACATTATTTACTCGAGTTTCCATCCAATAAACCACCTTTCATGCCAATAATTGTAAACCAACTTTCATACCAATCAACTAATATGAGCCACATTGGATCGTCCAGCCTTCATCTCTTCTATGCAATAATCGAGCCATAATCTATGTTTGGTTTATAGTTTGCAATTTGTTTGGTTTATAGTTTGCAATTTGTAGTGATGGTAGTGAGCAGCGTACAACAACCCACAGCCTGAAAAGAGCATGGTCATCCAAGCCTCACAATGTGAGTATAAGAGTAGTTATCTTACAGTGTATGATGATGCAAAACATCTAGTGGAATTATGACTGTTTACTAAAAGTAGTAGAGTGATTGACTTGTATTTCTGCTTAAAACAACAATCCTTAAACCAAATTAACAATATTGTGCCTAAAATTGCAAATTTCAAGACTTGAAACAGATGTATCGATCTCTCATAAAAACAAATGGCTGAAATATCAATAGATGATGTCCAATCTGGACAATATTCAAGTATCAAAACACTTGAAAACAAATCTAGACAATGTTGGATTTTTAGTTGAACATTCAACCATAAATCTTCACCATTCAAACAGGGGATCGAACAGTTACAAATTGTTATGGTAAATTTATCTCTAGGTTTTTTTGGTAAATTTATCTTTAGGTTGACAATTCAATGATCGGAACCTTGTTGGAACACTAATTTAGGGTTAGGGTTTGCTTGTTTTTTAACAGATCAAGACAAGAGTTGAGTTAAATTCATAAACGACCTCCAACCTACAAAGATACTTCTAATGTCTGTACAAATCCAAATTGAAGTGATTTTCCTCATAAACTCCAAAAAAAAAAAAGGGATTTTAATCATGGGCTTTTTTCATTCTTCTAAAGAGGCTTGGCTAAAGAACCAGACAAAAGCAAGGTAAAGAAAATGAATTTGGAAGTTGGAAAGAATTTAACTATTTATTTATTTTTAAAAAGACTTGATTACTTCCCGTTATCTTTAAAATTTTATAATTTTTTCCAGTAATAAATGAGATTTAATTAACTAAAATTTATTAATAAGGAGGATTGCTTTTAGAACTGTCCAAATTTTAGAACTGAGATGAGAACAATCCAAAAAGTCTTAGAAAAGAAATGACATGAGACTTTTAGAATGGTCTAATTTTTTTTTTTTTAAATTTTTTTTTTACACTAACATTAATATTTGAATCATGCAAGCATTGACATTGGACTTGCAAAACACTAACATAGAATCCTACATTGATTGGTTAGAGTTTCTCAAAAACTTCAATTATTTCGCACTTTTCAGGATTACAGTTATTAAATTTATTCAAAATTCAAAACTTTTAGATCAGTGTAGATGTGATGATTTAAAATTACCTAAAATTATGTATAAGTATTGGTAGCCACATGGCAACTCCAAAAGAAAAGGGAAAAAATGTTAATCACAAGTAAATGTTTTTGTTCTGAAAGCATGTGACTTATTAGCACTAACATTCTAGACTACCAATACATATTGCACACTGGAACATCTTTAGTAATATACTCAACACTCAAAATGCCTCCTAAAACTCAGCTACTAGATTTAAAGGATAACATGTACTACATTATTCAATGGCTTGGAGTTCTGATATCACGGTCACAATAGTAATGCAAAACTAAATCCAATAACACTTGCTTTTAATGTGAAATGGATTCAACGGTACCAAATATACTCTGTCACTTGATTTTGCAATAATATTTAAATTTTATTTATTTATTTATTTTTTTAATCTATTTTATTTTCATTTTAGCTAAATAATTTTAAATAGAACTGAATTAAAAACTTTCTTACATCCATCATTTTCCAGAAAACTTGATTAAAAAATACCAATACCATCTTGATAATTACTCAGAGAAAAATAATTATAAAAAAAATGATTGAAAAATACCTAAGGTCACCATAATAATTACTATGAGCAAAATCTAAAGTAAAAAAAAAAAAAAAAAAAATTTCCAGAAACTTTCTTTTGCACCATGAAAACTGCGACTTGTCAATGACATGTTATCTAAATATCTACAACAAAATTTCAAAGTATACGACAATTGTCAAACATGATGGTCGGCAGTAATTTAAGTAGTTGTGATTAAACACTGCTCTTGAGAAACAATGGTGAGGCTGCATCTAAGATTCTTAGAAGGCTAATTTATAATAAGGATTTTTATTAGGGTATAAAGAATTTTGGAAATTCAAGTCTGTAATTACTACAATTCTTATTGCAACACTGTTAGCAATGCAAGAGTTTTCAAAAACTCGTGAGCAGATCACATAATGCTTCCCAACATGATTAATTCAATTAGTGACATACTGGACTAATAATTTGTTCGGCCTTGAGAAACTTATAGATTAATTCTGTTAGTAAGAGACATGACTGGAATTTTGTTCGGACTTGAGAAAGTTATGGAATTGTCTATGCAAAGCCACTTGAAGTGGCCCGCTAGGTCTTTAGGCATGCTCACAATTCCAATCCCATAACTTCAATCCGCCATGGAAGAACACATGTCCAGAAATTTCGGAGATAATTTTTCTAAACTCATCGACCAATATGGCCTATGCAGAAGCATAGAAAATAAGTTATTAGAAAATAAGTTATTATAAATTATTATTAGATTATAACCCACAAGTATTAAAAAAATAGTGGAATACAAAGAATGAAATACACACCTGAATTGTCTTTGCAAAGCCACTTGAAGTGGCATGTTAGGTATCTAGGCCTGCTCACAATTACAATCCCATAACTTCAATCTACCACGGAGGAACACATGTTGATAATTTTCCTAAACTCATCAACCAATATGGCTTGCGCAGAATCATAGAAAATAAGTTATTATAAATTATTATTAGATTATAACCCACAAGTATTAACAAAATAGAGTGGAATACAAAGAATAAAACACACACACTATTTTTTCCTTGAATTTGAGGGCGTATCAGGCTACCAATCTGAGTTTGAGATGCTCCCCAGACTGGTCGGAAGAAATTATGTCTTAACTTGCTTCAAACATTCCCATATCAATATTTATTATATCAAGGTCGTAACTTGTAAGTATGTTCAGGTTTTACAATAGATTAGTGGCATAGGTGAATAAAGAGTACCTACGTGATACCACTACTAGCTCTAATCAAACAAGCATGCCATATTCAGACCACCGCAGATTCGACGGTGCAATAGGGTAAACTATATATTGTCGCGATGTTATTTCTTTTCCCAATTAGTAAGGAAGAGAAATGGAAGAGGCAAATGTAGCACCACAAAACACATAATTCATCAAAATTGAGCAGTTGCAACGAACCACATATGGTTACATGCCAAAGGTGAAAGTGGTAAATTCGAACGTTGTTTTGCAACATAGTTGTTTTCCGAAATAGTCCAATGCTAATCACTGGGCCATTAAATTTGGTCATCAGTATTAGTACGAAGTATGATTACTCCCATAATGTACCGTTAACTATTAACGCCCAGAACTTGAAGGAATGGTAGCATCGTAGCTGTAGGCCTGTAGATACTACGCATTTGGCTCATGGATGGTGCATTATGATTCATGAAGCTTTACGGATTCATAAATCCAGAGAGGTATAGAGTAAATTAGGAAATCGGCGGTGCATTTAAAGTTGTTGGTTAAACATTGCAGTTCGATCATGGATGTGTATATTATGACTCGATTTTGTAACCTTAGCCTCACTTATAATAGATAATTTCAAGGATTTGTAACTTCAGGTAAAATAATTTTTTACAGTTAGATTTTAAATTAAACGTCAAAGGACGGGTCCCAAATATGTCTTAGAGGTCAAACCTTACATGGGCAAATTTTCACCCACTATAAAATACATGCTAGAACTTGAAATACGTCTTATAGGACGTCAATTTCCAAGCCTAGTTGCAAGCTTCACTTTGCATTCAAACTCTTGCAACATTAACTACCACACTTAGGGGTTAAATTTGACGCCAGTATACTCTTTTTTTGTTTTTTACATGTTAAATACTATCCGTTTCCAAATTTACACGTCATGGTTGACTGGCCAATAATTTTTGGAAGAGTCATATTGATGAGCGTATTGAAAATTGACAAGTTTTAAATTATATATATATATATATATATATATATATATATATAATTTTATATACACACGGCATACTATAGCGACGGCACTTTGCACTAAGTTTTAAATTATATATATATATTATTATTATTATTATTATTATTATTATTATTATTATTATTATTATATATACACATTGCATATTATAGTGACGACACTTTGCACTACCATTGCTGTCTATGGAAATGTAACCAGCCATGATGAAAAGGTTACATAGTTAAAGTTGCAGGACGACGCAATAAATTTCAACGTTAAGTGTGAATGTCATCTCGACTTTCTATGCAGTGTGAATTAATTGGGTTGGTGAGTCGTGACCTCCCAGCTAGTAGTTACCAGCCTACCAATTATGTTCACAATTTCCAGACTCTTGTAGAATAATAGCAAAGGTCTAAGTGTTGTTCGTACCAAGTAAAAGTATTTAAGGAAGTGTTATCGAACACCCCCAATGTTTATTGTTTGTGAACGCTTGTGGCCTACGGTGTGGCAAGGAACCGTAATTGAGCTAAATCAAGTTGTTCAACTTGTATTATGGGAGAGAGAGAACTATTATAGTTGGTTGGAGATGGGCTAGATGAAAAAGAATTTCAAGTAACTCCCACTTAGAATATCCCTTAATGGACCAAGTAGAGGAATGAACTACCTTTCTTGGCCATTGGACAAAGCAGAAAAGAAAGAGAATCAAGGTTGTCATCGACTAGTTTTTTCTATCCCTCCACCCTAGTCCTCCAAGTTAGTTGGTTCTATATCTACCTTTGTACCAGGTGCTTATTCAACTGGATAAGATGCAGGATCAAAAAATGGATCAATGGATGAAACTACTGCTTCTTCAACGCTTCTCCTACGAGTGCCTTAGTTGCAGGGCCTGGGATTGAAATAAAGGTATAGTGAAAGTTGACTTAATAGTCTATCCCCCACCATCAGTTGTCGAGGGAGTAGGAGAGGTTGAAGCAGTTATGAAATATGTCGTGTACCCACTTACTACGAGCTTACTCAGATGGAGTAGATTTCGTTCTATTTCATCTCGACTTGAACGCACATACTCCAATTCAACATCCAAATTCTAATTATGTTCATTGGAAGGTTATAGAAATTTGAGGCTGAAACTCAGCAGAGCACAGTTTGAGAACAAATTGTAGGCCACTCGCATAGTTTCAGAATAGGAATTTTTTCAGTGGTTCTTAAGCTTCTTGCAGGTAGATTTTACCAGAGGTAGGTGGCTTCCGCGCTTGCTTCTTCTGTGTTTTTATCCAAATTTTTTTGTAAGGATCCATCCTAGGGTCCTCTAACAAAACTAAATTTCTCTAATTTCAAATACAATAAAATGGGAAATAATTTATTTTTAACTAAACATTTAATCGATGATAATTTACCATTAAAATTTATTTCTTGCAATTAAATAGTGAGCATTTTGTTTCAATCACTTACATGAGTAATCTATAAATAGAGGAATACCTGTTCCGATAGCCTGGTTGAGATACCCCTGAGCTCCTAATCCTGCTGGGATGCTCCTCTTAACTACCGACTAGATTTACCTCCCATCCAACTAGGAAATATTTCCTAGCCCAGGAAACCTCCACAAGTTCCCTAGACATCCAAGCCTAAGTCCAACGAGATGGAATGTGTCCAAGATAAACAATACTCTCCTTCTCTCCCTTCTCTCTTCCCCACCTTACTTTCAAAAAAAATCCTCCGAAACCACAACCAAACCAAAATCAAAAGCAAGGCCAAGGATCCCCGCCCCCTCTCATCATCCTTCCCCTTTTATGCCTCCTTCTCTTCTCAACCTCAACCACCTATCATTAATGTCATAACTACCCCCTCATCCTTACATTTGACATTTCTTACCATATCTTCTCCCAAGTAAATCTGAGAGGGCACTTTGGGAATGAGATATGAATATATAATTTGGTAATTAATTGGAGAGGACCATATCTTCTCCCAAGTAAATTTGAGAGGACATTTTGGGGATGAGATATGAATATATAATTTGGTAATTAATTGGAGAGGACCATATCTTCTCTCAAGTAAATTTGAGAGGACATTTTGGGAATGAGATATGAATATATAATTTGGTAATTAATTGAAGAGGACCATATCTTCTCTTAAGGAGATTTTGAGAGGATATTTTGGGGATATGGATATTTAAATTGGAATGATGGAAGGAGACCATATCCTGTCCAAGATTAAATTTGAGAAGATAAGTTGGGAATTGAATAATAACAATAATAAATTTTATATCAGTAAATAAAAATTAGAGTTTCCCAAATGAAGGTATTTACCAATATTTCTTGATAATTATAAGTCAATATTTTCAGGTAATTTAAACACTAATAAAATTTGCATGATAAGATTAAGTGGGGCATTACATACATCCCTTCTTTAGAAAAATCCGTCCCAAAGTTAGAGTGAAAAGATACAAGGAGTTCGAATGCATAACAAAATAGAGAGAGAGTTATAGTAGTAAAATTTAATAAGTCGGGAAATGATACCACTTCCCATCAAGAGCCTCTAACTAATCTATATCCTCCTATCCTTCCTAACATACTTTTGTTCCCACTTTATCCATCCTCTACTACTATATGCTATGGCATCGGCTATATCAATTCAACCACTGATAAAACCAATATGGAAGAAGCATCGACTATATCATCCTAACTTCCCTAGCAGGCAACTAGTAATCATCATCACACATCTAGGGGAGCGTGACCATCACTGCCCTCCCACAATTCCAGGTTTGGAGGTTACACGGTGGGAAATACCTCCAGCCCTCCTTACAACTAGGGTCAACACCAACTGGAAATCATCAACACACGTCATGGGGAGTGTGTACATCATTGCCCTCCCACGATTCCATGTTTGGAGGTTACATGGTGGGAAATACCTCCATCCCTCCTTACAACTGGGGTCAACATCCTAATATGGACCACACTACAGCACTGGTTGGACTTGTCATCACATAATCTAGTCAAGTAGTCCTGCCACCTATCATTTATATTTTACCCATGTCATAAGAGTGCATATCAAATAGATACCAAATGTAATAGAAAAATGTACATCATAACTTTCCTCATTAGATGTCTTGACCTTCCCCAATCAAAGAGTAGACCTTGTTTATCATATTGTTCTTTCTAATATGTGGGTTAGTTCTCATCTATGCATATATATAACAACAAAATAGATATATATATGTGATCTTAGATGTCATATTGTTAAGTATACTATCCACATATCAATTTTGTAGTTCATACTAGAAATGAATCTTACATTAGATAAATCATAATTTCATTAAGTCATTGATTAGATAAATCATATCCACTTAAGCCATACATGAAACAATAATAACTTGGATAAGGCATGCACTAGATAAATCATAACCAAGTAAGTCATACGTTAGGTCATACATCAAACATTTCCATCATCAATACCTAATCCATCTAAAGATTTATATAAGTATTTTCACCTATCCAACTAAATGCATCAATATTACATAGCGTTCATAAATAAATAACATGGAACTGTAAAATAGAGCCTTAGTATAGGTAGCTATCTAAGTCAATATGGACATCATAAATGGTCAAAAGTGAGGGGTAATTTCTACATATAGTCTTTGCATCCTCTCGGGTAGAAGATCTTGGGTTAGACCTGTCCCATTGTATCTTAACTTGGTCCACCAAGTGATGCCTGAGCTATCAAACCCTATGGTATAATATGCATATAGGCTTGATCATTATGATTCCCACGTCTGAGACCTATAATTCCCTCTAGTCGAGTTTGTGGGATTCATCAGAACATAATGTTATAGGATAGATTTAAAAACATCACGAGTTTCATGCAATCGAGGTGGTAGTACAAGACAATAGGACACTGGTCCAATTTTCTCTTTGATTCTAAAATGTCCTATAAATCGAGGTGGTAACTTCATACCTTTCTCAAACTGAATAGTGTTAGGAATAATAATAAAAAAGACTCGGTCCCCCACTTTAAAACTTCGTTCGGTACTATGTGCATCAACATAACTCTTTTTCCTATCTTGTGCTTCTTGTAAACTTCGTTGAATCTATCTTACCTATTCTTCCATTTGAAACAATCCTATTGTGATTATTACTATGTCTTCCATCCTTTCGTCGACTCAATGGTGTCCTGCATGGCCTCCCATATAAAGCTTGATAAGGAGGCATCCTAATTGAATTGTTGTAATTATTGTTATATGAAACTCTACCAATGGTAAGTACCTTTCCCACCGAGTCTAATTATCCATGACATACATTAAAGGCATATATTTTATAACCCGGTTTACTCTTTTAGACTTTCCATCTATTTATAGACGATATGCAGTGCTAAGGTTAACTAAGTCCCCAACATTAACTGCAAACTTGTCCAAAATGTATATTCAAAGCGAGAGTCCTATCAAAATGTTCTTTGTGGGTAACCCATGTAGCTCGATAACTCCACCTATAAATACTCAAGCCAAAATGGGAGCAGTCCCTTAGTCAAGGTATTTAGCCACCTAGAGATACCAAATACATGGCCAAAATAGAATATGTTAAGGTTGTTTCTCCAAGAAGAAAGCAACTCATCCTTCAAGAGTAATCCATAAAAAAATTATTTTTGCAAATAATGGTCATGATCATCTTACAAGTGCAGTGACTTCAAAGAATATGCCAAGGTAATTAGAATCTTGTCGACAAACAATGTAACTCCTCCATATGGAAATAGTATAAAGATGACAGGATCAACCAAATTGGCCATAAATAGTAATCCCATAGAAACATGTGCCACAATTGTCCATAAAGTTGTTATAACCTCCTCAAAGAAGTGGGGCGTCCTCAATCAATGTGCCAAAGTGTTTAAATGCACATGTACCAACACCTCTCCTCTAAGGGATATGATAATTAGTTCACCATAAGAGATTGTGTAATAAGGCTAGGAAACTCTCCAATATAGTAATACATAAGCTTTCCAAACTGAATTCTGAGCGGGAGCGTTCCTAGGGTTTCTCGGCCCGGTTAGCTGCCTGTGCCTGCGGCGGCAGACCTTCTGCTGGTGGGGGTTCTGGTTGCCCTCCAGGCTGCCATCGACTGGTTCACGTGCTGCCAGTCATCGATTGTGGACGGGTCTTTCCTCAGCGCTTTGAGCTTCGCGGCGGCGGCGTTCTCCTCTTGATCCTCGGCGGCCCTCTGCGCTCTATCGACCCTCTGCCTTGGGGTTTCAGTTGGGGCTTTGGCCTTTGGTGTTTTGTGCTGCGTTTGCTGTGCAGGGACAGGGGCTTCGGGCTACTGTCTTTCTTCATGGGGGCGAGGTGGCTGCCCTAGCCGCCTCTGCCCCCGGAACCGACCCGCCTCAGCACGTTACGGGACCTGTTGGCCTCCCATGCTGATGCTGGTTTCTTTTTTGGTCCTCTGCTAGTTTACCAATGCAGCTATGGAGAGTGTTGAGGGATCTGAGGTGTGGAGCCTGTCTCTGCATCGATTCGTGCCGCTTTTCTATGGCTGTTGCTGACTAGCTTCTTTTCTGGCTCCTCTGGTTTTATGGGTGGTTATCCTCCATTGGCTTCGGGGTTTTTGGTGGAGAGTTGAGGGGATGGGGGTGCTCCATTTCGTGCCTCTCCCCTCTGTCCTTGCAGCCATTTTGTATTACTGCTCTTCCACTGGAGCTTTCGTTTTTTTTTCTGTTATTTTTCAGCTTGTTAGGGTAGGCGTATACTCCTGTTGGGGTTTACATACCCTGCTTCTGTTATGTTTTTTTACTGGCTTTTTATGGGATGGGTTGGGGTATCCCCCTGCTGGGGTTTACACACCCATTTACTTGCTACCCTCTCTGAGGGCTTTTCGGCATACTTCTCTTGAAGTCATGCTTTTGTAAGTGGTTTACCCACACTACAGCATATGCGTTCTGCATCTACAACATGTAATTTTCTGACTTAATGAAGATTACGAATTCTATTTCTTCGGAAAAAAAATAAGCTTTCCAAACCAAGAGAAACTATATGATACAATGTGAAAATAACATACCAAGTGACCAAAACCATGAGTTTCAATGTAAAATACCGCCCAAGGTAGGTCTGAATGGCTCCAAATGCATGAGAAGATGCCAAATAAGGGGAGTGATTTCCTCTATCAAGAAAATAACTACTCACAACATGCGACATCATAGCCAAACTATAATATCCATTAGCATTCTTCTAACAAACCACAACTACTTTTCCATGTCATCAAGACATCCACCAAAAGGAACATCAAATATGCAACAAAGGGTGGGTGTACTACTTCAAGGTTCATCAATCAAAATCATGAAACAATAATTCAAGTGAAACCCTATGAGCACATGCAAACATGCTCAACAACTAATTCACTATGTCAAGGAGCAACAATTACCAACAACACTTAAGGAAACTCTTAGTTGATGGATATCTCTCATCAGAAATGTGCTAAGGGTAAATCAAATGTTTGAGCAATGTTATGCAAGGCCCTCAATCACATTGCAAACACCATATGTGTTAGATGCAAGCCTCCAAACAAGAAATGACGATACCAACCAAGGACATAATGTGCATTATCTAACATGGGATATCAATAATAAATCATAGTAAAAAACCACCATGGTTATGTGATTTTGAGGACAACAACACTAGGTAAGTGCGTATAAGAACAACTTTCCTCAAGACACCTCTGCACTCACCAGAGGTGATCAACAATGTCATGAGGGAAGTGTCAAGGGGAATGTAAGCACAAACCATGACTTCCTTCAATAAAATAATTAAGCTCCATCAAATAATCCTACAATTGCAAGCTTAGTAATAAGAAGATGTTAATTGATAGTCACTTATATAAGTGCATTTGGTAACAATATATGCAAAAAAATTATCAATACTCCATCTGCAACATGCTTGGTTATGGTTGACAACACCATCTAGCACTCAACCTTGATTTAAAAGGGAATAACTCTTTATTCAATATTGTGAAGAAATGATATGGATTAGACTAATAAAGCAACTAATGTAATAACATGATGCCTAAAGGATAAGGAAATGAATGCCATTCACAAATATTTATATCTCTTTATATATAAATCCTTCATCAAGTGTGACTTGCCATTAATATCAAAATGCATGAATTTAATACAGAAAAATCCCTAAATTCCATAAATCTTTTCAATATAGTTACCAATCTGCATCATATTTCATAATTCATAAAACTTCAAAACGCATCATATTTCATAATTCATAAAACTTCAAAATGCCATCCAAAAAAGATGTGGCTTAAAATCCTCATAAATGCATTTATCAAAGATACATGACGCGATTTTTTTCCACTGGAAAAATCAGTAATTTTCATTAAGATTAGAAAATTACATATAGTAGATGCCATTGGCATTGCTGTAATGTTCATAATATCAAAACTTGTCCTGCTAATCAGGAGCTAAAGTCAAACAACTAGACAATCTAGACTTTCCTACCCTTCTTTTTTTCCACTTTCCGCCAACCTTCATTGTTGGGCGGAGCTGTTACAATAATCATTTGTGTTTCATTTGTGGCAACCATGATATCCTTTTCAGAATCTGTACTTGTTGGCGAGTAAGCTCGTTTGCTGCCTCCAATTTCCTGCCTGGTGTTCTCATATTGCTGCTGTGGGTTACCTGCATTTGTGTCTATTGCTCCTTCGATCAGATATTCATTGTTCTGTAGGTGGTGTGGATAGCTTGCTTTGCTGATTTCTGTATTTATCTTTCCGTCTTCATCTTCTTGTATATTGCTGTTGGTTCCCTCATTCCTTTCCTCTTGTTTGTCCTCTTCTGCATCCTCTGTCCATGTGGCTGAAAATTGCCATCCTTTCGGTTTTGGTGGTTGTCTCCTTTTCCTATCTTTTTTGTTTTGTGGGCATGTACTCTGTAGATGACCTGTTTGTCGACATATGCGGCAACGAAAGGCGGTGTTTTCATAATCCAATGGCTGTGCCCATTGTTTTCCATTGTGAATTAGGATAATGTGCTCTGGTAGGCCTTGACTGAGGTCTACCTCCACACATATCCTGGCAAATGTGTAGATATCCTTAGATAGGCGCTCATGATCTGCTTTTAAAAAAGATCCCAGGGTATTGCCTATTCCTTCCAGTACTTTGTAGTGCCAGAAGTGTATAGGAAGATTAAACAGTTTTACCCAGACTGGCATTTTGGTGACCACCATGCTGTTTGGATCGAAATCCGGGAACCAAGATTTCACGAAAATGCCAGCGTTGCCCCAGAACCATGGCCCTTCGTTCAAAGCATAATCTTTGTCCTTTATGGTGTCAAATTTGACAATAAAGAATCCTTTTGAACAGAGATGGATATCACAGTTTTCTGTCCATATGGAGTAGATCCATTGACGAAGGGCTTCCGGTTTGGGCCAAAATCCATTGAACCTGCATATCACTGCTTTAGTTAAATAATCAGTTTGTATTTCATTTACCTCTGGTGTGGAGATTATTAATGTAGGGTTCTGTGTTGTCTGCTCAACAATGTATGCCCCTGGTGCTGTAGCTTGCTATTCTGGTTTCTTTTGTGGTTCCATCTTCCCTTTGACTGCATCTTTGAAGGAAACAGGTCCTTTCGAACTTGTGCCGAGGCAGCCTCTGCGCAATCTTGAGTTGAGACAGATTGTAGAGTCTTTTGCTATACCGTAATCCATTAGTTTAAACCCCTCCTGAATTACCTTCCCTGCGTAGAGGAGGAGTTGTTTGCATGGTGGGATTCCCGTCTTTTCATGTATCCTCTGTTTGAGGATTTCTGTTGCCTCCCATAACCCTATTTCGATGCATATTGTGTGCCCTCCCATAGATCTGATAAAGAGAGGGCTTTTTTTGCCCTGAATCTTCTTTTCCGGTGGGTGTGTTTCCAGATCTGATCTGCATGGGGTTAGTTCTGCTCTACAGGGGTCTAGATCTAGAAGTTTATGTCCCGATCTGAGTCCGAGTACTGTGGCTCGCAGGGGATCCAAAACCAAGGTCTCGTCCCATGTTTGATCTGCAATCAAATGAATTGAGGGCTGCCAGAATGTGTTAGATCGGGCTCGCTGCTCTCCGAGAGGAGGTATAGGAACAGTCTGCTGGATCGTTTTCCAAAAGACGCAGGCAGTGCTTCCTATCCCGGGCATAAACCTCTCTGGGGGAAACGCACCTATCCGAAGCTGGTTGGGATCCGACTGTATTGATTCAAGAAACCAAGAGCGTTGAGACGTGGTAACCAGATCCGTCCTGCATGAATCATTCTGAGCCGAGAAGGGAAGGAATAATTCCATTCCCTGTTTGCTTTGTTCCGAGCCTTGAGCCTGCTTTCCGATAGTGGATCCGGTCCAGAACCAATAGTAGAGGTTATACGCTGCTAATCCGTCTGCCAGGCTCCCATCCGCTTCTACGCAATGTAGATCTATGAGTTTAGCGGCAGGGTAAACCAGATCTGAAGCCCTGATCTCTCGAAAAGACGTCATCACCATCGCCTTCATTCTATACTGGTTCGGATCTGTCTGATTTGTTGTATGCAGCCGCGCGCTCAAATCCCTATGAGATACATGACGCGATTATACTTATATATATATATATATATATATATATATATATATATATATATATATATATATATATATATATATATATATATATATATATATATATATATATATATATATATATTATTATTATTAGTCTTTCTCCACTTAATGAATTCTATATGAAATAAATGTATTGATAAGACAAGATGGAAATAGATGTATTGAATATACAAAATGGGAAGTTGTTTAGTCTTAGATAATTAATTATTCTCCCTCATCCATGAAACCTATCCAATAAGCCAAATGTAATTTAAATAAAATGAACGTTCATAAAAATATTACTTAGCATTTTGCGTTTTCAAACCACATTGATTATTTCTTTCTAGAAATGTCCATACAACTGCATTTTTTTTGTATATACTATGATTGTTTCTACACAATAGAAAGCCCCCCCTGTGATAGTCGTTTGGTTACTTTGATAGTTTGACAATATTTGGTCATTAATAAACAAATAAAAGTTCTTATTTCTGTTTGGTTGTGAACATATTTTAATTTTTAGTTAAAGCAAGGAGAATCTGCAGGTTGAGTATTTGTTTTTTTTCAGAGAGAAAAAGCTGTATGAATTATATTAAGGAAATATAAATATCAAAGATACATATGCGTTCGGAATCACAGCCAAAAAAACAGCATCATTGTTGAAAGCAGCATCAGGTTGAGTATTTGTTACACTACACCAGCTGCGGAAGATGCAGAGAAAGAAAAGATACACATGTAATCTCTACAATAGCTACTATGAAAGATACTAAAAACACTAAGCCTGAATATGAACCAACAAAACAAGAAATTGTCTGACATGATTGACTATGCAGAACAAATTTAATAAAATCAATAATGAGCTTAAATATAGGGACCAAAAATTATGATCTAAACATTCTAGTACAAAACATTTTTCCTATTTTTTACAACCAATACAACTGTGAAGAAAACTAGCAAGTTTACTTTGGAAAACTGACACAAATATGCAATGTATTACCTAATGAGTTCAAGCTTAACATCCAAGCCTAGAGATTGAATCAAAATTGACTTTACGCATCACCAGGGAAAATTTTAAGAACCCCCCCTAAATTTATAAATATAATAAATCGGCGAATCTCCATGGTATATAGGAAAAAAGGAAGGCGATTTTATCAATAATATAATATGTATATATAATTTTTTGGCGAATCTCTCACCAGGCATGGCGAATATTTTACTCAATTATAAAATCTTGTAAGATCTTGGCAAGTCTTTCACTAAATAATAAAACTTTGTAAAGTCCTAGTGAATCTTAGCATAGGCTACATGCTGGTTTAATTTCCCCATTTAAATAGGCTACATTCCAGGTGAATACCATGGGTCAATACCATGTGCCATTTTGGTGAATACCATGGGTCAATACCATGTGCCATTTTTATTTTTATTAATTCTAATATTAGGGTTAATAATGGTTTTTTGCATGGTATTAATAACAATCTAGTCCATGGTATTTGTCCCATAGTATTTTGGCCATAGGTTTCACCTAAATATAACCCATTTTTTGAGTGTTCATAAATATAAGGTGACTTACGGAGTAAATATAAAAAAATGTTCTATTTGTTTACCATACCTCTCGTTTATTTATATTTTTATTAATTTACCATACCTCTTTTACAAATATGGTATTTGGCCCATAGGATTCACTTAAATAAAACCTCTTTCCTGAGCCTCCATAAATAGAACGAAGGTTATGGACTAAATATAAAAAGAGGTTTTATTTATTTATGATACGTCTAATTTATTTATATTTTTATTTATTTACCATACCTTTTGAGTAAGTATAAAAAGACGTTTTATTTATTTACCATACCTCCACTTTACTTATATTTTTATTTGTTTACACCCTTACATGTATATAAGGTGACTTATGGAGTAAATATAAAAAATGTTTTATTTATTTACCATACCTCTCATTTATTTATATTTTTATTAATTTACCATACCTCTTTTATAAATATGGTATTTGGCCCATAGGATTCACTTAAATAAAACCTATTCTTCAAAATGGGCGAATGGATTCACTTAAATAAAACCTATTCTTCAAAATGGGCGAATGGAAGGTTTTAAGTCCTAATTTCAAGGGCTAAATTTACCTTTTTTACCCTCTCCCTTAAAATAAGGTGGGCTATTTGAGGTGATTTGTAAAAATGTACTATGATACAAAATATTCGCCCACTAAAAATTTAAAACCCCTTAATTTCGCCAAAGGGCGAACATTCGCCCCTAAAATTATCCTTACGCATCACAATATAATCTCTATTAATGTATTTTTTCTATACTGTTTTTTTTTTTATATAACTTCTTATAAACTAAATGCATCACTCAGATGAAGTCATCCATCTTGATATTTCAATGTAATATGGCTGAAACAAAGTGAATAATCAATCAAAACCTTGATGTGGATTGCATCTAGGGGATGCTTGAACGTATTGAGAAGAATGGCCAGAAGCCATCTTTTTCACACAGCCTGTTGTATTGAGTCAAAGAGGGTCAGGTGATTCATATTTTGCAATTGTAATAGATCAATGGAAAGAGCACATTGAATACTTTTTCCTTTTATAGTTGTTGGGTATTTTTTTTACATGGGAAAATACCAAAACCAAACAAATAAATACCACAGAGCCAATGCTCTGTTTCATTTGTTCCAGGATCTTTACACAGGGAAGATTTTAAAACCAAAATAACTCATAAGACAGCATTTCACAGTCACAAAGACATTTCTATTAATTTAGAACAAAACACTGAAACATATTTCTTCCTCTGTCCAGAGAGGGATTCACTAAACAACGTTCTATGCTCTTACAGATTTTCCACTGCTGTGGAAATTACATAATCAGTTTTACATTGAGAGGCCAAAGCAACATTACAGCCCCTGTTCCTGATGTCTCGCACTGCTGTGCGTTTACAAAGAAAACAAATCGCACTACTGTACGCTGCCGCAGCCACAATACACATTACATAAAAAAACTTTGCTGGAACTCTGCGCAGCCACCACACCATTACATTACCACAATACACTACGCACATACATCACACTACCACAATACATTTCCAACAAACATAGTGCGCAGGCACCACTACAAAACTCCACCAAAACTACTGCGCGTATGCACAATGCATAAAATTAATACACGTAGACCTTTTTTTTTTTAACATATATAAACATATATATAAAAAACATATATAAAACTATACGCCCATACCCATATTAAAGGGCCTCCAACAAAACACTACGTAAAAACATATATAAAACAATATATGATAATGTGCCCATAACCATTTAAAGGCATCCACCAAAAAACTACGACCAACCATTAAAAACCATTAATTCTTCCATTCTCGGCGGTCAACAAAAAAAACTTCCACACCACGCAAAATCTGATTTGACGTAGGCCGGTGCCACGTGTCGCCACCACAGTGCATCGGGCCCAGTCGATAAAGTCCGCGCAGCTTCGCGGCGATCTGAGCCTCCAAACTCGATCTGACGGAATTCGCACACCACTCTCGCCCAAACAAAATGAACTTTAACCTCCGAGGAACAACGGATTTGGCTGTTGTACAAGGGATGCGTGGCGCGTCCTGATTGTGTCGGGTCCCCCTTCACGGATACCGCCTTCTGCGAATGGTGGTGCGGGGAGACCGGGCCGGTTTCCAAAAAAAACTCCGCGCTGTTGAAATTACAATTTAACACTCCCCTTTAATTTCAACTGCTGGGCATTAGGACATACCCAAACACTTCCTCTCGTAGAGGGATTCCTCAGTACTGCTGTTACAAAGATATCATCCTCACATAGAGGGATTCACCAACTGCTTCTGATGCAGTTCACAAACAAACAATCATTGCACTGTTGTGTGTGAAAACTCATTACAATGTTC
Organism: Pinus tabuliformis; assembly: GCA_031772625.1. NCBI lineage: Eukaryota > Viridiplantae > Streptophyta > Pinopsida > Pinales > Pinaceae > Pinus > Pinus tabuliformis. The sequence continues at coordinate 210,159,852 of CM062804.1, forward strand.
TTTTATGCTGATGCATATTCTCTGCTGCATTGTTGTGCCATCTTCTTTACTGTGTCTATCCCACACTGCTGTGTCTACTCTTGCACTGCTTCTGCACTTTTCAAAGACAAAATACTCTGTCTTTTCTGGAACAATTACATTGTCCCAATTTACAAATTTACACTGCTGTGTGTAAACATTTCTTACACTCACTGTTGTTGCATATATTGCATTTCAATTCAATGAACAACAAATTCATTACATTTACCTTTACTGCTGTAAGGAAAATTTCTTTTGCATGTGCTGCTGTTCAAAACTTCTTGCTGCTGCATTTTTTTATTTGCATTGTTGTGTGCTTCTCCTTCTTGCCATCATGCTGCTGTCCATAACTTCTTGCTGCTGCATTGCCTCTGCAATTTGCACTGTCGCTGCCTTTTGTTTCATCATACTGTTGTGTGCCCATACTCTTGGCACTTCATTCTCCACAAAAAAATAACACAGGCCGCTGCCTTTTCTTATGCACCCTTGCTTCACACAATCTTAGTCTTCATTTTTTTTACACAATGCACTACTGTGCAATTCCTTTGGCTTTCTGCTGCCACACACATTCTTATACATCCAGTGTGCATTAAAAATCTGTTGTCCTTGTTTTTCTTTATGCATTTCTTTGCATGTTGTATTGCATAAAAAAAACATTACATTTTTTTTACTGCTGTGTGAAAGAATTTCATTGCATTCTCAGCCACTGGGCATTTACGTTCTGCTGTGTTTTGCCTTCTTCTCATTTTCTTCTCACTGCTTTGCATTTTCATTCCCAATAGAAAACATTTCAATCTGCTGTGTATTATACTCACTCTGCTGTGAGTGTATTCTCTCATACTACATAAAAGGAAACTACCTTCCATTGCTATGCATTTCAATGCATGTGCACCACAAAAAAAAATTCAAACTGTTGTTCATTCTAATCCATGTGCTCCACAAAAAAAATTTCCAAACTGCTGTTTTGTGTTCTATCTTCCCACTGCTGTGAGGGTCTCCATGTGAGGGTCTCCATGCTTTGCATTTTTCTCTTATCTCGCTGCTGCTCTTTACATTTCAGCGCTGCCATCTTTTCTTCTTTATGCATTTATGTGCATATTGCATAAAAACAAAGCAAAAACATTGCTGATTTCATCACTGCTGCATATTACCTTTCAGAGGGATTAACAAAGATTTCATTTGCAACTGCTGCGCTGCAATACATCCTCCATCAACAAATGACTGTTAATACAGTTCAGCAAACAAAAAATTACAAGCTCCCCTTTAATGTATGCTTGTCTTCTTTTGGCAGACTCTTCTCAAAATAAATTTAGATCCACTGGGGAGTTCAAGGGGTTTTCAGATTGTATTACCTTCCTTCTCCATACTTGTGTAACTTTCTTCTTTTGCATGGGTCTAGCTTGTGTAAGAGCCCATGTCAAGTTACAGTCACGTGCCATATGCCCAATGTTATGACACTTGAAACATTCTACATTTTTCATGAATGACATTTCATGATTTCTTCTAAAATTGTCTCTTGGAGGTTGTCGAAGACCACAACATCTATCTTTATGAAATGCTCTACAGTCTTTTGCCATATGACCAAAGTTTGAGCAAGAGTAACAATAACCATAAAATGAACTTTGGTACCTTGGAGATGGAGGTTTCCTTGATGTACTTCTGAATCCTTGCTGCCTTGAGATCCTTTGATGATCACCATTGCCTCTTGCCTCTTTGCCATCAGCTACATTTCTTCTTGGAGCTGGTTTTCCACTTGGAGCAGGATTTCTTCTATTGCTACCTTCATTTTTCTCCTTGCCTTTGCTGGAACTAGGAGCATCACCATCTCTTTCTGGCTTCTTCACATCTCCTTTGCTTAAAGCATCCTCATCCTTGTTTGAGGGTTCACCTACATACCCAAGTCCTGATTTATCAGATGGAGATCTGTGATAGCTGAGCATGTCATCCAAAGCTTGAGAGCTCTTCATGATCTTGTTCATCCCTTCAACCTTCTTCCTGAGGAGGACAATCTCTTCTTCTAACTTTTCACATTCATTACTTTTCTTTGCTAGTTGTTCCTCAGTTTCTTCCTTGCTACGAGTAGCTTCAGCTGCTACTATTTTGAAGGAGATAATATCTGACTTCATTTTGGAGATTTCTGCTTGACAGCTCTCCATTCTCTTCTCAGCTTCTTGTGCCTGCTTCCTGGCTTCTTGTAGTTCAGACTTAAGGGAGGAGACCTCTACCTTGTACTGTCCAATCTCTTCCATAAGTTTATTCACTCTCATGTGCCTTTATTCAAGCTGACTTGACAAGGCATCTTCCTGCTTCTTTGCTTTATTCAGCTGATTTGTCATGGATATGACTTCTTCATGATGTTTCCTCTTGCATTGGTCAAGCTCCTTCTTAAGCTTGGCAAGCTCTTCATCCCTTTCTCTTACTTGAAGCTTGATGAGGTCAAGCTTTTCATTTTCAGCTTCTATGATGGGTTCATAAGTTTCTTTTTGACTCATTGTCATGGTCAGTGCTCCCTTTGCATGAAGGTCATGCAGTCTGTCCCATATATCCTTTGCTGATGTATATTTTCCTAGATTCTTCTTTACTGAATCAGGGAGTCCATCCAAGATAGTCTTTGCTGCTTGTGCATCATACTCCATGGATTATTTATCCATCTTGTTATCATCAATCACTGACTCCCAGACTTCAATCCCCTCAGACATTAGGAAAGCCCTCATCATTATTTCCCATACATCAAAGTTTCCATCAAACTTTGGGGTTTCAAATAAAATGTATTCAAATAAATTGTCTTCTATTTTAATAGAGGAGGGAGACACATTTTTAACAGGCTTGGAGGCTTTCTTCTTTGACCTTGCCATTCTTAACTAGGCTTCAAATACTTGACTGTGTTTTTTTTAATCACTGGCTGTTTCTATAACAGTAACGCAAAGGAAAGCTTTGAGAAATACCTTAACTCTTTTGGCTGAGTCTTCACACTGCTGGAGAAGTTTGACCGCTGCAACCACACCTTCCTTCAGCTTCTTTGAGTCTTCAAAGAGCCTGGACTAGCTCTGATACCACTGTTGGGTATTTTTTTTACATGGGAAAATACCAAAACCAAACAAATAAATACCACAGAGCCAATGCTCTGTTTCATTTGTTCCAGGATCTTTACACAGGGAAGCTTTTAAAACCAAAATAACTCATAAGACAACATTTCACAGTCACAAAGACATTTCTATTAATTTAGAACAAAACACTGAAACATATTTCTTCCTCTGTCCAGAGAGGGATTCACTAAACAACGTTCTATGCTCTTACAGATATTCCACTGCTGTGGAAATTACATAATCAGTTTTACATTGAGAGGCCAAAGCAACATTACAGCCCCTGTTCCTGATGTCTCGCACTGCTGTGCGTTTACAAAGAAAAAAAATCGCACTATTGTACGCTGCCGCAGCCACAATACACATTACATAAAAAAACTTTGCTGGAACTCTGCGCAGCCACCACACCATTACATTACCACAATACACTGCGCACATACATCACACTACCACAATACATTTCCAACAAACATAGTGCGCAGGCACCACTACAAAACTCCACCAAAACTACTGCGCGTATGCACAATGCATAAAACTAATACACGTAGACCTTTTTTTTCTTAACATATATAAACATATATATAAAAAACATATATAAAACTATACGCCCATACCCATATTAAAGGGCCTCCAACAAAACACTACGTAAAAACATATATAAAACAATATATGATAATGTGCCCATAACCATTTAAAGGCATCCACCAAAAAACTACGACCAACCATTAAAAACCATTAATTCTTCCATTCTCGGCGGTCAACAAAAAAAACTTCCACACCACGCAAAATCTGATTTGACGTAGGCCGGTGCCACGTGTCGCCACCATAGCGCATCGGGCCCAGTCGATAAAGTCCGCACAGCTTCGCGGCGATCTGAGCCTCCAAACTCGATCTGACGGAATTCGCACACCACTCTCGCCCAAACAAAACGAACTTTAACCTCCGGGGAACAGCGGATTTGGCTGCTATACAAGGGACGCGTGGCGCGTCCTGATTGTGTCGGGTCCCCCTTCACGGATACCGCCTTCTGCGAATGGTGGTGCGGGGAGACCGGGCCGGTTTTCCAAAAAAAACTCCACGCTGTTGAAATTACAATTTAACAATAGTGTCTCTACCTGTAACCATAATCCTGGGGCAGTGGTAAGTTTAGTATGTTCACAAGATTTTCTGAATGTGGTTTGTGTTGTTGGTGCTTCTGTACCGGAAGGTCAAGTTGCTCAATCCATAAGATTGGTAAAAGTGGATGTTATGGAAACGTTGGAGTGGATGAAAAAACCCACTTTAAAACATATTTCAAGAGAACCACAGGTAACAGAATCTCAAAACAAAGAAAAGCAGGATATGACTGTGCAAGCTGAAGTTGTAGGCAAGGCTTTATCTGAGCTTTATATGCTCATATTAGATAAATCAAATGTGACAGTAAATAACTGCATTCCAGTTGGAAAAGCTTTAAAAGAAATGGTAATCAGTGTCAGTCCATGCTTGGATACTTTACTAGACAAGGCCATGGACAATACAGAAGGCTTGTGGGATTGCATTTTATCTGTAATAACTGGAAATATCTCCAAGAACCAGCATGGGGATAGAAAAATGCAGTCAACGTCTTTGGTTGGGGGTTCTTGGATTCTCTTTTTTTTTTTTCGTCTATACCTTTCTTGTCGTATTTTGTATCAACAGTGTATTTTTCTCATGCCTCCTAATCCAGCAAAGAAGGCAAGCCTTGCAATGGGTGATACATTTACAACATTTTCAAGCAGTGATTGGATACAAGAGGGGGCCAACCTGATAGGAGGATATTTCTCCTGGATAGGTAAACCATCTGTTTCTGTTCCTACTATGTTGGTAGCTATTTCATAGAGTCTAGAGCAAGACGGATTCGAAAGAACGCCTGCTCTTTTGCATGTGCTGCACAATATAGCCTTACAGAGGCTCGTTGATCTGAATAGGCAACTTAATGCTTTGGCATTTTTACATGATTAAACTCTTAGATTGAAGCTAGCAATGGCAGAGGGTGGTGATGATCTACCTATTCAATGTAAGGAAAGAAAGCGGTTGGAGAAATTGCTTCAAATTTCAAAGCAAGAGGCATCAGCTCTGACTGATTTTATTTTGAAGTATGCATTTTCCATTGTAGAAAAGGTTGAACATAAAGCCCGCACTGTTGAGATTGACAACACTAGGCCATGCACATGGAATTCAGTTGTTGGGATGCTGAATGAACATTCCTTAATCACAGAAATTTGGCAGCTTGCATGCAATAACGTGGATGTTTGGTCATGCCATGCCTCTAAGAAAAATATGAAAAAATATGTTTCAAGATTGCTTGGAAGTTTCTTGTCTATTTTAAAAGGAAACTGCAGTGATGTTAGTTTTCAGTTAATTGAGACACAAATAGAAGATGAACATAAGGCAGTTACCATGGAGGAGACATCTTCACAGCTTCTAAGGAATTCAGTTCTTTACGAGCAATAGTTCTTTTGCAGATATTTAGCAAGGAAAAATTCTTAGAAGATTAGGAAGTCTTTTCCATCGAGGTTAAACCATTTTACATTTTTGGGGATCTCCTCTAGTGAGGCAGTTTTTGGCAATTTGCAAGATTTGTCAAGCTTCATGATTATGCTGGAGGAAAATGTGGATGCTAGGGAATTAGAGAGGTTTTTTTATGAAAACATCAAAGAGGAGGAACACGAATTTGTTGGAAATTTCTGTTCATTTCAAATACACAACAAACAAAAAAAATATCACAGAGAACAACGCTCTGGTTTTATCCAGGATCTTAATCATATAAAATAATAATAAAACTGTTACAGAATTGTCTTCCTCGACTCAGAGGGATTTACAACAGGAACTTCAGTTCCAGAATCTGATTCCACTATCTCAGAAAATTATATCTTCAGCACTGTTGTGCGTTGCAGAGAAGAAAGAACTCTTCTTTTTTAATACTCTCTACACGTCTCTGCTATTGCATTCATTTTATATTGAACAACACAAAAAATATCTTTTACAATACGTGTTGCTTTTCCCTTACATCCGTGAAAATAAAAAATAATAAAATTTAAGATTTCACCTACATTTACCAACCCTAGTAAATATCATTAATTACACGGTTGTAAAATATCCTACTGGAATTTAATGCATGGCTTATCACACCATCGCATCGCAAGAAGAGAGAGGATGTGCCACCGCCTCTATAACTTTTAAATCATGCGATTTGCGATCGCATCGCAAATATCGCATCGCAGATAATACAAGCATGCAGCGAAGGGTGACGAGGGAAAGCGCGATATGCGATCAGATCGCATCGCAGGGTCGCAATCACTGTTTTCTGAATAAGCTGGGTCGCCGCTCAACTGTCAGCTCCCGGTAGTCTAAAATTATCATTCCAACACTCCCCCTTAATTTTAACTGCTGGGTTTATTCTGCATACCCAGGCATTTCCTGAAATGATCAAAGCTTTTCTTTGCCAATGGTTTTGTCAAGATATCAGCGAACTGATCCTCTGTTATGCAGTGCTGCAAAACAATCTCACCATTGTTAACTAATTCACGTATGAAGTGAAATTTGGTGTCTATGTGCTTTGTTCTTTTATGAAAAACAGAATTTTTAGACAATGCTATTGCTGAGCTATTGTCACAGTAAATGGTTGTGCCATTTTCCTATTCATGACACAAATCTCTGAGATCTCTTCTCAGCCACACTGCTTGGCATGCTGCTGCTGTTGCTGCCACATACTCTGCCTCTGCTGTTGACAAAGCCACAACTGGTTGCTTCTTGGAAGCCCATGAGATGGCTCCCGATCCCATATGAAACACATATCCCGATGTGCTTTTCCTATCATCAACACTTCCAGCCCAATCACTGTCAGTGTAACCTGTCAACATGAAACTTTCAGAAGAGGAGTATAAAATACCAAACCCCTTCGTTCCATTCACATACCTTAGAATCCTCTTGGCTGCCTGCCAATGAGTCTCTTTCGGTCTTTCCATAAATTTGGAGATTAAGCTCACAGCGTGCATAATGTCCGGCCTAGTTGCAGTCAAGTACATAAGGCTGCCAACTATGCTCTTGTACAGTTTTGGATCAAAATATTTGCTGCTGTCTTCTTTGGTCAATTTCAATCCCACTACAGTTGGAGTCACAATTGCTTTGCTGTTCTGCATGTTAAATCTCTTCAACATTGCTTCTACATATTTATCTTGAGAAATGAAAATGCCATTTTCACTTTGGTCTACTTCAATTCCAAGAAAATATCTTAAGAATCCCAAGTCAGTCATTTCAAATTCACTTTTCATGACTGCTTTAAAATCAGCAATGAGAGAAGCATCATTTCTAGTAAAAATCAGATCATCTACATATAAAACAACAATAAGAATCTTACCGTCATTCTGTTTTATGTAGAGTGTGGGTTCACCATCACACTTATCAAAACCATTCTCAATCAGGTAAGCATCTATTCTGCTGTACCATGCTCTTGGAGCTTGCTTCAGCCCATAAAGAGCCTTCTTCAGTTTACAAACTTTATGCTCTTGGCCTTCAACTTCATAGCCCGGAGGTTGATCAACATAAACCTCTTCTTTTAATACTCCATTCAGGAATGCAGATTTAACATCCATCTGATAAATCTTCCATTTGTGTTGTGCTGCAATAGACAACACTGTTTAGACTGTTTCCATCCTTGCTACTGGTGCAAAGGTTTCATCATAGTCTTTGCCTTGTTGCTGCTTGTAGCCTTTCACAACAAGTCTTGCTTTGTGCCTGTCAATCTTGCCTTCAGCATTGCTTTTGGTCTTGTAGACCCACTTAACTCCAATGGCATCTTTGCCTATAGGGAGGTCCACTAACTCCCATGTTTTACTCTTCTCAATTGCACCAATTTCTTCATTCATTGCTTCAATCCATTTATCTTCATTTATAGCATCTTCAAAATGGACTGGGTCATCAACATGACAATATAAAGCGAATAATGAATTCAGACCGGTATTGTTACTTACCTCTCCTTGTTCATAAATCTCATTCAGATTTCTGAATCTTGGTCTTCTTGGTGTGCTTGGAGTTCCATCCGAACTTGAGGGTATTTCTGATCCCTGTGGTGTGCTTGGAGAAGCACTTCCTTGACTTCTTAAGGCTGTTAGAATTCTAGCTTGTGGTGTGGTTTGTTGTACTTGCTGTGGTGGAGGAGGAGCCACCAAAGAAGGATTATTTGCTATTGTCCCTTCCTCTTCTTCTTCGTGAGACACAATTGTCTTCACATTCACTGTCTTCTCTAAGCTTCCATCCCAAGCTTCATCTTCAATGAACTGCACATCTCTGCTTACTATTAATTTCTTGGTGGATGGATTATAGAATTTGTATGCTTTTGACTCATCACAATAGCCAATAAAGACACACTTCTCCCCCTTACTATCAAGCTTCTTCCTTAGCTGATCCGGTACATGTGCATATGCCACACAACCGAATACTCTCATGTGAGTGACAGTTTGCTTTTGACCACTCCATGCTTCTTCTGGTATTCTGTTCATGACAGCTTTAGTTGGGCATCTATTCAAGATGTAAACTGCGCAAGTAATAGCTTCTGCCCAATACTCATGCGGCAAGTGTTTTGCCTTCAGCATACTTCTGACCATGTCAAGAATGGTCCTATTCTTTCTTTCAGCAACACCGTTTTGCTGAGGTGTATACCTTGCGGTGAACTCCTTTCGTATGCCATTCTCTCTGCAAAAACGCAGAAAGTCTTGGGAGATGTACTCTCCTCCTCTATCTATTCTGAGCACTTTGATATAATGCCCACACTGCTTTTCAACAAGAGTTTTGAAGTGGCGGAATTTCTCAAACACTTCACTCTTCTATTTCAGCATATACACCCATGTCTTTCTGGTGTAATCATCAATGAAAGTTAAAACATATTTATTTCCGGAAAATGATGGTGTTTGCATCGGTCCACACACATCAGAATGAACAATTTCCAATGGTGCTTTTGCCCTTATACTCTTTCCTGCTGGAAATCTTTCTTTGTGTTGCTTGCCCAAGATGCAGCCTTCACAAAGGTTGTCTAGTTTTTCGATCAATGGTAATCCCTTTACCATTCCCTTTATGTGCAACAGATTTAGTCCTCCGAAATTGAGATGTCCAAATCTCAAATGCCACAACCAATTCACATCTTTCAATTGTTCCTGAAAGACTTCTTGTGTTACAGCCGCAATAGTTCTGCCTTCCTTCAAATATGCCCTGAGTTTGAGAGGAAACATTCTATTGCTGGTCATCTGCACCTGTGCAATGATCTTCTTACTTGGAGGTATGTCTCTGATTGTACACAGATCATCTTTGAAGAACACATTGTAACCTTTGTTAATGAGCTGTCCAATGCTCAAAAGATTACATTTCAGACCAGGTACATAGTATACATCTGGCACAATCATCTGTTCTCCATTTTTCGCTCGGATACTGACTCTGCCCTTACCCTTGATAGATACCGTATCATCAGTCCCTGTTGTTACCTCAGATTTCACATTTTCATCCAGATTGGCAAACATTTCAATATTACCAGTCATGTGATTACTACAACCTGAGTCTAAGAACCAAAAATCTTCTTGTTTGTCTTGTGCTATGTTACATGTTAACAACACATTCTTTGGGTTCTTATCTTCTTCATTTGCAAAATTTGCATTCTGCCTATTATTCATGTCACTTTGTTTTTTTTTACATTCATTGGCATAGTGCCCATATTTCTTACAATAATGACAATGGACTTGGGATTTATCATACCTTTGTCCATGAGCTTGCTGTTTGCTTGAACCTTCATCTTGGTTCTGATTGCAGCTCCTTCTGCTTGTGCTAGCAGGATAATTTCTGCCTTTGTTTTGGCTTCTTCCACGACCTCTGTTATTTGCTCTGCCTCGACCTTTTCTTTGGCCAAAAGACATCTGAGTCTTGAATGCTTGCTCAAAAGAGGAATCTGTTCCTCTACTTAGTCTATGTTCATGAGACAAAAGTGAAGCACTCAGCTCATCTACCGTGAACTGTGAGAGATCTTTTGTTTCTTCTATTGCTACCACAATAGATTCAAACCTTGAGGGTAAACATCTCAACATTTTCTCTACGATCCTTCTATCTTCAAGAATCTCACCATGAGATCTTATCTGGGTTATCAACCCAATAACCTGAGTGAAGAATGAATCTATTGTATCAGATTCCTTCATGCTGAGATTTTCAAAGTCTCTCCTCAACATCTGCAACTTTGCAGTCTTCACCTTGTCCATGCCTTGATAGGCAGTTTTGAGAATATCCTAGGCCTCTTTGGATTTTGTTGTTGCTGCAATCCGCGGAAAAACACTTTCATGCACTGATTGGAAGAGGAAAAAGAGGGCTTTGGCATCCTTCTTCTTGTCACTCTTCAACTGGTCTCTTTCTGCTGCTGTTAAAGCAGCCAACGCTATTGCATCTGCCGGTTCAGCATAGCTAGTTTCAACGAGCTCCCATATACCTTGAGAAGCAAACAATGCTTTCATTGTTATGGAACAATAACTGTAGTTTTTCCCATTAAACTGTGGCAGTTGGGGATTCGTCAAACCAGTTCCAGCATCTACCATCTTAACTTGTGTAAATAAAGAAGAGATACTGAACTGTATAAAAAAAAACAAAAGAAAACTTTCTCTTCATGATAAGCTTCTTACAGCTCCTACAGTGAAAAAAACAAACTCTTGTTTTTTTGACTCACTAGGTGCCTAGACTAGCTCCGATACCATGTTGGAAATTTCTGTTCATTTCAAACACACAACAAACAAAAAAATATCACAGAGAACAACGCTCTAGTTTTATCCAGGATCTTAATCATATAAAATAATAATAAAACTGTTACAGAATTGTCTTCCTCGACTCAGAGGGATTTACAACAGGAACTTCAGTTCCAGAATGTGATTCCACTGTCTCAGAAAATTATATCTTCAGCACTGCTGTGTGTTGCAGAGAAGAAATAACTCTTCTTTTTTAATACTCTCTACACGTCTCTGCTCTTGCATTCATTTTATATTGAACAACACAAAAAATATCTTTTACAATACGTGTTGCTTTTCCCTTACATCCGTGAAAATAAAAAATAATAAAATTTAAGATTTCACCTACATTTACCAACCCTAGTAAATATCATTAATTACACGGTTGTAAAATATCCTACTGGAATTTAATGCATGGCTTATCACACCATCGCATCGCAAGAAGAGAGAGGATGTGCCACTGCATCTATAACTTTTAAATCATGCGATCTGCGATCGCATCGCAAATATCGCATCGCGGATAATACAAGCATGCAGCGAAGGGTGACGAGGGAAAGTGCGATATGCGATCAGATCGCATCGCAGGGTCGCAATCGCTGTTTTCTGAATAAGCTGGGTCGCTGCTCAACTATCAGCTCCCGGTAGTCTAAAATTATCATTCCAACAAAATTGGCTACCGTGCCAGTGCCTGAAGTTGCCATGGAGGAAAATCAAGCTACAATGTATGGTAGGGGAACATTTGGAGATTGGATAGATATAATCAACCTATTGTGTTGGCTTCCAAAGGGTTATGTTGGTGTCGAAATCTTGGCAATGTATGTACACCATATTCTCATGATTGAAAGGTCCAAAATGGTTGAAGTTGGTTGCAAAATACAGCTCAAGCTTTGTTGCAGCTTTACTAAATATTCTTTTACACCTCCAAGGACCACATGTTTTCTTTGAAAGTGGATTGGATCAGTGTCAAGATGGTGATTATGTCAATCTGGCATTTGTCATTTTAGCATGTGTTGAATATTATCAAAATTACCATCAAGGCATGCAGTCTTTTCGATGAATGCAAGTCATGAGGGGGCTCTATGAAGATTCAGGGTTTGTGCAAGATGTGAAAATTAGATGAAGTGAAAGGCGTGCTTGATGAACTGAGGAGAAATGGTCTTACCGTGGATGAGGTCATTGTTGTTTCTCCTGCTAGTGCCTTCTGCAGATACGGTAGGATTGATGAAGTTGCGATGTTCATTGACAAATTGTGAGAAGAACAGGCTATTCATACTTCTAAATCATATGAGATAGTGATCAAGCATCTCATCGGAGAGCATAGAGTGAATGAAGCGCTACATTACTTTAAAGAGAGAGTTTCTCAGGGGTTCCATCTCGGGCCTCGTTCCTACGGTGCATTGGTTGCTGGCCTTTTGAGATGGAAGAGACACAAGGAGGTCTATTGTTTGTTGAATGAGATGAAAGGCAAGCATATTTGTCCAGACACGATCACTATCAATGCGACCATTCGTTCCTTTTTTTTTTTTGCAGAGGTAAGTTTGTTGACATTGCAATGGATCTCTTTAATGAAAGATCAAAATTGGGTTTTGTCTGGATAGGCTTACTTATAATAAATTTACAAATGAAATTTGTAGGATGGGAATAATGGATGAAGCCTATAAAGTTGTGGAGGATGCGATGAAAACAAGTTTCTTCCCAGGCAAACATACATTTGTTATTATTGTCAATGCTCTCAGCAAGGTAGGAAATTTGATATATTTCACAACCTTCTTGATGTCGGAATTGAATGGCACTATGTCCCTAATTACTCAACATCTGGTACAATCATTTCTAGCCTCTGCGAGTCTGGAAGAGTAGATGACGGATATTTTTTGCTTGGAAATTTGAGGAAAATGAATGTGGTGTTTAACAAAAGAACTTACTATCCATTAATAGATAGCTTTTGTGATGTAAAAGGGGGAGATATGGCTTCCAAGTTGCTTCTCGAAGTGCAAGAGAGTGGGCATGTACCTATTCTCTTAATTGTGAAAATGGTATTTTTTGTTCTTTGTGAAACAAGCCAGATTAATCAGGCTCTTCAATTATTAGATGTACATGTGTGTGGTTCCCCTCCAGATACTGGTTTGTACAATAAATTTATAAAGATCATCTTTCAGGCAGGCAGGCCTAATATAGCGATAATAATTCTCAAAAATATTCTCGAGGATAACTGCAGCGTCATGCCACATCCTGTATTAACTTGTTACATGGCAACTTGAGAAGTAAAAGTGTGGTTAATGGCCTGAAATTGTTTAGATAATTGCTAGTAGAAAATATCCTTCTGTGAAGCTTTACAATGTTATGATTAGTGGTCTTTGCATGGCAGAGAAACTGGAGCTTGCCCTTATGTTCTTTGAAGAAATGATTAGAAAAAGGCTACTTCCCAGCCTTGGATGTTATGAGAAACTTATTTATGCCCTATCCAAGGAAGGCAAATTTAATATGGAACTATGAATTTTTAGTGGTATGAAGAAGAGAGGATATCACTCTTGTAATTTCGTTTACAATGTGCTCTTGAGCCACAACTTTAAGTTACATGAAGTTAACCAGGCGTGGTTTCTCTTTGATGACATGAAAAAGCAAAATTGTGCTCCTAATGTTGGAACTTTTAGTATTTTAATTGTTGGGTTATCTGATGCCAGGAGGATAGAATCCACCATAGGATTGCTCGAAGAAATGATGGAGCAATGCTTTGTCGCTGACATTATTATTTATAACATGCTAATTTGAGGCCTTGGAAGGAAGGTAAAGTGGAACTTTCTTGTGATCTATTCAACATAATGCCCAAAAAAATTGTGCACCAAATGCATCAAGTTATGACTCCGTAATATATGGTTTACGTAGAGCCAGCAGAATAAATGATGCTCAAAAACTCACGGGTGAAATGTTAGAAAAGAAATTGCATCCTACTAGGTATATATGCCATTTCTTGAAGATGGTGTCTAACTAAGGCCAAAAATTTTGTATCAGCATGCATTCTTTTGTTTCTGGCCATATTCAATCTTGGTAGAGCACGTGTTTTGCTGTTCTATTATGATGATTATGAAAAGTCAACTAGATAGGTGGAGTATGAATCACCTTCTAATACATAGGGGAATCTTGGTAGAGCACGTGTGTTGCTGTTCTATTATGATGATTATGAAAAGTCAACTAGATAGGTGGAGTATGAATCACTTTCTAATACATAGGGGAAGCAGAGTTGCGAGTAAGGTGGAGAAATCAGTTCCACATAATTTTTATAAAAGAAAATTAGTGGATATATGTGTCTAGTGGGTCTTGGGTCTAGATTTTGAACCCTCTCTGATACAACTTGTAAGGCTCCATCTTAGGGTCCTCTAAAAAAACTAAATTGTTCTAATTTCAAATACAATAAAACGAGAAATAATTTATTTTTAACTAAACATTTAATCGATGATAATTTATAATTAAAATTTATTTCCCACAATTAAATAGTGAGCATTTCATTTCAATCACTTACATGAGTAATATATAAATAGAGGAATACATTTTTTGATAGCCTGGTTGAGATACTCCTAAGCTCCTGATCGTGTTGGGATGGTCCTCTTGACTACCGACTGGATTTGCCTCCCAGCCAACTAGATAGTATTACCTAGCCCAGGAAACCTCCACAGGTTCCCTAGCCCTCCGAGCCCAAGTCGAATTAGATGTAGTGTGTCCAAGATAAGCAATACTCTTCTTCTCTCCCTTCTCTCTTCCCCACCTTACTTTCAAAACAAATCCTCCAAAAACACAGCCAAAACAAAACCAAAAGCAAGGCAAAGGATCCCCCCTCCTTTCATCATCCTTCCCCTTTTATGCCTCCTTCTCTTCTCCACCTCAACCACCTATCATTAATGTCATAACTACCCCTCATCCTTACATTTGACTTTTCTTACCATATCTTCTCCCAAGTAAATTTGGCGATAAAATATGGATATTTAATTTAGTAATTAATTGAGGAGGACCATATCTTCTCCCAAGAACATTTGAGAGGACACTTTGGTCATGAGATATGAATATATAATTTAGTAATTAATTGGAGAGGACCATATCTTCTTCCAAGTAAATTTGAGAGGACATTTTAGGGATGAGATATGAGTATATAATTTGGGAATTAACTTGAGAGGACCATATCTTCTCCCAACTAAATTTGAAAGGACATTTTGGGGATATGGATATTTATGTTAGAATGATCGAAGGAGACCATATCCTGTCAAAGATTAAATTTGAGAAGACAAGTTTGGAATTGAAAAATAACAATAATAAATTTTTTATTAGTAAATAAAAATTACAATTTCCCAAATAGAAATTATTTACCAATATTTCTTGATAATTATAAGTCAATATTTTTAGATAATTTAAACACTAATAAAATTTTCATAACAAGATTAAGTAAGGCATTACAATTTTCAGGTATATAATGCATTACTGAAATAGTGGCTCCATTGAATATATTTATAGTGATCTCTTTTAAACTTGATTAAACATGATTTTAATATATGAACATGATTTGTATTTCACATATTTGGGGTTTAGTCATGGGATCTTGCAAAATAATCTTCCTTCCACAGTTCTTTGAACTTCTTGTATTTGTTTTTGTTGGAATTCTTCTCTGCTATTTGCATGGATTTAGTAAGACTCAGCTCTCTACTCAGTTCTTTATGGACGTCCCGGGTCTTGGTTCCATCAGTCTCTATTTTCTCCAACTTGTACTCATCATCCTATTTTCCGCTCTTGGAAAGCGTAATTTGACTACCAATCCACACAACTCGTGAGACTTAGAATGATCTATTGCGTCACCTACTTCTCTAACCAATGCAATTGCCCATGACACAAACAAACACAATAAGTAAAAAGATGAAACAATTGTTTTGCTTCCACTGACTTTATCCTCTGTTCAGGGTATTCAAAGTGTACTAACCTAACAATTCTTATGGAGGGATGTATAGTTGATTGAATTTCTTAAGTGACAAATTTCAGTACTGTGTCAAATTGTGATTATTACTACACTTAAAAATAGAATAGACAACCACAATTCACAGTAGATTGGTATCAACATTTTAGCCATCACTTGTTGGCTTTGGTTTTTTTCCCTATTATCAAATTTAGGATGTGATTTATTGCCATAAGAGTTTAATCATGAGTCTCAAGCCCAAGATGACATGAGATGATAAGGCTGAGAAGTTTTGGATTATTCAATAAATATCATAAACATTTCTTAGATATTTTTGTTTTTTTAATTTGGTAATGTAATTTTTTAAAGTTGTATTTTTTCATAGTTTCAAACATCTTTTAGAAAAATTCTCCAAAACACTATATTTCTATATTACACTACGTTATAAAATAACTAAGTTAATTAGACTAAGTACTAAATGAAAGCCAATAACTACTGGTTGCCTCTCTTAGTAAACACTTATATCACATAACTTGCATTGATGACTTCGGTTACTTGGGCTCTGAGAATCTTGAGTCCACAAGACTTTGAAGTGTCTTCTCTGTGTTTCTTCTACTACCATTTACAATAGCTACATTCTAAATTTCTACCTCTCTCATAATTAGTTAAATTAGTGTAAAGAGGTCAGAAGCAGGGACGAAATTAAGTGAGTTGCCAGTTCAATATAATTAATTTTTTTATAAAATCTTAAATATTGGGTTAATAAAGTGTGTTTCTTCTACCGCCATTTATAATAGCTACATTCTAAATTTCTACCTCTCTCATAATCAATTGAATTCGTGTAGAGAGGTTAGAAGCAGGGACAAATTTAGGTGAGTTGTCAGTTCAATATAATTAATATTTTTATAAAATCTTAATTATTGGGTTAGTAAAGTGTGAAAACTATGAAATTTAATAAATGGATTTGTTTTGAAATTCCAAACTAACAAAAAAAAGTTATTCAAATTTCAAGGCCAATCCATGTTTCCTTGAATTTTTTTTAATAAAAATGAATTCATTATTTAAATAAAAAATATTAATTACCACTTTCATTTTATTAGTTGAATATTATTTTACTTTCATATAATAAAGACAAAAATAATGAGTCAATTTATTGTATAGTGTGTAATATTTACCCAGATTTGTGAAACATTGTTGCAGAGTGAAAAATAATATGTGTTTCGTACCATCATACCTTAAGGATCGATTCTCAAAGCCGGTAGAGATGATTGCCTACAACTTAATTAATAACACGTACGTGGAATTGGCTTCCTAATTGTTCCAAAATCTGTAGAGAAATTTACAAACGTATGGCTTTTGAACCAAATCTAGCTACAAAGGTTGACTAAAACAATAATTGATGTTATATGAAATTGTGATTTTAAAAAGTTTGATATTAATGATTATTTAGACTGGTATGATAAATTTAATAATTTAACATTTAGGCTTTATAAATTTATCTATATGATTTGGAGTTTAGAAAAAATAAAAAAGTATTATTATGTTGTATAAATTTTAAATTACAAAAGTTTATAATAATTTAGTTTTAAATTATATCATAAAATTTTATTTTAGTTATATATATTTTAAATTAAATTTATGTTAGATATTAAATTGTTGTATGAAAATATGGGAAACAATTCGCAGAAATTAGAAAAACTTGTACAAATAAATATTAAAAGTCATGTGATGGACAGTTTAAAACTAAAATCATCATAAAAAAATTCTATGACTGGTAAGGGCACCTGTCAAATTTTACCCATGACCACACTGATGGTGTACGGAGTTGTCTATGGTACAACTTTTTGCAGTTTCTGGAATCCAGTGAAAATTTTGATGTGAAATCTCGATTTGTGTTATTTAAACTAGTTTTTTTTACTGTATATATGGATTCAGCACCATGAAAAATCCCAGGGCACTTTTATGTAAATTGTTTACCCATCAATCTTATGATTTCAATGAATTCCTCCCTGACTTTAGAAAAATTAGACCGAAAAATCCATTGAAAAAGCTTCCAAAATATTGTACTAAAAACAACTCCATGGTGTACTATCACCATCATTTCCTTGATATGAAGATTATATGCATTTAAAGTTTGATTAGACCTATCCTTATGCATGATGTCACCCTCCCTCAACTCCCACGTTGTTATTCTTTCACCACACTCTCTCTTCCCGGGTCGCTGAATCCAGTGAAAATTTTGATGTGAAATCTTGATTTGTGTTATTTAAACTAGTTTTTTTTACTGTATATATGGATTCAGCACCATGAAAAATCCCAGGGCACTTTTATCGTAAATTGTTTACCCATCAATCTTATGATTTCAATGAATTCCTACCTGACTTTAGAAAAATTAGACCGAAAAATCCATTGAAAAAACTTCCAAAATATTATACTAAAAACAACTCCATGGTGTACTATCACCATCATTTCCTTGATATGAAGATTATATGCATTTAAAGTTTGATTAGACCTACCCTTATGCATGATGTCACCCTCCCTCAACTCCCACGTTGTTATTCTTTCACCACACTCTCT
Organism: Pinus tabuliformis; assembly: GCA_031772625.1. Classification (NCBI taxonomy): domain Eukaryota; kingdom Viridiplantae; phylum Streptophyta; class Pinopsida; order Pinales; family Pinaceae; genus Pinus; species Pinus tabuliformis. The sequence continues at coordinate 210,178,232 of CM062804.1, forward strand.
CTTCCCGGGTCGCTGCCCATCGAGACTCTTCCATTCCTTGAAATTGATGTTGTCAGTAAATGGCTGGACAGACGTTAATACTTTTCTAATCATTCCCTTGTGTGAATAACCTTGGAATATATATATAAAAAAATAAGAATAATAATTAATTTATTTCTAATAAATAATATTCGAGTAGGTTATTTTTTAGGTAATTTATATATCTGTATATTTTCAATTCGATAAAGAATATTAAAAAATAATGAAAAAAAGAGTTGAACCGCTGTCAAAAAAATAAACTAATTTATTTATTGCCTAATAAATGGGATGTGAGTAAATGTTTTGGGATCATCGTAATACAGGGCACGTTTTATGTGTTTGTGGGGTTAGTGACCTGACATTTTTATTCATGACATTGAGTGACATGTGGGTTTAAAGCGTTATGAGGAACAAGGGAAATAGATTATGTTGTAGAAGAGGATCAATAATATTTCATCGTGATGATGTTGGTACTGTTGGTTAGTAATCAAATTTGATAATGCAATGAGATGGAATGCCTAAATGACTAAGATAAATGGGAATGTTGGCTTTATTTGGGATTGTTTTAGGTAATCATTATCACAATGTAGTTTTTTTTCCTCTTAACACTTCTATATCTTTTTTGTTGATTATTTTTCTTTTTTTCTTTAAGTATTATGTCTCTTTACTTTGTTGACAACGACTAGCTAAATGTGGCCTTTAGTTGCTTTGAACTCCACTAGGTCTAATTTGCTTTGTTTTCTTTTGTGGTTGGTTGCTTGTGCATGGTAGTCATCCTCTTGGGTTTACTACATCTTGCACATGCATTCGAGTGGTGGGGATTCTATGGGGTTATGTTGTGTTTCACGAAGGCCTTTATTGGAGTTTTCTGATGTTAGATTTGGTTCTTAGTTGTCAACCTAGAAGCATCTTAGTTTAACAACTAATATACAACTATGATAAGTAAGGAGCATGTTCAACCTTCCAAGCCTGCCTCTCCACACCCTCAAGACACGCCTGCAAAGAGGCCTATTGCATAAACCAACATCATTTTTTAATAGAGTATCTCACTAGATACTCAAAAGGCAACTAAAGAATTGGTTAATTCAATGAAACATTGTTAATAGACCTCCAAGTGGAGATTGACAATGAATTTTAGCACTCCATTCATAATTTTATTTCCAGGATTGCATGACACAAACATATTTTTTGACCAATAGAATTTTGCAAGCTCACCAAAACCTTGGTCACTTAGTGAATTATAAATTGCATGAACTAGAATTGATGAAGTGTTGAAAGTAGAATAAGTGTTGAAAGTTACATCAAAAACTTAACCCCAAAATACATAAAGAAAAATGCAAATGAGAGGAATCTCATTGCCATTGATTCAAGTAACGAGGTTGAAAGAAACTTTGATATGGATGATAATATTGTCTGTACATAAATAGAGAATGAGGTGAATCTAAGCAGCCTTTAGCAACAAGAAGAGAAAAAAATGACTAAACTATTCTACATAGAAATACAAGTCAAGAACACAAAAATTAATACTTTGTTCCCTTTAAAATTAAAAAAAAAAACTCATTAAAATCAAATTAGGATTGGAAATTTGTGATCCCACACACATATCCATTAAAATGCGTAAACAAAGATACATAAATAAAAATAACAAAAGAAGACTAAATTAGATTTTCTATTAAAATTCCCTAAATGTACACGTAAATATGAAAGTAAACTATTACAAAATTAGTTATAAAACAATAATTCCATTTAAATATAAATAAACTTTATTCTGTATAATTGAAATGTTACAACTTTTTTTAAAATGTTGAATTCTATTTATATATTTTATATAAAATTTTAAATAATAAAAAATTACGAAATATTTCAACGTGCCCAACAAAAATACCTAAAACGCACCTCCGTACTCTGGGAGACTTTTACACAATGTAAGAGGATGAATATGATGTATTATTGTTTCCACGTGGTTCCCTTACTTTACATTAAATTTTAACAAAGTCATGTGGCTCGACTTTGTTACAGACAATGCACCCTACGAGGTGCTTATTGCTGGCCCTGGCCCCAGCTAAAGACAAAATGACCCTATCCAAATTAGGTATGCTGATGAATATATGAAAAAGGCCACAGTCCACATTCAACCTACGCAATTCCATCATGTCCCTTGTCCAGTTGTCTCTCATCTTGCCAGCCATGTTTGACTCCTATCTGATTGCCTCCTGTATTCAAATCCTGAGCTGGAGGACCTCTGTACTTGCTGTGGCCATTCCTCTATATATACTCTCAACTCCTCTTCTTATCTCCATCATCTATCTGATTCAGATTCATCTATCTATCTATCTAATTCAGAAATTTGTGAATAATGGCTTCCAAGATCGTGCTAGTTTTGGGCATTTGTGTGTTTGACTTCTTTCTGCTAGCTCCTGTCACAGCTACATAGGATGAAAGCAAGAAAGAAGCATAGACAATGGAGAAGCCATCAGGTTGTGTGTAGGGCCGGTGCTGCCCCCAAGGAGTGACACTATGTGATGGGATGCAAGAGATGCTGTTATTTGGATGAGAGAGGCTGCATTGCATGCTGTTATAAATAGACAGATTCCATGTAGCCATTTTATCTGCCTGCCACACCTGGCTATAACAGCGAACCCGCTAGTTATTTGCCAACTCTCAGCTTTGGATAGATAAAACAGGCCTCCAATATTAGTGTTACTGTTTTCTTGGAACTAATAATAAATACAATACCACAACAGGTTTTAATAATGAGATGGCTTGGGTACTAAGATGATTACGTTATCGTTATATATTTAAGTTTGAAGTTTACGTTCACGTTTATAAGGAGTTGTTTCATTGTGATTTTTTTTATTTTTGGATGTTAGAATTTGACAGGAAAAATTTGAAGTGAAATTTTGATTTGTGTAATTTAAATTTGACTCTATATATGTATATATGGATTCAGCATTCTAGAAAAATATTGGGGCATTTTTATTGTGTAGAGGTTAATCATCAACTTGTGATTTCAATCAATTCCTGCCCAATTTCAGAGAAATGAGATCAGAGAAGAAAATGGAAAAACTTTCAAAAAAAACAACTCGATAATGTAATGTCAAAATTAACTGATGTTGACTTTCGGAAAAAACAACTAGATGGATAATGTATTGTCAAAAGTCACTGATGTTGACTAAGATTAATGAATGAGTAAGGTAGATATATATAAAAGTAGCACAGTGATATTTACCAAGGTAAATAGTATATGAAGCATATATATCAACCACATTTTCCAATGTGGTTGATATACGCGTATAGGCTTATATCAACCACATTAATAATGATTATGAGTATTTAGAATTATTAATAACTATATAAAATTATTAAAAACTATATAAATATTAACAACTAGATTATTTATATATATTACTGTATATATATTATATTAATATTATAATAATTATATAAACTCTTAATATATATTAATTAATAATAATAATAGCTCATAATAATATTAGATTATTATTATATTATTTAAATAACCTATTAATATAAAATTATTAAAAAATAATAATAATAATAATAATTGATTATAATATTATAATAATATTATATTATTATTATATTATAATAATAATAATATAATCAATATTATTATAATAAGAACAATAAAGATCAATTATTTATTATTTATGATAATTAATAACTATATAAATAATAGCAATTATATTCTTATATAATTATATATTTATGATTATTATATTAATACTATTATAATAATATAAGCTCATAATAATATTAGTATTAGATATCATTTTTGGGATTCAACTGCGTTAAGTAGTCATTCAAACGTATGACCATTTCCATGAGAGGTAGTCGTAACTGACTAATTTCTCATGATTTTTGAATAGTTCACTTAGCACTCATTGCATCGGGTGATGCTCACAGGGGTGAAGAAGTGGGATTGAAACTAATGAAATGTGGAGAACGAATCACATAGCATCAATCATCACTTCCGGGGCTTGCACCCGGTAACCAGGACTTCCCAGGAGGTCACCCATCCCAGAACTCCTCTGGCTCAAGCGCGCTTAACTGTGGAGTTTTTCCCCACAATCAAGCCCACTTAGCTTGCTACCCCATTTGCAAAACCTTAGCAAGTATTGTGCCTCATGAACCATTCAAGTAGAGATCCCTTGACTTACTTAACGCAGTTGAATCCCAAAAATGATATCTAATATAATGCACTGCGTAAATCCCCCATACTTAAATATTAGTATTATTAATTATTATTATTATTATTAGGCTTTAGTATTTTTAATATTTATCTTAGGGTTTGTATACATACGGTTAATTATTATCAATATTTAGGATTATTAATAACTATATAAATAACTATAGAGGATTATTAATAACTATATAAATATTGACAACGAGATTATTTTTATATATTATTATATAAATATTATATTAATATTATAATAGTAATATAAACTCCTAATATATATTAATTAATAATAGGAATAGCTCATAATAATATCAGATTATCATTATATTATTAAAATAATAATAGTCATGTCTGCATGGGGTAGCTCAAGTGGCAATGGCCGTGGAAATGAAGTCTCACCAAACCGAAGATTGTGGGTTCGATTCTTGTGCTACCCTCCCTGGAAATGGGGTGAATAACAGACATGTAAAAACTAGAAAATGAGAGAGTCCTACCGAAGCTTACAAAATAATAATAATAATAATAATTGATTATACTATTATATTATTATTATTATAATATACAAATTTAATTATTATAGTAATAATAATATAATCAATATTATTATAATAATAACAATAAAGACCAATTATTTATAATAATTAATAACTATACAATAATAGCAACTATATTCTTATATATTTATATATTTATGATTATTATATTAATATTATTATAATAATATAAACTCATAATAATAACAATAATAATAATAATAATAATATTATTATTATTATTATTATTTTTAGGCTTTAGTATTTTGAATATTTATCTTAGGGTTTGTATACATTGGGTTTATAATATTAGTCCCTTTTGTTTATTATTACCTAGGGGTTTAATACTAAAATCCCAAGCGATTATGAACCAACGGGAATAATATTAAACGAAAGGGACTAATATTATAAACCCAAGGAATTAATAAACCCAACTCTTTAATATTATAAACCTAAGGAATTAGTGAACCCAATGGATAAATATTAAAAACCTAAGGGATGAAGAAGCACAAGGAATTAATATTACAAACACAAGAGAAACATAAAGATGACCATGATTGATATTATAAACCCAAGTTAATAATAAACCCAAAGGATTAATACTAAAACCCCAAGGGATTATGAACTGAAGAAAATAATGTTAAACCCAAGGGACTAATATTATAAACCCAACATTGGTAAACCCTAATATAAATATTAGAAAGACAAAAATAAACATGGTTTATTTTCATGGTGAGAGAATCCTTGTCACAATGTGACATTCAACCATGGTTGGCCATGGTTGCCTATGATTGACAATGGTTGACCATGATCGATATTATAAACCTAAGGGAATAATAAACCCAAGGCATTGATATTATAAACCCCAAAGAATAATAAAACTAAGGTATTAATATGAAAACCCCAACGGATTATGAACCCAAGGGAATAATATTAAACCCATGGGACTAATATTATAAACCCAACATTGTTAAACCCAAATATAAACACTACAAACACTAGAATAAACATGGTTTATTTTCATAGTGAGTCAATCTTTGTCAAAATGCGACATTCAACCAAGGGACTAATATTATAAAACCAACATTGGTAAACCCAAATATAAATACTACAAATACTAAGATGAAAATGGTTTATTTTGAGGGTGAGACAATTCTTGTCACAATACAACATTCAACCATGGTTGATGATGTTTGGCTATGATTGACAATGGTTTACCATGATTTATATTATCAACCAAATGGAATAATTAACCAAAGGGATTGATATTGTAAACCCAAATGAATAATAAACCCAAGGGATAAATACTAAAACCAAAGGTATTATGAAGAAAAGGGAATAATATTAAACCCATGGGACTAATATTATAAACTTCACAACGAGTAAAGGCAAATATCAATACCACAAACACTAAAATAAACATATTTTATTTTGATGGTGAGACAATCCTTGTAACAATGTGACATTCAAACATGGTTCACCATGTTTGGCTATGATTTATATTATAAACCTAAGGGAATAAAAAAACCTAAATTTTGATATTATAAACCCAAATGAATAATAAACCAAAGGGAGTAATACTAAAACCCCAAGGGAACAATATTAAGCCCAAGGGACTAATATTATAAACCCAATATTCATAAACCCAAATATAAATATTACAAACACTAAAATAAACATGTTTTATTTTCATGGTGAGACAATCTTTGTCAAAATGTGACATTCAAGCATGGGACTAATATTATAAACCCAACATTGGTAAACCCAAATATAAATACTACAAACACTAAAATAAACATGGTTTATTTTGATGGTGAGACAATTCTTGTCACAATGCGACATTCAACCATGGTTGACCATGTTTGGCTATGATTGACAATGGTTTACAATGGATTAATACGAAAACCCCAAGGGATTATGAACCCAAGGGAATAATATTAAACCCATGGGACTAATATTATAAACCCAACATTGTTAAACCCAAATATAAACACTATAAACACTAAAATAAACATGGTTTATTTTCATGGTGAGTCAATCTTTGTCAAAATGCAACATTCAACCAAGGGACTAATATAATAAAACCAACATTGGTAAACCCAAATATAAATACTACAAATACTAAAATAAACATGGTTTATTTTGATAGTGAGACAATTATTGTCACAATGCGACATTCAACCATGGTTGACGATGTTTGGCTATGATTGACGATAGTTTACCATGATTTAAATTATCAACTAAAGGGAATAATAAACCCAAGGGATTGATCTTATAAACCCAAATGAATAATAAACCCAAGGGATAAATACTAAAACCCAAGGGATTATGAAGCCAAGGGAATAATATTAAACCCATGGGACTAATATTATAAACTTCACATCGAGTAAAGGTAAATATCAATACTACAAACACTAAAATAAACATAGTTTATTTTGATGGTGAGACAATCCTTGTCACAATGTGACGTTCAAACATGGTTCACCATGTTTGGCTACGATTTATATTATAAACCTAAGGGAATAAAAAAACCCAAATTTTGATATTATAAGCCCAAATGAATAATAGACCGAAGGGAGTAATACTAAAACCCCAAGGGAACATGAACCCAAGGGAACAATATTAAGCCCAAGGGACTAATATTATAAATCCAATATTTGTAAACCCAAATATAAATATTACAAACACTAAAATAAAGATGATTTATTTTCATAGCGAGACAATCTTTGTCAAAATGTGACATTCAAGCATGGGACTAGTATTATAAACCCAACATTGGTAAACCCAAATATAAATACTACAAACCCTAAGACAAATATTATAAACATTGAAATCAACATGATGTACCATCATTGATTTTCATATTCAGACAATCCTTATCACAATTCCATGTCTGACCATGGTCGACATCATAATAAACCGTGTTTGACTCAGGAACAATAAACCCAAGCGATTGATATTATGAACCCAAGGGATTAATACTAAACCCCCAGGGATTATGAACCAAAGGGAATACTATTAAACAAAAAGGACTCATAATATAAAACCAAGGGAATAGAAAACCCAAGGGATTGATATAATAAACCCAAAGGAATAATAAACCCAAGGGATTATTATTTATTTTCATGGTCTGACAATCCTTGTCACAATGTGACATTCAAGCATGGTTGACCATGGTTGCCTATGATTGACAATGGTTTACCATGATGTATATTATAAACCTAAGATAATAATAAACCCAAGGGATTAAAATGAGAAACCGAAAGGAATATTAAAACGAAGGGATTAATACTAAGACCCCAAGGGATTATCAACCCAAGGGAATAATATTAAATCCAAGGGACTAATATTATAAACCCAACGTATATAAACCCCAAGACAAATATTATAAACATTAAAATAAACATGATCGACCATAATTGATTTTCATATTATAAACCTAAGGGAATAGTAAACCCAACTTATTTACATTAATACTAAAATCCCAAGGGATTAATACTAAAACCCCAAGGGATTAATACTAAAACCCCTAGGGACTATGAACCCAAGGGAATAATATTAAGCCCAAGGGATTAATACTAAAACCCCAAGGGATTATGAATCCAAGGGAATAATATGAAGCCCAAGGGACTAATATGATGAACCCAATATTCGTAAACCCAAATATAAATATTACAAACACTAAAATAAACATGTTTTATTTTCATGGTGAGACAATATTTGTCAAAATGTGACATTCAAGCATGGGACTAATATTATAAACCCAACATTGGTAAACCCAAATATAAATACTACAAACACTAAAATAAACATGGTTTATTTCGATGGTGAGACAATTCTTGTCACAACGCGACATTAAACCATGGTTGACCATGTTTGACAATGATTGACAATGCTTTACAACGGATTAATACGAAAACCCAAGGGATTATGAACCCGAGGGAATAATATTAAACCCATGGGACTAATATTATAAATCCAACATTGTCAAACCCAAATATAAACACTATAAACACTAAAATAAACATGGTTTATTTTCATGGTGAGTCAATCTTTGTCAAAATGTGACATTCAACCAAGGGACTAATATAATAAAACCAACATTGGTAAACCCAAATATAAATACTACAAATACTAAAATAAACATGGCTTATTTTGACAATAACACAATTCTTGTCACAATTCGACATTCAACCATGGTTGACGATGTTTGACTATGATTGACAATGGTTTACCATGATTTAAATTATCAACCAAAGGGAATAATAAACCCAAGGGATTGATATTATAAACCCAAATGAATAATAAACCCAAGGGATAAACACTAAAACCCAAGGGATTATGAAGCCAAGTGAATAATATTAAACCCATGGGATTAATATTATAAACTTCACATCGAGTAAAGGCAAATATCAATACTACAAACACTAAAATAAATATAGTTTATTTTGATGGTGAGACAATCCTTGTCACAATGCAACATTCAAACATGTTTCACCATGTTTGGATACAATCTATATTATAAACCTAAGGAAATAAAAAAAATCGAAATTTTGATATTATAAACCCAAATGAATAACAAACTGAAGGGAGTAATACTAAAACCCCAAGGGACTATGAACCCAAGGGAACAATATTAAGCCCAAGGGACTAATATTATAAACCCAATATTCGTAAACCCAAATATAAATATTACAAACACTAAAATAAATATGCTATATTTTCATGGCGAGACAATCTTTCTCAAAATGTGACATTCAAGCATGGGACTAATATTATAAACCCAACATTGGTAAACCCAAATATAAATACTACAAACCCTAAGACAAATATTATAAACATTGAAATAAACATTATGTACCATCATTTATTTTCATATTGAAACAATCCTTATCACAATTCCTTGTCGGACCATGGTCGACATCATAATAAGCCATGTTTGACTCAGGAATAATAAACCGAAGCGATTGATATTATAAACCCAAGGGATTAATACTAAACCCAAAGGGATTATGAACCAAAGGGAATACTATTAAACAAAAGGGACTCATAATATAAAACCAATGGAATAAAAAACCCAAGGGATTGATATAATAAACCCAAAGGAATAATAAACCCAAGGTATTATTATTTATTTTCATGGTAAGACAATCCTTGTCACAATGTGACATTCAAGCATGGTTGACCATAGTTGGCTATGATTGACAATGGTTTACCATGATGGATATTATAAACCTAAGGGAATAATAAACCCAAGTGATTAATATGAGAAACCCAAAGGAATGATAAAACGAAGGGATTAATACTAAGACCCCAAGGGATTATTAACCCAAGGGAATAATATTAAATCCAAGGGACTAATATTATAAACCCAACGTATATAAACCCCAAGACAAATATTATAAACATTAAAATAAACATGATCGACCATCATTGATTTTCATATTATAAACGTAAGGGAATAGTAAACCCAACTTATTTACATTAATACTAAAATCCCAATGGATTAATACTAAAACCCCAAGGGATTAATACTAAAACCCGTAGTGACTATGAACCCAAGGGAATCAAATTAAGCCCAAGGGATTAATACTAAAACCCCAAGGGATTATGAACCCGAGGGAATAATATTAAGCCCAAGGGACTAATATTATAAACCCAATATTGATAAACCCAAATATAAATACTACAAATAGAAAAATAAACATGGTTTATTTTGATCGTGAGACAATCCTAATCACAATGCAACATTCAAACATGGTTGACCATGGTTGGCTATGATTGACAATGGTTGACCATGATTGATATTATAAACCTAAGGGAATAGTAAACCCAAGGGATTAATACTAAAATCCCAAGGGATTATGAACCCAAGCGAATAATATTAAACCTAAGGGACTAATATTATAAACCCAACGTATATAAACCCTAAGACAAATATTATAAACATTGAAATAAACATGATCGACCATTATTGATCTTCATATTGGGACAATCCTTATTAGAATTCCATGTTGGACCATGGTCGACATCATAATAAACCATGTTTGACTCGAGAATAATAAACCTAAGTGATTGATATTATAAACCCAAGGGATTAATACTAAAACCCCAAGGGATTATGAACCAAAGGGAATACTATTAAACAAAAGGGACTAATAATATAAACCCAAGGGATTGATATAATAAACCCAAAGGAATAATAAACCCAAGGGATTATTATTTATTTCATGGTGAGACAATCCTTGTCACAATGTGACATTCAAGCATCATTGCCTATGATTGACAATGTTTTACCATGATCAATATTATAAACCTAAGGGAATAATAAACACAAGGGATTAATATGAGAAACCCAAAGGAATATTAAAATGAAGAGATTAATTTTAAGACCCGAATGGATTATGAACCCAAGGGAACAATATTAAATCCAAGAGACTCATATTATAAACCCTAAGAAAAATATTATAAACATTAAAATAAACATGATTGACCATCATTGATTTACATATTGAGACAATCTTTGTCAATGCGATGTTGGACCATGATTGAACATGATTGATTTTCATATTGAGAAAATATTTGTCACAATGTGATGTTGGACCATGGATGACCATGGTTGATTTTCATATTGAGACAATCTTTGTCCCAATGTGACGTTGTACCATGTTTGACCATGGATGACCATGGTTTTCATAATGTGACATTGGACCAAGAGACCATCTTCGTCACAATGTCACCATGATTATTTACCATGGTTGACCATGATTAATAATGGTTGATTTTCACATTGAGACATGGTTGATTTTCACATTGAGACATCTTTGTGACAATGGGACGTTGGACCATGGTTGATTTTCATATTGACTATGGTTGACCATGGTTGACCACGATTGACCATGATTGATTTTCATTTGAGACAATATTTGTCACAATGTAGCATTTGACCATGGTAGACCATGATTGAAGATAGTTGACATGGTTGATTTTCATATTGAGACAATAATTCTTATAATGTGATGTTGGACCATGTTTGACCATGAACGGCCATGCTTGACGATGATTGACCATGTTTGATTATCATATTGAGACAATCTTTATCACAATGTGACATTGGACAAAGAGACAATCTTTGTCACAATGTGAACATGATTATTGACCATGGTTGACCATAGTTGACAATGATTGACCATGGTTGATTTTCACATTGAGACAATCTTCGTCAAAATGCGACGTTGAAACCTGGTTGACCATGGTCAAAAATGCTTGACCATGGTCAACAATGGTTGACCATGGTTGATTTTCATGTTGAGACAATTCTTTCACAATGTGATGTTGGACCATGGCTGACCATGATTGACAATGGTTGATTTTCATATTGACCATGGTTGACCATGATTGACCATGGTTGAGCGTAATTGACCATGATTGATTTTTATATACAATCTATGTGACAATGTGACATTTGAATAAATATTATAAACCCTAAAATAAACATGGTTGTCCATCGTTGACCATGGTTGTTTTTCATATTCCCATAATCTTTGTCACAATGCGACGTAGGACCATGGTTGATTTTCATATAGAGACAATCTTTGTCACAATGCAACACTGGACCATGGTTGACCATGAATGACCATGGTTTTCATAATGTGACATTGGAGCAAAAGACAGTGTTCATCACAATGTCACCATGATTATTGACCATGGTTAACCATGATAATATTATTTAATGCTATTAATATTAATAATTAACGTTAAAATTAATATTTATAAATATTAATAATATTAAAAGTAATATTAATATTCGTATTCATATCGATTAATATTAATATTATTAATTAATATTAAAATTAATATATATAAATAAATGAGAGTACCTTTCTCATTAATCACATTATTAGGATTTGGTCGACACTTCGAACAAACTAATGTGGTTCATCCATATTAGATGTGGTTCATCCACATTAGTTGGTTCAAAATGTCGACCAAATCCTAATAATGTGATTCATCCAAAAGGCACTCTCATTTACAATATGGATCACAAAATCCTAATATCTAACATTTATAAATAATATTAAAACTTAATATTAAAATTTTATTAATATTTAATGTTATTAATGTTGATGGTATATTATATTAATTAATTAATTAATATAATATCAATAATATTAATAAATTAAAATAATAATAATAGATAAGATTGTAAATTAAAAAATTTAATATTATTTTTAATATTAAATGTTGATGATATTATTTATAATAATAATGTTAATGTCATTAATCATTTTAATATTGTTTTTTTTCTAAGTAAAGGCTAATTCCATTAAAAAAGAGAAAATATTTACATGGAGGTCAAGACCTCAGAGGAAGCCGAAGCCATCCAACAACACTGATCTAGAAAACATAAGACCAAATAACTAGATGACCAGATAACTAGATAACCCCATTCCCGTATTGATATGACCCAATACATAATTCCCAGAATCCGTACATAAAAAAAAGGCTGGCCAAGATGGTGAACAACATTACAGGGCATATGAGAACTGTAGCCATGATGATTTCTGAGCTTCCCTGATAACTATATGAAAAACTGAACAAAAACAAAGTCCTGATCAACTTGCTAAGCGAAGACCTGATACAGAGCATATGACCATGAGAGCTGATATCTATGCCGAGCCGAGACCTAATACAAAACATGTTGACAAAAGCCAAAATAGCATAACATATAGGATAGAAGAACCAGAAGGGAAACTGTGACATCAGGTGAGGTTCCGGAGGCATCATGCATTTTGCAGAGGGTCCCGAGCATCCTTCTCCACTCGGCAAGGAATGCCCATCCACGTATCATCGACATTGTCCCCGGCGCCCATGTCGCTACCGCTTGGAGGAGCTGCCAAGCACAGATTGCAATCTAATGGGTGCGCCAGATCGACCGCAACCAAACTGTCCTAAGCATTATCTTCTGGAGGCTTAGGGACATCAGGAACGTTCCCCTCAGCCTGCAAGTCACCATGATCAAACAAAATTCCTACATCTTCTCCTTGGAGCACGCTATCATCATGATACTGCGAGGGTGAGGTATGGACAAAGACACTGGGCCTGTCTTCTTCCTCAGCCAAAATGACAGTAATGCTAGCTGAGAGAATTGGTCTATTGAGACGACTGTTGTATTTAAAGAGGGTGGTTTGGAATGAATTATGCGGGAAGGGCTTACCATGATCAGAGGACAGGGAAGCCGAAGCCAAAGGTATGATGTTCTGGGGAGCAGAATGAAAATTTCCGCGTTTGCCACCGCTGCCTCCACGGCGAGGGAAACCACGGCGATGCACCATCGTCAGGGGAGTAAAGAGACCTGAGGGAAGAGAAGAATAGGGCCAGACAGAGCAGGATCGAAGGTGGGAAAGCCAGGTAAGGATCTTACACCGAAAAAGCCACCAAGCTACCAAAGCAACACAAGGATGCAGGAATAAGGACAGGTTGATGAAGAGAGACTCAATAAGAATGACAGCAGAGACCACAAACGAAGCCATGAATATAACAACCTGCGAAGAGTCTGGAATAGCGAGCGCATTCAATTCCTAATGCTTGAAAAACTGCCGATACTGAGAGTGATTCATTTCATCTGCGGGAGGAGATTGAAGGCCATGCAGGATTGCCAGGTGCAAGTCCAGATGTCAGCTTGACATGAGCCCGCATTGATTAAGCTTTGAATGCACCCGCATTTGGGTGTGTTTCTGCTTCCTGGTTCATATCATTCTTCATTATGGTCTCGTAATTTAATAGTTTGTCATCTGAGGCAATACTGGAGATCGATCGTACAAGAAGTTCCAACCCACATTCCACTCCCATATTAGCAAGAAAGTCTGCCAGTTTGTTTCCTTCTCGACGAGTGTGCTTGAATGAAATGGCCCTGTGTCGAGAAAGCCATTTGTCAATGAGCTCAAGCCTTTGTGCCATTCGCCAGTTGTTGCTGACCTTGTGTGAGGGAGTTCCTTGCATGATTTTTGTAACCATATTTATAATAATCTGTGAATCCCCTTCTATGATGAGCGGGAAAAATCCTCTGTCATGTGCTAAGGTGAGACCTTGCCATAAACCTTCCAATTCCGCTGAGTTGTTGGTATCCCAGCCTTTTGAGCCAAGAAAAGCAGTAGAGGAATTCCTTGATGATCTCTGAAGACCCCTCCGAATCCTGAGGTTCCTGGATTGCCTTTTGAGGCTCCGTCGAAGATAAGCTGGATCATGTTGTTGGGTGGTGGGATCCATTTTGTCGACACTCGATCAATCAGATATGGGTTTCCTTAGGAGGTAAGCTCTTGATTCAAATGTATATTCGAGTTAGCCGAAATGGATTTTTCTTGCGACAGCGATGGAAAGTCTTCCTGGGACCAAGAAGTGATGGAGAGGGATTCTTTAATATTTTGGCATAGCATGGTCCAAAGATTCTCTGTAGACATGGATTGGTCCTTGAATATCCTACGATTCCTTTCCTTCCAGATGTTCCACATCAGGAGTCCTGGAATGAGCTTCCAAAGAGTGTTTAAGAGTTTTCTTTGATATGGTGATTGGTTCCAATTGCGAACTTTAGCTTTGATGTCCCCATGAATTCTGCCTTCTTTTTGGCAGTGAAAGCTAACTTTTTCCCACAGCTTGCACCCAAAGTGACAAGTCTGCATAAGATGTATGGTTGATTCATCTTCTTGCTTGCAGTTGGGTCATATGGAAGGTCCATAAAAGTTCTTTTTCCTGAGGTTATCCCAAGTGAGTCTTTTATTTTGACATAGGAGCCAAAGAAAGGTAGATACCTTCGGCAAATTGGAGGGATCCCAGATTTTACTCCATAGAACATCTTTGATTATGCGTTCCTTGATGATTATACTGTAAGCTTCCTTTGTGGTAAAAGTGCCCTTTTCTTCATATCCCCACCTTAGAATATCCATTCCCTCCGAAAAAAGTATTTTCCTTTTTCGTAATTCTGAGGAGAGAGAGTTCTGAGCCTGTTCAGTACCGTGCCTGAGAATCTGATCTGCTTCAATCCAACGTCTGTAACCATGTGTGGAAGAAGGATTCCAAAATTGACTGACCTTGTCTAACTCGTGCAAGTCCTGCTCTGGCAAGTGAAGGTGAGAGAGGATATCCGTGAGCTTCGAGAGATGCTGCCAGGAGTCCTCCCAAAATCTAGCTATGTTGCCATTCTTGATTTCCCAAAAGCTATGCTGTTGTATTAAGTTCTTGTGTTGTTTGGTTGAATTCCATATCACCGATCCCATGCCTACTTCTAACATTCGTATTCGTTCTTCGATTGGGCTGTTGCTTGCATATTTCGCTGTCCATAATAAAGACCAGGGAGTGTTAGGAGTTGAGAGCCATCTCCACCAAATTTTGGCTCCCATGACCTCATTACTATGCGACGGGTCCCTTAGACCAATGCCCCCAGCCTTCTTCGGAAGACAGACTTTATCCCATTTGACAAGAGCCCATTTACGGGTGGGGCCAGAGCTGCCCCATAAGAAGTTGCGTTGGAGCTTCTTGATTTCCTTGAGCACCCATTTGGGAGTGGCCAAGATTGAAAAAAGGTAGAGCGGCATGGAATGAAGAACAACTTTAATAAGAACTAATCTGTTGGCCATGTTGAGAGCCCTGTGAGTCCATAGAAATAGACGAGCCTCTAACTTTTCTAAGAGGATTTTCCAGGAGGAGTGCTTAAGAGCCGAGGCAGTAAGGGGTGCTCCTAGATATTTGGAAGGAAGAGTGGCAATGGTGAAGCCAAGAATACGAGCTATGGCATTATGGGTGATTACAGGAGTGTTTAAGAAGAAAACTTGAGACTTGATTTTATTAACATTGGCTCCAGAGGCTTCAGAGAAGTCCGACAGGAGAGCTTTAGGTTGGTGGGCTTCCTGAACAGATGGATGGCTGAAAAGAATGTTATCATCAACAAATTGTTGATGAGAGTACGTGGGGGAGTTAAGAAAGGATAAACCTTTGAGCAGCTGAGAATGCAGGGCTGATTTGATGCTCCGACCCAGTCCCTCTGCCATAATGACAAACAGGAGGGAGAGAGGGGATCTCCCTGCCTGATACCCCAGGAGGGACGAAAGGTGGGTGAAGGTATGCCATTAATGAGCGCCGAAAAGAAAGAAGAGGATAACAAACTCATAATCCACCTTACCCCAGGAGGAGCAAAGCCAAAAGCATTTAGAGTTTTTTGAATGTAAATCCAACTTAAACTATCAAAAGCCTTGGATAAATCAATTTTGAGCAGCATACCTAGTTTCTTGGATTGCTTCAGTGAATGGATTATTTCATGAGCTAAACTAATTCCATCCGTAATCTGCTGACCTTTTACATAGCCAGATTACTCTGGCGATATGATGAGAGGAAGCAGTAATTTCAGTCTGGAGGCAATAATTTTGGATACAATTTTATAGATAATATTGCATAGAGCAATAGGTCTATAATTATCAGGTGTGCTGGGCTCCGCTTCCTTGGGAATCAATGCAATGAAGGTAGCATTCAACCCGGGGTACATCCATCTTAATGTACGCGATTCCTCCACTACTTGCCAAACCTCCAGTTTGATCAGGTCCCAAAAGTTGTGAAAAAAGTTGGAGGTGAATCAGTTCGGACCCGGTGCTTTGCCCGCTTTCAATTGTTGCACTGCAGTTTCAACTTTCTGTAGGTCTATGGACCGGAGAAGGAGTTGATTATGCTCCTCTGTGATTAGTTTGGGAATGTTCCTCAGGACTTTGTCAATAGCAGGCATTCTATCTATATTTGGCTCATGGTGTGCTTGCTTGAAATAATTGAGGAATTCACTTTTGATACCTTCATGAGTCTCAATCCTTGCTCCCTGCTCAGTTTGAATGTGGGATATGTTGTTGTTCATTCTGCGCTAAACGGTGGTTCTGTGAAAGAACTTTGTATTTTTTTCTCCGTCCTTCAACCACTTTATTCTCGATTTCTGTCACCATAAAGTTTCCTCCTGTTTTTATCTTACTAAGATTTGTGCTTCAAGAATTTGTTCCTGTTTTTTCATGTCCTCAGATCATCCTTCGATTATGATCTTCTGTTGCACATTCTTCATGTCTTGATTGAGGGCATTCTGAGCTTGAAAAATGTTACCAAAAGAGGTGTGATTCCAGTGTTTGATTTTACCTTTGAGGTGCTTGAGCTTCTGCTAGAACTGATACATCCTAGAGCCATTAGAGGGGGTTAAATTGCTCCATGTTGAATTGACTAACTTATTGAAGTCTGGATGAGACATCCAGAAGGCTTCAAAATGAAACGGCCGCCGAATGTTGTGACCGGGGCGGTTCCACTGAAGGGTTATAGGCCAGTGATCGGAACCCGATATCGGCAATATAGAAGCTGAAAATTCTCCACCCAAATGAATTGCGTTATCTGATAATAGGAATCTGTCAAGGCGCGAAGCTATCTCATGCGGTCCTTCTCTTTTTTTATTCCATGTAAACAAGCCATTGTTAGAGGGGATATCAATAAGCAAGCTATTTTGTATGAAGTCTTTTAGGTGATTCCCATCTCTGTTACCTCTGTTTCTCCCTCCCTTTTTTTCTTCCAGCCTTGCAATCATGTTGAAGTCGCCTCCAGAAATCCATAGGGGGTGCAGCCTATTTGTGTTGAGCTTTGATAGGATGTCCAGGATTTCAACTTTGTGCATAGTTTCCTGAGGGAAATACACATTAGTCATATGACCATAAATGTTAGTGCCATTTATGTGAAATATTGCTTGGATGAAGTTCTTGTTTGCATGTATATTGTTGAGCAGGATAGTGCACGCGTCCCATAGAATTGCAAGGCCGCCCGACGCCCCTTGAGCATCTACAGCTGTTACCATCCCACCTGGCCAGGCTTTCGCTGCAATTTTTTCCAGAACTGTCGAGTTGCATTTTGTTTCTTGCAAGAAAAGGATTTGAGGTTTTTCCTGCATGATCATGTTTTTGAGAAGTCTACCTTTCCTTGGGCTATTGATCCCTCTAATGTTCCATGAGATCAGCTTCATTGAGAAGAGTTGGGGTTGATGTTGAAGTACTTAGTTAGCTTGGCATATATGCCTGAATCTACTAACACTTCTCCTATTCTGATAGTTCTTTGTAGAGTGGTTTTCCTCCCACGCTTTTTGTTGTCTTTGGTAATAAACTTTCCATCCCAGGAACTTCCAATCTGGACACCAAGGGAGTGATTCTTTTGTGCCCGCGTTAAGACCTCCACCAGGTTGTCTACTTGCTGATCTGGGATTTTATCAAAATTCCTTGTTTTTCAGGCCTGCTCTAGGCCTAAGATGTCAAGTTCACCAATGTCTATGTTCTCAGGATCTTCCTCCATATATTTGGATTCTTGTAAGTCTTCAGCTATTTTAGCTTCTGTCCTTGGGCTGGGCGCTGTGTTATCAACCTCCATTCCTTGAAAATTCCAAGCTGGGGTTTGGAGCTGGGTATTGGGGAGTGATTTGCTATTCAGCCTCTCCTCTGGAAGCGGTAATGCCACTTTTTTTTTCTCTTCGGTGGCTTCCTTCTTAGAAGGAGAGGGATTTTCGAGCGCAGGATCTTCATTACTTGCCAGAGCAACAAAGCTGTTGCTGGTTGAGGGTTTGGAGGAGGTAGCTGGATGCGTCCTGGGATTGTTTGCCGATTTCTTGTGGTTTCTTCTGTGGTTGACTAATTTGGTAAACCCATCAGGAGCAGGTTTGTCTTGGGACATTTGGGGGAGGGGTTTTCTATTTAGAGGACAGTCCCTAAATAGATGACCCAGATCATGACATTTCCTACACCGAAATGGTACATGCTCATAATCTATCAGCTGAACCCATTCAATATCATCATGAAATAAACTTACCGCATCTGGCAGGGCTTGCTTGAGGTTCATGTAGACACAAATTCGGGCATATTATGTGTATCTGCAAAGTTTTGTTTCCTCTGCCACTTTGATGAATTCACCCAGAGCATTTCTGATATCTTGCAAGGAGTCTTCCTCCCAATATTCCCATGAAAGAGAGTAAAGCCTTATCCAAACAAGAGCCGAACTGAGATCTTCCTTGTCAGTATTGAAACGTTCTACCCATCCTCTGAGATACAGGCCCGCAGTGTTGAAGAAGTATGGCCCTCCGTCCAAAACCCTATTTCGATCCTCCAAGCAGTTAAATATGGTCGTGAAAAAACCTGTTGGCCCTAGTTGCAGAGTAATGTGACCCTTTGGGTTCCATTTGGAGGTTATCCAGCCTCTCAGTGCTTTCTCAGTCAACCACAATCCGATGAACTTGCCTATTAACGCATGATCCCTCATGAACTGTATTCTGGCATTGATTCGACGGCTTGGAAATTCTACTTTTGGCCTTTGGGTGGCAAATGGCTTGCATGTGGATGTGCTCACCTTGGGCTAATCCTGTGGATCATGATCTTTGTCCCGATGTGCACTATTATCCTTATTACCCTCATTCTGCAACTCCACATTGTCGTTATCTTCAGCTAGTTGCTTTTTGTCGTCGTCCTTTGGGGGAGGCGCGTTGCCCTCCCCTTGAGGGGGATTCATTATTCCTAAGAATGTCTGCAGAAAATGTAAGGCCGCAGATCGACCAGAGTCTGTCAAAGCTGACTTCGATCAAGAGGAGCCTGTCGTAGTAGGGTTTACAGAAACCCTAGAAAGAGCGATATCGCACTCCTCATCGGCTCGCCGAGAATCCAATGATTTTATTATTGTTAATTAAATGTTATGAATATTAATATTGGAGATCTATAATTGAACACATAATTTATTCTTCTAATTATATTCATCATCTATTTCAACTTGTTCTTTTAATCTATTTCATATTTTGATTTTTTTTTAGAGTTGCATTTCAAAAATTATTATTTAACAAATATATTTCAAAGCTTACTCATTCACTAGTATTGATATCTATAATTTTTCAAATTAAATTTAATCTACTTTACATTTTAAGAATTTAATGTTCAACAAAGATAAATTTTAGAATTATATTTCAATATTTAATATTTTTCAAAAATAGATCTTATCATTTATTAATTGATGTTTTGTTGTTATTTTCCAGTTGACATTTTAAAATCTATATGTTTAATAAAAATAATTTTTACAATCACATTTCAAAAATTGTTGTTTCACAATGAACATGGATAATTTGATACATATCCATTTTTTTCTGATTAATTTTAATATACACTTCATATTTTAACATTTCTATCTTTAATAAAGACAAAATTAATATAATATTTCAAAATTTTATGTGTTATAATTACAACTTGGAATCCATATATTTATGATGTGTTGTTATTTTCCAATTTACATCAATTTTTTTAATGTTTTTCTACTCTTTCAAAACCATGTATATTTATAATGTTGTATTGTTCTTTCCCACTTTACATTCTAAAATTTATGTTTAGTGAAACTATAAATTTTTAAAAGTAAGCTTCAAAATTACTATTTCACAAATATGGACATGTATAATTTAATAGATACACAAGATCTTTAATTAATTTTATATTCTATGGCCTGATATGATAATTTTATTATAAAGATACATTTTCAACATTTATAATTTCATAAATATGGGGATAAACAATTTTGTATTTATATATTAATATTCTTTTTTTCCCTATTAAATTTAAATATGTGTGTGTGTGTTTAATAAATATTTTTTTTTTAATTACATTTCAAGGTTTATTGGACATCTATAATTGAATGCATAATTTATTCTTCTAATTATATTCATCATCTATTTCAATTTATTTTTTTAATCTATTTCATATTTTGATTTTTTCTAGAACTGCATTTCAAATATTATTATTTAACAAATATATTTCAAAGTTCACTAGTTCAGTATTGATATCTATAATTTTTCAAATTAAATTTAATCTACTTTACATTTTAAGAATTTAATGTTCAACGAAGATAAATTTAAGAATTATATTTCAATCTTTATTATTTTTCAAAAATAAATACCTATCATTTATTAATTGATGCCTTGTTGTTACTTTCCACTTGACATTTTAAAATGTCTATATTTAATGAAAATAAACTTTACAATTACATTTCAAAATTTGTTACCTCATAATGAATATGGATAATTTGATGCACATCCATTTTTTTTATAATTGATTTTAAGATGCACTTCATATTTTAAAACTAAATTGATGTTTTATTTTTATTTTCCACTTGAAATTTTAAAATTTCTATGTTTAATAAAAATAAGTTGTTGGTGTTTCCACTTGATTACTAATATCTATGTGCTTCTTAAGATTAAGCTATGATTATTAATACCAAATTAAGATATTTAGTATGTTTTCAATTTGTTTCCTAAGATTAAACTATGATTATTAATAACAAATTAATACCATTGTTTATAAACATTTTATAAATAATTATTAATAATCAATATCCTCTTTATCTAGATTTATTAATAATTTTAATATTATAATCATAAGTATAACTAATAACTATAATCATAAATATAATTATAATTCTATTAAAATGTTATTATAATCATAATAATGATTATTTCCTTATAATTTTAACAAATATTTAATAATTATAGCTTAATCTCACCAAACACATTGAAACACACTAAATATCTTTCTAATTAATTAATGATTATAATTAACAAAGTTGAAAAACCTATTGTGTATGAATTTTGACATGTGAGGGCCAGTGACTGTATAAGAAAGACAAATTGAGTAGGGTTACAACACTTTGGATGTTTCTTTATTGTATTTAAAAATTGATAAATAATATTTAAAATATTTTTATGATTTTTTTGTAATTTTTTATTTCATAAACATAAATAATATGATAAGGGAGTATTTTTTTGTGTATAAATAACTATTCTTGATGAGGTAGTGTTTATTAAAAGTTAGCTTAAATTTATCTTAATTGCATATAGAACATATGCATAAATAATTGATTAAATATTAGATGAACATCACAATTGTTATAATAATAAATGAAAAATAAAAATAAAAAAACATATGTACTGGTAATTACTAACACCTTAATGTAAATTATGATGTAAAAGATGAACGGATTAAGAACTTTTATTATTATATGAAAATATATGAAATATATAATGTCTTATAACATATATAAAATTGATAAACAAGTTAATAAAACTCATGTTATTTGGAATAGGACACATCTTATCAATGTTTTGAAATGGGTAATCATCTTATTTTGAAATACACTTTTTCACTAATATGATAAGTGCATGTGTAAGGTTTTGTAATCCTCCCATTCTTGTTAATCCTAATATGTGTCAATTAACAAATGACAAGGTAAATTTTTAATTAAACTTTGTAAAAAATTAATTTAGACAAGGTTTAATCATGTGATTTAGATATACAATAGAAATTAGTAGTGTGAATTCTATCCTTTGATATTGTAGCAACTACACTAACATCTTTAAATTTAAATCATATGAACAATTTTTTTAATTAATAAAATGATTAAAATACCTAATTCAATTAAAAAATGCATAAATAATTAATTAAAAAAAAAAAAAAAAACTAAACTAACTAAAATCATTCAACCTTATCAGAAGGTAACGCGCTAAAAATGCTTTTAAATTGAGTTAATAGAATCCAATTCATAGACATATCTCCTCTTCAGAAATAAATAAATATAGAGTTCATTAAAGATTTTAACTTGAGCTAATAGTGTCCAATTCATAGACAGCTATCCTCTTCTTACTTAAAAACAAATAAATATAGAGTTCATTAAAGTTCAAAAGGAATGAACAAATCCATTATTTTGTAAAGCCAATGTTCGTAATTTGGCAGATTTCGACGAATGCTGAACATTTTAACTTATAACATCTATATCATTGAGTACAATCCATCATTCAACTTACAACACGTAATTGACAACAATTAATACACAGATTTGACTCTGCCCTTTCATTGTAATATTCCTTTTAAGAGACAACTGTACTCTTTAATGTTAGCTTTTCCATCACAGATTTCATGTTATCTTTTCCATCACAGGTTTCAACCAGATATATAAAATACCAAACCATTTGATCTAATCCGTTGTTTTTTAAACGTCAGAGATTATACTTACTGCAGCTGCCCTTGTACCACATCAGCCACATGAATACTAATTTTCTTTCCACTGGAGATCTTCACGTACTGTAGCCGTTCTAAGTGAAGCTTCACATCTCTTACGGCTGTATCAGAACATGCCGTAGAGAAGAAAGAATTCAACTTCCTTTCCACGTTGAGTTCCTGCAGGCGGGACAAAGAAATGAAATCTCCGTTGTTTACTGATTTAGATAAATCAGGCCCAATGTCGAAAAGTAGCTTTCCAAATCGGATCACCAATTTAATCGTCTTGTACTCGGTCTTTAATCGCAGAGACTTGAGGCACGAAAGCAGCGTGGTTTTATAGGCCGAAAAGTCCCAGTATGAAGAGATAACAGATTCCGAAATACCCATCTTACTGGAAAACTGAGCAGACAGACTATTCATAGCATGACACAATTTGTCGATCAATGACCCTGATGCCGGTCCTGACATCTTATCGCATATCGCTCCGGTCCTGACACAGAAATATGACTTACCGACTTCTCTATCAAAATAAGATTGTAAAGATTGGATAATCCAAATTACAATGTACGAAAATTATAACTCGAATCTCTTTAACTTTTTCTATGATCCATTGGTTTGGTAAAAGGGTTGAATTGTATTTGGAATTATCAGAAAAGCTTATTTATTTTATTTTTAATTGATTTGATAAAACCATCACATAGTAATAGTAATGAGAAACAGTGGAAAATATTTTTATTTCCTTTTCAAGTGATTTGATTAGTAAAATAAGAGCCTTGATTCCATCTTAATGGAATTTTTTTGGAAGGCTTTTATCCCATCATTATCACATCATTATCACATCGTAAGAACTATTATCACAAGAATCACAAATGGAGTGGAAGGGACTTTTGGAACCGCTGAAGTATGAACTCTGACAGCCTTGACCAGAACCATTATAGAGAAGAGTGGAAAGGTTATCAGGTCCGTGATTATTATGATGGATTTATTTTGTGGGTTTTCCTAATTACTTTAAACCCCAACCAAGATCTACTCCTTTGTAAGAAATTAAAGTTAATGCACAGCGGAACTTACTTTCCATCTTCAAAGGCTCCTGGTCTTGACTTGAGTTATTGGCTCTTGAATCCTTCCAAGAACTTGCAATCCTTTTCTCTGGCTATCCTAAATGACAGAGTATCCAGTCTTCAATGGAGCAGACTATCTTTCTGAGATGATTGCAAGCCTTGGAGACTCAGCCCTTTTATAGCAGTGCAAAACCCCAATCCTAGGGCAGCTGAAATTTAGCTGAAACAAGTCTGTCAAGAAATCTGAAATTTCAGATTTTGAAATCAATCAATCAATCAATCAATCAATCAATCAGAATAGATTCTGATTTCCTTATTCAGCTCAAATTTATTACTGCTATTATTTTAATCAATTATAATCGGTCCATTAACAATTATAATTGTTTAACATTATTCTATATGTATTTGTATCCAAATCCTTATTTAAATACGTATAATGCCATGACTTGATTAATCACATTATTTGGCATATTTTAATCATTACATAAATGTAATCTTGCTGACAGTATTTGACATCATAATCACAATGCACGTATGTCCAACTTAATTATTGTAATCAGACATCTCTAAATCCAACAATCTCCCACATGGACAAGTGCAACCTTTTGATTATATATCCTTAACTTTATTGCATGCAACTTTTCTGTCTTTACTTATCGTATTTCTTAAACAATTCCGTCCATCAATTATGCTAACAAAGGACTTAAGCTGCATTTGTCACATTTATTCGCAACTAAACTGACATAAATCACGCTGCCAACATAACTGAATGACATGAATCTGATTTGGACATATAGTTTAGAAATTTCACGCAAGTGTGATTAGACGTGCCTATTTATAATTGAGTCACCTTTACTTTACTTTATGAGGCCAAAAATTTAAACTTTAAGGAAAGAAATAATGAAACTGAAACTGAATGCTACTTGTATATATCATCAAAATTGTTTACAATTGCATTACGTAGAACATCAAAAACAGAACTTAAAACATATTCAGACTCCCACATTTTTCTAATTATCCTAATCAGATATTACACCCATACAAGCAACATGTTGGTGAAACTTCTTGGGTGGTAATCCTTTAGTAAGAGGATCCGCAATCATGGAGTCTGTACCTATGTGTTTTATACATAATTCATTATTCTGCAATCTCTCTTTTACAACCAAAAACTTAATGTCAATGTACTTCGACTTTGACGAACTTCGGTTGTTGGTTGCGTATAACACTGCTGAATTGTTGTCACATAATAATTTGAGTGGTTTCTGAATAGAATCCACAATTTTCAGACTTGTGACGAAGTTCTTCAGCCATACGCCATGATTAGATGCTTCAAAACATGCAACAAATTCAGCTGCCATAGTGGAGGAGGCTACCAATGACTGTTTAGCGCTCTTCCATGACACAGCACCACCTGCCATCATAAAGATGTATCCTGATGTTGACTTCATGCTGTCGACACATCCTCCAAAATCAGAATCGGTGTATCCAATGACCTCGAGCTGTTCCGATCTCCGATACGTGAGCATATAGTCCCTTGTTCTCTTTAGGTATCTCAACACTCGCTTGGCTGCCTTCCAGTGTTCCATACCTGGGTTACTCAAATATCTCCCTAGCATTCTGGTAATGAACGCAATATCCGAACGCGTGCATACTTGTGCATACATGATGCTACCCACGGCTGAGGCATAGGGAATATCTTTCATGAGGTTTTTATCTGAGTCAGTTTGGGGACATTGTTTCAGACTAAACTTATCTCCTTTTGATATAGGGGTATCTCCTGGTTTGCTGTTTTGCATGCCAAATCTTGTTAGAATCTTATCGATATAGTTCCTCTGGGATAACCTCAGAATACCTTGAGATCTATCTCTAAGTATTTCAATCCCTAGAACAAATGATGCATCACCAAGATCTTTCATTTCAAATTTCTTAAATAAAAAATTCTTAGTTTGATGCAACATGTCCTTATCGTTACTGGCAAGCAATATGTCATCTACATATAAAACCAAGAAAATAAATTTACTCCCACAGAACTTAAGGTATATACATTCATCTACTATGTTAGACTCAAAACCAAATGAGCTAATAACTTGGTGAAACTTATAATACCATTGTCGAGATGCTTGTTTTAGCCCATAGATAGATTTCTTAAGTCTGCAAACCATAGACCCTGCATCACCTGATACAAAGTTTTCTGGTTGCTTCATATAGATCGTTTCATCAATGTCACCATTGAGAAACGTCGTCTTTACATCCATCTGATGAAGTTCTAAATCATAATGTGCTACAAGCGCCAATATAATCCTTAAAGAGTCTTTCGATGAAACTGGAGAGAAAGTCTCTTTATAATCAATGCCTTCTTTCTGTGTGAAACCTTTCGCAACAAGACGTGCCTTGTATTTTTCAACATTGCCTTTAGAATCCCGCTTAGTCTTAAATATCCATTTGCAACCAACGGGTTTCTTGTCTTTAGGCAACGGAACGATATCCCAAACGTCATTGTCATACATAGATTTCATCTCTTCATTCATGGCATTAATCCACATTTGAGAGTTAGAGCTTTCCACAGCTTGTTTGATATTAACAGGATCATTTTCAAACATGCCAATGTCAAACTCATGTTCTTGAAGATATGCATAATCCTTTGATTTTGTAGATCTTTTCTCTCTGGTAGATCTCCTAATTGGCACAGGCTCTAGATTTTCTTGAGGTTCATTTACAACTTGATCTTCAACAGGAGGAAGAACATCATTACCAACTTCTGAATCTCCCACAAGCCCTAGGCCATCAACATTTGTCATGTTAATGTGAGGGTTTGGGTTGGGTTCAGGTCCATTTGTGTTCTCTATTCCCTGTTGAGTTTCTAACTGAGTTGTTTGGGATGATGAAGTTTGCACATTGTCAAAAGATGTATTTCTAAACGCAATCGGAATTTGAACAAAACTAGGACTTTGGTCCATAGTCTCATTCGCATTCATCTCTTCTTCTTCAAAAATACTATCTTTTGTCATATCTCCCCCCACAAACTCATTATCCTCAAAAAAATTTGCACTTCCTGACTCGAAAACTGTATGTTCTGTTGGATTATAGAATTTGAACCCCCTAGATCGTTCAGAATAGCCTATAAAGTAACAACTAACGGTTCTTTCGTCCAGTTTCTTTTTGCTTGGCTTATAAGGCCTAGCTTCACATGGACATCCCCAAACTCTCAAATGATTCAAGCTAGGCTTGCGCCCAACCCATAACTCGTAAGGGGTCTTGTTAGCTGCTTTAGTAGGCACTCTATTAAGTATGTATGCTGCAGTCTTTAAGGCTTCTCCCCACAAATTCTCAGGTAGAGTTGTACGAGCAATCATACTTCTCACCATGTCTTTAAGGGTGCGATTTCGTCGCTCAGCAACAGCATTCATTGCAGGCGAACCTGGCAACGTATACTGAGGCACAATTCCGCATTCCTCTAAGTATTTTGCAAAGGGACCTTGACGTTGTTCTCCTGATCCATCATAACGACCGTAGTATTCACCACCACGATCAGAACGAATGGACTTTATACGTTTGTTAAGTTGTAACTCAACTTCCGTTTTGAACTTTATGAACACGTCTAATGCTTCCGCCTTTTCTTTTATTAAGTAAATATGACCATATCTTGAATAATCATCTATGAATGTGATAAAGTAACGGTCACCATTTCTTGTAGCCTTTGGAAAAGGACCACAGATATCCGTATGAATTAATTCTAAGACATCATTACACCTTTTTGCATCATACTTACGTTTATTAGTTTGTTTTCCCTTTATACAATTTACACAATCACTTAAGTTTGTAAAATCTAAAGGTTGGAGAATATCATTAGACACAAGACGTTCTATCCTTTTCATAGAGATATGTCCTAATCGCTTATGCCATAATGTTGCAGATTTCTCACAAGTTAATTTACGTTTTCTATTATCTATATGCAGTGCCTCTGAATGTGAAGTGTCTATATCTAGAAAATAAAGATTATCATAAGAAGACAGGATACCAGAAGCAAGAAGCTTAGAATCTTGACACAAACTGAAATTTCCATTACCAAATGAACATACATAACCATTTTTGTCCAAATAAGATATAGAAATTAGGTTCCTTCTGAAAGATGGAACCACTAAAGCATCAAAACTTAAATAAAATCATGTCTTACATAATAATCTAAATTTTCCTATGCTTTCCACTTCTACTTTATTGCCATTTCCTACGTAAACGTAGCGCTCTGCCTCACTTGGCTTGTGATGGCTTAGGCAACCCTGCATCGACATACTGATGTTAGTCGTTGCACCTGAATCTATCCACCAAGTATATCTAGATACAGAACTTAAATTAACTTCAGAACAAACCAAAGCAAGAGACATACCTTTCTTTGCCAACCATGCATGATAGTTGGTGCAGAATTTCTTTGTATGTCCTGGCGCTTTGCAGAAAAAACAGTTCATTTCTCCTGCTTTCGCAGAAGTATCTTCCTTCTTGCTTTTCTGCGCGGCATTGTTTGCAGCTACCTTGGTAGGTCCCTTTTCCTTGGCAGTAAACTTGCGCTTCTTGCCTTTACCCTTAGGATTCGATGTTACTACATGAGCACTTTCTCCCTTAGTCATTTTCTGTCTCTCTTCCTCCTGCACCAACCGAGCCTCAAACTCAGGTAATGTCCACGTCTCTTTTTGACAATTATAAGTCATCTTGAATTGACTAAAGTTAGACGGGAGAGACAGAAAAATGAACTCAATGAGAACCTCATCAGAGATGTCATAATTATGCCCTTTCAAGGCACGTTGAAGTCTTGTCATCTCAATAACATGCTCTCTAACCCCTTCTTTTCCCTTGTATTTTATTGTTGCCAACTTCACAAAGAGTGTACTAACATCAGTCTTTTTACTCTTTGTGAATTTTTCTTCAAGGGCCTTAAGGTATTCAATAGCGCCTGTCTCTGTATCAGGTATGATGCCTCGAAAAGTCTCATGGATCGTTTGCTTCATCACCATTATGCACATGCGATCTGAATGCTCCCATCTAGTAATATCAGCCTTCTCTTGAGGAGTTACCTCACTCTCTTTATTAGGCTTGGGGTGATCAAATCTCAGTGCTGTGTCCAATTGCATGATCCCTAAGACTAATTTCAGCTTTTCCTCCCACTGTTTGAAATTGTTCCCCATGAGGGGCTTAATCTGACTTAGACTTGAAATTATGTTTGGATCTGAAAAATTCAAGAACAAGGAAATAATTTAGATATGATGCGTCACGATTTGATCCTTAATCATAATTCTAAAATCTATCTAAAGGCATGTGTAAAACTATTTGCTCCATTAAAACTTTAGCCAAAACACCATTCAGTAATGAAACACCTTTGGGTGCAATCATTACCTTCAGGCACTTTGGTGTAGTGAATAAGGTACAAACATGTAACCTTTTATACACTACCCTTATGCACCAAACAACTTAGCAGGCGCCAACCCTCCTTTGGGAAAGCTAACACCCACGTCCATTGTCAGCACGTTATTTCAACTTGTCATGAGTCATCCTTGCAATTGTCTTACAGAGAGTGGTTCGTTTGCGAACATCAATGCTTGACTCATGCGAAAACAACACATGTATACTAAAAAATTGTTAACTGAGATCCATAAATATTAAAACAACAGTGTTTAATGCATAGGAAGACTGTCATGACCAAGGTTCTGCATATGACAAGCACTTTGAAAATGGCCCTCTCCAGAAAGCCAGATCCCAAAGATAAATCAACGCCACAACTCAGCTAGATTTATTATATAACATTGTCAACCAACACGCTTTAGGTGATTCAAGATACAGGTGCTTTCTTCTTGGCATCATTCTTAAGCTTGTCAAAAAAGGTGTATACTGTATGCATAAAAAAAAAAAAAAAAAGTAAGAAGCAATTGGGGCCTGAATCTGCCATAGGTGCTCACTGTCAATAGCCTTATGTGCAGTTCCACCGCTGCAGACAGCGACGTAAATAGGCCATAGACAATCAACAAAGAAAAAAAGTCAAACTATATGGCCATCGATGCAACGAAAAAACAGGGGCACTTTGGGACGTGTATGAATTTGACACAGAGCACGAATCAACTTTGGGTAGCCAAAATCCGTTGATGATTGAGGCCACAGCTCTCACACCGGAGAACAATTTGCCAGAGGGGTCGCTGGCTAATTGTAAAAAATGACTGAAAACACAATAAATCAAGCTCTCCTGGTGACTGATAATTACTGTTTCAGTTGGATTTTATATTTTGTGTGCAGGTAATGACTTTCAAGTTTTCAACCGGACACATAAATATTACCCACTAATTTGATACAATACAGGAAATACAGCATTTGAGTACTGGTCTTTACTTTCAAAGCATTGATTTAGGAATGCACAATTACTGTCAATTTTATTGTATTTAATCTTATCAGTGCCAAGTTTAGCACGATAAAGAGCAAAATCAGATCATTGAGATGTCCTACACATTGACAATTCGTATCGCTAGAAGAATTTGATGTCTTCAGTAATACTTGATTTCTAATTTGCCATGCAACTGTAAAACACCAAAGGTAGTAGGGCAACATGAACAAATGTTA
The DNA here is from genome assembly GCA_031772625.1 of Pinus tabuliformis. Taxonomy (NCBI): domain Eukaryota; kingdom Viridiplantae; phylum Streptophyta; class Pinopsida; order Pinales; family Pinaceae; genus Pinus; species Pinus tabuliformis. The sequence continues at coordinate 210,209,715 of CM062804.1, forward strand.
CCAATTGAAATAATCCCCCACAGCCCTCATCATTCGACATGCATCATGATACTACTATTCTCTTCATGTATTATAAGGAATGAATTCTGCAAAGCCAAACGCAAATAGTTCTATGATCTGACCTTGTTTACTTTTCTGCTGATATGTTATGAACAGGGTATTACAATGACCTTCACGGTAACTGAGCATTCCAGAGCAATGCATTGAAAAGATTTACTTTAGCACATATATTTCTGAATTCAACTGGATCAAACTCTGGATTATAAGTTGGCGGAGTTTGACAAGATTCATATGAATCTTTAATTTTTTATTTTTATTTTTTTTAAATTAAAAATAAAACAAGTGAAATTTTATTTTATTTCAATGCATGCACTTGTGTACTTCAAACATTTCAGAAAATAACAGGCCGCTTTCAATCATTTATTGAATAAAAGTTAAACATTGCATTCGTGTTAGGCTAGAGGTAGTCTACCACAACCAACCCAGGTTCTGCACATTTGCTATTGGAAGTCCACTATTTACTTGACATTTTGAAATTGAAACCTGGTTCTGTCTCATTGAAATAAAAAATACGATTAAGCAAGTCCGTCCACCAGTAATTGAAACAGTACGTCCGTAAGTGCCTAATAACATGAAGTTACAGTTGGCCCTGATCTTTGGCAGCTCAAACTCAAAACGAAATTTAAAAATCAGTTAATCTTCAAAAAATCAGTTAATCTTCAAAAAACAAGCACGGATTCTTACATAAGGGTGCTCTGATACCAATTGATGGATTTATTTTGTGGGTTTTCCTAATTACTTTAAACCCCAACCAAGATCTACTCCTTTGTAAGAAATTAAAGTTAATGCACAGCGGAACTTACTTTCCATCTTCAAAGGCTCCTGGTCTTGACTTGAGTTATTGGCTCTTGAATCCTTCCAAGAACTTGCAATGCTTTTATCTGGCTATCCTAAATGACAGAGTATCCAGTCTTCAATGGAGCAGACTATCTTTCTGAGATGATTGCAAGCCTTGGAGACTCAGCCCTTTTATAGCAGTGCAAAACCCCAATCCTAGGGCAGCTGAAATTTAGCTGAAACAAGTCTGTCAAGAAATCTGAAATTTCAGATTTTGAAATCAATCAATCAGAATAGATTCTGATTTCCTTATTCAGCTCAAATTTATTACTGCTATTATTTTAATCAATTATAATCGGTCCATTAACAATTATAATTGTTTAACATTATTCTATATGTATTTGTATCCAAATCCTTATTTAAATACGTATAATGCCATGACTTGATTAATCACATTATTTGGCATATTTTAATCATTACATAAATGTAATCTTACTGACAGTATTTGACATCATAATCACAATGCACGTATGTCCAACTTAATTATTGTAATCAGACGTCTCTAAATCCAACATATTATAGCATCGCCACATCAGAATAGAAAAAGCCCAACATTGGAGTGTTGGAATCGCGGATAGCGATTTCTGATAATCCATCGGGATTATTGGAGCAATATGTTATTGCTCCGTTCCATGTGAAATTGCAGACAGTGATGGCCGATAATTAAATTGGAATAATTAAATGGTGAGGATTATTCTGTGAGCGAGTGTGCTTCTGATTGTTCTAATGCTTTTGATTTTGATAAAAAATAAACAAGTTGAACCTGCACTGAAAACAATGGCATGAACTATTCAAGCATTAGATTTTACGACTTAGCTAAAGATCTTATAATTTATATATGTATTATTGCTTTCGATGAGCCCATCATATCTTCTGGACACAGTTATTTTTCTAGAAGTCCTAGTTGCTGAAAATTGAGAAGAATTTCAAATTAATCTAATGGAGTAAAGATTGTATTATCTAAACTATGATTGAGTACGAATGCTATAACTCGAAAAGAGTTAGATTTCACGTTTATCTTTTAAAATTTTTTCTATGATCCATTGGTTTGGTAAAAGGGTTGAATTGTATTTGGAAGCTTATTTATTTTATTTTCAATTGATTGGATAAAACCATCACATAATAATGAAAATCGATGAGAATCTGTGGAATTGTATTTACCTTGACGTAACGATGATCATGAAAAATGGAATGGTTGAGATATTTCTTACTGTAACTATTATATTATTTATTGATTTATTTTTGTTTCCATTTCTTAATTTTTTTTTTCAAATGATAAAACAATAAAGTTTAAGTTTATACATTATGGGTGTAGCTAAAAGATAATGAATAAAGTTTACTAGTAGGAAATAAGAAAGAAAATTGAGAGAAAGAAGATTAATAATTTATGTTCATGCATAAAAAAATGTTTATAAGAGAATACAATATATTTTATATGTTTAAATTGGTATAATAATGAATTTGGAGAGATGTGGACATGCATTAAAGAAAAAATGGCACCATAACTTTCCGAGCAATTCCTCCAACTAGTTAGACTACGACATAAACTTGTAAAACCCAAGAATGTTTAAAATGTTATATACCCATTTATCAAAGTTTGTATCTAAAATAAATCATCATCTACTGCAACAACCCTTTGCTACGGCAGCTCCCGTCATCAGCGTCAATCAAACCAGAATTCACATGAACGGAATCACATCCTGCGTTGGAGAAGAAACCAAAAAAACAATCAGAAATGGTAACCCATTAGGTCAAAACAATAATGAAAAAAGCGGCTAAAACTAAACCCTAGTTATTTACCTATAGTTTCGCAGCCATACCTTTATGGCATCGAGTTGCGCAGGTTAAGTAAATGCTAACAATCTGTCCCTGCAACTTGGGAAAGCATTTGGAGAACGACTGGGAGGAGGGTGCTCGCCGACATATTGTTCTTAGCACCGCACTTCACCACAGAACATATCAAGTCCAAGAGCACGGCATATATGAAATAGCCCTATCGAAAATCCATGGTTTCTTAGCGAGGAAGGTAGGAATGAATAATGGCAATGGTACACTCTAGTAAGGAGAATAGAGTAAGGAGAATAGAGATTTATAGCCACACGATGTCTGCTGTATTCGGTTAGAACTTTAACCTTGTAAGCTTTATGAACTGGCAATAGTTTCTCTTGAGAATGTCAACGGGCAACAATCTAAATTTTATCTTGACGTGAGTTGGAAATGTTACAAAGGATGTGAACTGGAAATGGTTTAAGGTTTACTTGGATACAAGTTGGAAAAGTTACAAAGGTTAATATTTTATAATTTTTTTAAATACATTTCTCACTAATCAACATACTTGGTTATCAAGAAGAGGCACAGTAAATTTTTAATCATGCTTTGATAAAAAATTAATTTAAGTATGGTTTAAACATGTGATCTAGACATGCAAGAAAGTTATTGTTGCGAATTCCATTAATTAATTTAGTGACAGACTACCAGACTACCAGAATATGCTGGCATCTTTCAATTGGGGCCATCCAATCAAAAAAGGGAATTAAGAAAATGATTAATCTACAGACTCCTATAGGGAGACGCCTATCGGCGCAAATATGCCATGGTAGAGACTTCTATTCCTTTTAAAATTTACAGTAACTTGAATTTACAGTCCTATTCGTATAAATCAGCAAGAACAATCTCGTAAACTCAGAGATTTACATTTATAAAACTCTGATACTGTGTACATTTCTTGACACACCAATCTCCTATGTGAGATTCAGATTCATATAAATCTGGGCACATTAATCTCTGACCATTTGACTTTGATAAATAATAATTCGATCGAATAAAAAATATGGAGTAAATTTCAAATCTATTCACAAATGTTCCTCTACAACAAACGAAACAATCCCATCAGAATGAAAGCCTACTTGCTTCTCAGGACTGCAAGCTTATTATGAATGAAATATAGGCGTGAATCTGTTATTAACTACGAAGTCGTCTAAACAAAGTCTAATGAACAGTGTTTGAATACCTGAAAAGAGAACACAATGATCGATCTCGCTAGCTTGAGAGAGTTCATCAACCTATGTTTAATTTGAATTTAATTTATATTAAGAATTTGATGAGTAATACTAAAATTAATTATTTAGCCTAACTTTTTTCATTCAAATTCTAGAATATTTCCAAATTTGAGAATATTCCCAAAATCTGAAAATCAAGATAAATATACTCAAAATCACATCCAGTTCTTACTATCTTTAAGTCCAGTCCTGTGTTATCCATCCATCTAGTTCCTTTCTGTAGTTGGTCATCTTTGACTCAAGTTTCAGATAATGTTGCAGTAGCCTTATCCATCCATCTAGTTACTTTGTCCTACAGCTCGTCATCTCTGGCTCCATAATATTCTAGTAGTAACTAGTTTTCTATTTCCAAATTTTAGAATATTCCCAAGATCTGAAATTAAGTTAAAAATACTCTTTGACTTCGTTGTGTCTTATCCATCCATTAGTTCATGTTCCCTCCAGGTCGCCATCTTTGACTCCCGCTTCATATCATGTTGCATTTGGGGAGAGCCCTCTATTGTTGTGCAGGGACCAATACTAGTTATAGTACTGGTCCCACACATCCATAAAAAAGTATTCATAAATCATCAAAAATATGCACATAAATAGTTTATATTAAGTTATATTAAGTTATATAAGTTATATAATTTAGTCCAAAATGGGCCCACATATTGATTGGGCCAACAAGTGTCAAATACTAAACCTTAATATCACATATTGACAAGACATAATGTCCAAAATATCTCCAACTATGAATTACCAAATAAGTCAAAATGCACTACAAAACATTGCATTGAATTCTATTCAGGAGTACACCTATCCCATCAAACAGTCACCTACAGATTTCCACTAGAGCAACACATCCCATTGCTCAGTAATACTTGCACAAGAATAGGTGAAATGTATGTCAACCATATGTACATGTGTATTTAACCATTCAACCTATTTAAGACAATAAATGAAAACATTTCATTCATGATTAATGACAAGAAATGACAACATCAAATTCTCAACATTCCATTCAGGATTAAAGACAATAAATGACAACATTCAATTCAGGAATTAGTTCAGAGGATGCAATAAATGACACCAACCCTTTGAATTCAAGTATTAAACACACCTGTCTTTTCAATTCAGGAATAAAAAACAAGAAAGCACATGGATCAACCATCAAAGATTATCAACCATTTGATCATGTACAAATCAATCGAGGCCACACATTTGAATTTGGAAGATGGCAATCTATGCCAATCTTCCCTACCAATTAAAATCTATATGGAAAAACTATAAAACATCAACACTTACTCATTTTCATTTCAAACATTCATTCTACTCATCAGCTATTGGAGAGATGCAATCAAAGTGTTCAGACATTATTACATTCATTCTATTCAGAAGTTGTTGGAAACATACAAACTGAGTGTTTTCACAGTGTTACATTCATTATATTCATCAATTGTTGGAGACATATAGGTATGTTTTTGTTGAATAATGTTACCATTTTTGTTGAATTATGAATAATGTTATTTCTATTGAGAAACAAGGGTAAATTAAATCCATTACAACCAATTTCATTATTGATTTACTGATTTAGAAACCAATTTCATTGCCACTATAACCTCAAATTTGACCGCTACAACTCAATATCAGACTGCTATAATAACAAAGAATATTTATTCAAAGAGAAAAGACAGATAGCCTCAGGTACTAATGGCATAAAAGCAGCAGCCTCCATACAGTGGCTAGAACATGGGTTTCTCATGAGAAAGTAACCGAACAATCTTCCTTCCAATCCTTCTTCTGATCAATTGGTTATGCTGTTGATGGAGCAGTTGATTGAGCAGTGGTGGATTTAGTTGTTGACTCAGCAGAAGCTTCTCTTTTTTATTAAGTTCTTGATTCAGTAATTGATTTTGAGAATTAACCATTTTTTCACCAAGAAAACACCACCATCTTCTTTAGCATCAACATGACCCAATAATCCATTGATTCACCAGCGTTAGAGACCCTCACCAGGCTTATCACTGTGGGAAAGATAGTCATTCGTCCAAAGGAGCACCCAAGCACTACGGGGGAACCCAACTAACGATATTTTTATCAGAAGGATAGAACTTCCCTCTTCCCTCCACATTGGCATAGATCCTCATATATATGTGCCTATAATCTCTACCCTAAAGCATATTGATATGGGTGCTTATGAATCTATCTAATCAATAAAAATGTCACCTTAGGAATCAGGTTCCCAGAATGACTTCTCATTGCATAACATACCATTCCTACAAAGAGAAAATTTTGACGTCAAGTAGATTCATTGTGTAGTTAAAGAAGCATTTCTAAATGAATAATAGACCCACTGGTTTAGAAATTCTCTTTTCCAGTCTCAAGGGGGTCCCCTAGGTGTTGTATGCTGCCAACAAACCCATAAATCTATAAAGAATCAAAGTTGATTGGCACACAGAAAGCTCAGTGTGAGTTGTTTCCCCTAAGTAGTCAACAACAAGGATAATTTCTTACCTATATTAATGCTCGTTGAGATCAAATGCATCCAACAGTATAACAATGAGTTAATAATGACAAAACTGAAAAGATATGTGCATGAGGTGAATCTGAAATCGTTTTGATAACAACGAGTGAATAATGACAAAACTAAAAAGATATGTGCCTGGCGTGAATCTGAAATCAAAATAAGTATCAAGCAAACCAAACATTGCAACACATCTAACAAGAGCTAATAGAGTGAGTTAGGGTGGTGATATCACATAGATCTGTTTCAATCGATTCTTCCTCAACATGACATGATGAGGATAAAAGCATGAAATCTTATTAGACTCAGTGGTATAACAAACAATGGCTCAATAATGCATGTAATTGATTGATATAAAACTAAATTATGTGTGTTGTTTATGAGATTTGTTCTGTGATTCTAATATGATGGATTATGTATGATTCATGATGTCTAATGGCTTTCTGATCTGAAGTTTAATATTATGTGATATGGGTTTACGAGGGGCATTCTCAGTATGTCTTTTTTATGTGTATGAGTTGTTGCCCCTAAGTAGTCAACAACAAGGATAATTTCTTACCTATATTAATGCTCGTTGAGATCAGATGCCTCCAATAGTATAACAATGAGTGAAGAATGACAAAACTGAAAAGATATGTGCCTGAGGTGAATCTGAAATCAAAATAACTACATAACTACATAAAGATACTACAACTAAGAACCCTTACATCAAAACATTCTAACCCTTACTAGGAATAAAAAAAATGGCAACAAAATGATTTCCAAAATCAATGATTTGAGGACACAAAAAAGTTAGTTGGGTTGAAGAAACATAGTTATGTAAAAGTTGTTACAAAAAATAAAAAAGGAATAGCTCTTCGTGATAACTCATATTTTTACAAACTAGGAATAAATTGAATGCCAAGAACAAAAAGAATATCAAGAACAATGATTTGAGGACATAGAAAGCTAGTTGGGTTGAAGAAACTATGTTATGTCAAAGCTGTTACCAAAAGAAGTAGGAATAGTTCTTCCTGAAAACCCATATTTTGATCAACTATGATTAAAATTTATGCCAAGAAAAAAAATGAATGCCAAGAATAATCATTTGAGTACACAAAAAAATAGTTGGGTTAAAGAAATTGTGTTATGTCAAACCTGTTACAAAATTAAAAAGGAATAGCTCTTCTTGATAACTCATAAAAATCATCTAAGAATCAAATAAAGAAGTTCAAACCCTTCCAATAATGATTTTCATATCCGAGATGTATTCAGCTACAATATATAGATAAAGAATTGATTGTTGTTGCTCATTGATTGCAAAGGCCAATGAATTTCCTTGTTTTCTAATACAGTTTTTTAAAATTAGAATTTGGTGGTTACTTTATAGGTTGTTGCAGCCATGCCAAGAGTTTCTATTGTAGATCGTACAAGGAACAGGAGGAGGCGAGGGGCGAGGGGGGCCCAACTGCGGTCCACTTCATCAGATGAGGATGGGGGGGTGATGTGAATGCTCCCAATGCACCCAATAATGTCATTGAAAAGGACACTGTGGTGGCAGATCATGCTATCCCACCATTAACCACAGATCCACCTTGAACCACAGTGCAAGGTGCAAGTTCAACAAATAAAATCAGTGCCATCAGAGGCTAGACAAAACAAGACATGCTAGCTGCAATTGATGACATCGAGTTTAAGGGACATTAATTCCATGCCTCTGCAAAAAAAAATGGTATTGTTTCCTCTAACATACATTATTGGATAAATGGGTTGACTAATACGAAGCGTAGAGGGTCTGTTATAGTTATGACTGAATAGGAGGAGGTTGAGGTGGTTTAGTGGTGTAAGGAAATGGCCCAATTGGGACATGGGTTAGAGATTATACAACTTAAATCCATAGTAGCTCAAATCTGTAAGGGGAGGCCAAACCCCTTCAAAGATGGGTTTCCTAGCAAATCATGGTGGAGTGGATTTAGAAAAAGGCATCTAGACCTTGTGCTACATACGACTAAAGGCCTTGACAGAGAGAGGGATTAAATCTACGCCTTGCAATTGTGTCCAAGTTCTATAACACTCTTTCTAGTGCATATGAGAAACACTGATATGCCCCAGACCATATATGGAACTGTGATGAAACAGGCTTACAAGCGGGAAGGAATTGTGCTAGGGAGATAATTGCCACAAGAGGGAGCATAAATGTGCCTAAGATTTTTCCTAACAGCAGGGAGTGGATCACTATACTTCCTTGTGTCAATGCAATTGATTCTTCAATCTGAGGATTTTACTTATTCAAAGGTAAAACACAACTAAAAAACTATATACAGAACTGTGAACCAGGTGCATGCATGGCAGCACATCCCCATGCATGGATGACAAAGGAAATATTTTTGAATTGACTTTGTTATTTTGCTGCATCTGTACCAGGTGGTGTGTTGCCTGAAAACAGACACCTACTGATTTTAGATGGCCATGGAAGCCACATGGCTTTACAGACAATTAAGGAGGCCAACAATTTTGGCATTGACCTATTAAAAGTGCCGACTCATACCACTTACAGATTTCAACCCCTTGATGTCAACGTATTTTGGCCTTTCATGAATTATTTCAAGATCGATCGAGCTTCGTGGATGGCAAAGAATCCTGGGGTGGAAGTAAAGAGGTTTGAGCTAGCTGACCTTGCAAGTAAATCATTAAAAAGGGTTCTCACACCTTCTAATATCAAGGCTGGATTTAGGAGGACTCGTATATGGCCACTTAATGTTGATGCTCTCATGAATGATACTTGTTGTAACCAAGAATTTTATGTGGAAGGTCAAGAAGCAGAGAACTTAGAAGACCATGTTGATGCCCAAGAAGATGTTGCTACTGCTGAAGGTAGAATGTCCCTTTATGAAGGGCGCTTATGTAGTGATGATGATGAACATGTGAGTGAGACACAATTCAGTCATGAACCAACTTTCAATGTCATGGAGGATGTCACACTCACTGAAGAAAATGCCAACTCTACATGTGAGATTCCATATGAGGCAGTTGATGAAGCGAATGAAAATGCAAACTTGATTTCAAATGATAATGCAACAGGATTAAACAATGAACAATTGAGCATGCCAACACAGGTAAGCCCACCATCATGGTTGGTAGAGGCCATGATGAATATCAAACCACATAATGTGTCTACCACCAATGAGGAAAGCATGGATATGCCTTCACAACCATCAGAGTTGAACACTAAACTTGTTCATTATTTTGTGGACAATGGTTCACTCGAAGAGGAACTTGTTCAGCATGAAGTACCTAAAGAAGACAATAATGGGGGCCAATTAATTGTACTAGAGGCTGAAAGCCAAGTTTCAGATCCTAGGGAGCATGGGGAAAATCGTAGATTACTTGGTGCATTCCTAAAGCTACCAGTAGAGAGAGTGAAGGCCTCATCAAGGCACTCAACTGTATATTGTCTTCGTTTTTGGAGGAGTTCATAGTTGCTCATATCTGAAGATTATATGAATTTATTATTTGAGTCTGAACATAAAAAATTGAAATTCAAGAAACTAAAAAGAGAAAGGAGTTGGCCAAGGACAAGAGGGCTGCAAGGATTGCATTAGCAGAAGCTCGAGCAGAGGAAAGGAAGGAAAGACAAAAAGCAAGAGAAGATAAGGAACATAAAAAACAATTGGCATGGCAAGAGAGGGAGGCAAGAAAGGTTCAAGAAGTGTTGGAAAGAGGAGGAGGGTTGACAAGTAGGGGAGTTTATGATCCAAGCCAGTTTGAGAAAAATAGGATGATGTCCAATACACTGGACCACATTGCCAAACACACACCATCATACCAAGAGCTTATTAACATCCAAGTCCCCCGCTATCAATGAGGGGTTGTGCCCACCTCATATACCCCTACCAGTGTAGGTTTAAATCCTAAATGTGTTTATATGACACCTACACCCAGTGCTGGGGTTAGTAACACAATTGGATACTTGGATTACTTAGTCCCTCCATGGCTACAAGGAGCAAATTGGAGTCAAGGATATGATAACATTCAAGCACATCCTAATCAACCAATCTTGGGTAGTCCACCATACTTGGGTCAGTTAGGAGACTCAACAATTCTAGGTAATTCAAGAAATGGAGGCCATCAAGCATAGGGGTGGCATGAATTAATTTTAATAACCACATCGTAATGTGAATTTTGTAAGGACACGTGGGGGATGCATGTAGTGACCTGTTGACAACATATGAGTACTGATTTGGTAAGTGGATGTGGGGTTTAGGGTTTGTTTAGCGTGAGTACCATGCGCCTTGTTCATTGCTACATTCATTTCTGTTTGGGACCTTTTCTTATCCATTCGCTCTGTCGGGTAGTTGAGCGCTGCTACTATATTGAATTTGAATTGGAATTATATTATGGAATTATGATGAAAGTCAACATAATAATCGCAATGTGAATTCTGTAAGGATGCAATATGTTGATTGGTTTCTTAGTAGAAGCTAAACTTTAAACTATATTGAATTTGAATTGGAATTGGAATTATGATGAAAGGCAACATAATAAAGAAGGAAAAGAAGTGAACATGAATCAAAAGTAGTTACCAATAGAAGATACTAATAACCATCGAGAAACCGAGCATGAGGGGATTCAACAAGAGACAAATAGATCTATAATATCTATGTGTAATATTTATCCAGTGGAAGATATTTGTTTTAATATTTCAGGTTATAAATTGACAGTTCCTATTTCAAGAGAGGTTATATATTGCACATATAAAGATAAAAAATTATCACTGTAATTAGGATCATTACAAACATATTCACTACTGAATAATTCCTAGAAGCTTCACTCTAGATCTTTCCACCATGGGGACCCCCACAGCTTTATGGACCATTTTCATTTTCAAAGGAAAGATTTGCCTAGGAGCATGTGCTTGAGAAGTGCAACATAAATCAACCCTTTGTCTGCTCACAGAGGCAGTAAACAAAAGAATCCCTTTGTTCTCACTAAAGGAAATTCAAGAGAAAATAACAGAAAGTAAAGATAAATTGAATCTAGTTTAAAACAACATAGAAAAGGAAAATAAGTAGTAATTACTTAATTTGGTAATTACTTGATGAAAGGAAACAAAATAAACAAGGAAAATAAGTGAACATGAATCAAAAGTAGTTAACAACAGAAGATACTAATAACCATCGAGAAATCAAGCATGAGGGGATTGAGCGAGAGACAAAGAGATCTATAATATCTATCCAGTGGAAGAGATTTGTTTTAATACTTCAAGAGAGGTTATATATTGACAGTTCCTGTTTCAAGAGAGGTTATATATCGCACATATATAGATAAAAAAATTATCACTGTAATTAGGATCATTACAAACATATTCACTGTTGAATAATTCCTAGAAGCTTTAATGTAGCTCCTTCCACCATGGGGACCCCCTCAGCATTATGGATCATTTTCATTTTCAAAGGAAAGATATGACTATGAGCACATTCTTGAGAAGTGCAATAGAAACAAACCCTCTGTCTGCTCACAGAGGTAGTAAACAAAATAATTCCTTTGTTCTCACTAAAGGAAATTCAAGAGAAAATAATAGAAAGTAAAGATCAATTGAATCTAGTTTGAAACAACATTGCAAAGGAAAAGAAGTAGTAATTACTTATTTGGTAATTACTTGATGAAAGGCAACAACATAAAGAAGGAAAACAAGTGAACATAAATCATAAGTAGTTACCAATAGAGGATACTAATAACCAATAATAATATAAGATACAAAAATAATGCTTCAAGACAATCTATGTAAGGCCCAAAAGCTATGAATCAAGCAAAAATACTACCATACCATGGATCTACAGTTGTTGAGAAAACCAAAAAAATACCCATCTCATGCTTGGCCAACTCCAAAAGCATCCTTCTAAGTAGAATACTTGTATTGATTTCATCCAGTAGGAAGAAGCATTGCAAACCTTGCAACATACTCAACTCCAGAGCTTTATAGAACAGGCCACCAGAGAAAGCAATTACCACAACAGAAAAAAGAAAATGTTCATTAACAACCATTTAGAACAAATTATTGACTCAGCTGAATAACACACGTGCTCATTAAGAACCATTTAGAACAGATTCTTGACTCAACTGAACGACATTCTTCCAAAGACTTACGCAAAGTTAAATATTTACTAAAAAAATATTCTATTGGAAATAAAGCAACATAAAGTGACCATATTCCAACCTATATTCCTGGAAAAGAATGACTCTCAATCTAGCATCTGCTAACATTATTTGTGAATACTTATTCAATATACTTGCGAAATCATTTCTTCCTGTAAGTATCAAAATAGAAGCTAGAATTCATTTTTTAAACATAAACTTAAGATCCGCCCTATTTGTGAAATTAAAAAAGACTTGGTCTGTTGGGCTTCGGTCTAGTGGTCAAGATGGGGCATCACCACGATAAAGAAATTACCACAATAGCAAAAAGAAAATATTCATTAACAATCATTTAGAAGAGATTATTGACTCAGCTAAATACAACAAATGCTCATTAAGAACCATTTAGAACATATTCTTGACTCATTTGAATGAGATTCTTCCAGAGACTTATGTAGAGTTAAATATTTACTACAAAGTCCTTTGTCGATCCTGTTGTAGCATTTTTTGGTTTTGATAAGTTAGAATAAATTAGACAAAAAAAAAATGTATATACAAAATATTAAGATAGGATATGGAAAGAAAGAATATTGAATAAAGAATGTTAGGAAATTTTTTGAATAAATATGTCCATATCAAAGAAAATGTTAGGGTAGATGCCCTAAAAAAATAAAGGCAAAATAAAATGCTAGGTTAGACAGAAAAGAAAACAGAAATAAACCATGAAAGTGTGCAAGTCTAAATGCCACTACTATTTACTTTTATGCATAATAATGATTGTGTGCAACTTGTTATTCATGCCACAATCCATGGTAATCAAGCTGTTTAATATTGGTTACTCCATGCTTTGAATTTTATGTTTATAGATCAGAGAATAAAATCTGACCAAACAGTTTAATCTTGGCAGATCATAGTTAGGTAGAGAAAATAAAAGGAGCTCGTAAGCTTAATTTGAGCCCTTGGATGATATACAGTTAGAAATAGAGTTAGATTGTTTATAAAAAGAAATATTGAGTTGCTAGTTCAAATGCACTCTAAAAGAATAAGAAAAATGTTAGGAATAGAAGGGTAGGTAGAAGTTAAAGGTTTTGAAATGTTGAAATGATTATTTCCTAAAGTATATTATCGCATCACATAATTCATAAAGCAATGAAGCATTGGGCGGAAGGAAAGTGCGATGTGTGCTGTGCGATAACGCTGTCAACCGTTGGATGACTGCAAATTCCTGACTGTAGATCTTATTGCATTGCATCGCTCTCAAGGGAATGAACCATTAGGCATAAGAAAATGTGATTTTCAATATTCTATCCCTTTATTCACTAAACCACCCGGACCTACACCCACCTATCATATCCTTTATAACCAATCATTCCCCATTATTACGATAAACACCTATTTACCTCCACTCCATGTCACTTCATTAAGATCTGCCCGATTAATGTTAAACCCGTCATTAACCTTCAATCATCCCTTACCGCCAATGCTTAAAGTGTTGGGCCCCTCCCTAAGCCCATGCTTTATCGTTCGCTCGCTTCCCTCGCTTGACTGTCGTTAGATAAATTCCCATCTAATCCAATGCTCCACATCCATATCGGTCGCGCCCGATGCCCGAACAATACCCGTTCGATAAAGTGGTTTTCTCCGACCCCCGCCCCTCGAGGCTACGTGCCATGCTCTAAAGTATATCGGGTGAGCCCTAATCAAAACCACCTTCGCCTCAAAAGTGGTGCGACCACCGTTTAAAACCTCCTCCTCCCCGACCCGATAAACCGTCGATTTTTCAAACATTCGCGCCATATTAAACTTACCCGTTACACTTTAAAAACCCAAAAGACTCTTGTTTTCGTGCCTTTCTCGTTTCACAGTTAAAACCATTTAAACCATTTAGCACTATCCTGAACCTCTGTGATGCCATTTAACCTCCAATTATGTTCAATACGCTACCACAACTCCTTCCTCAGGTGTCACTGTGTAAAAAAAGCCATCAATCGCCTTCCTCCTGAGCCTGTGTTTTCTTAACTATTGTTGTGTTTTGTAGGTAATCAGTTGAAGACTTGAGCATTGTAGGCAACTCTGATATCAGTCGCAGAGTCTGTTTATTCTAAGACTCAACAAGAAAACTATTAAAAATTCTATATTCAAAGAAGAAGACCATTACACAAGGAATAAAGAAGAAGAAAACTATGCAGAGCCTTGACTATTAAAACATAGGATCAGTGATACAGCTCTCATAATAAAAAAACTCAAGGATTCTTTCTTCATCCCGGATGAAATCAAGCATATATTTCGTGTAAAGCCCTCTTTTACTAAATACACTGACATGGATGAAATCTACAAAGGATAACAAGCATTTCTATCCCAGATAAGAAATGCTGGGAATAATTAACAGATTTACTTAATTAAGGATAATTGAACAACATTCATCTTTTGAAGGAACAGTCAGCTAGCTTCAACCTCCTTTCAAATTTTTCAGTGATATGTCATCAAACAGCACAACACTAAAGTAGTGCCAGATCATTAGACAATTTTATTTTTGATTGTGTAAATAATCTATTTTTGTAAAAGTAGTTTAGGATATTTTTCGTCCTACTGTTGTATAAATAACTCTCTTCACGAGTTATCATGGGTTGCACCCTTGATGAAGCATTTCTAGATATTTGATGTACTTGACTTTTCTGGAACCTCAATATGAAGCAAAGGATTCTAAATTCTGTTTTGCATAGTTTGTGTTTCATGTAAGTTTTTCTTGTATTACTCATTATGTTTTTCTTCATATTCTTATGACTTTACAGAGATAACTAGGTAGGAATAATTGTGTCTCAATCTATTCCTATAAGCTTTCTAAAGTGATAATCATTAAAGAGAATGGATTAATGGACTGTATGTTTAATTAATTCCCTCTAAATAAATAAATCATGAGCATCTCAATGTAAGAATAAGCATATTCTCTTGAACCTTCTGAACATCAATCAGAGGTTTTCATACTTATGATTATGCAATTATCTATCTGAGAATTGTGATAATCATATTATTTTTTGTTTTCTACTCACCACTATTCAACCTTTATCACTGTGTGAAATTTTATAGCAGCCCTTTACTAAGATATTGATATTATTCAAAGGGTTAGGTATATCAGTTTTATATTTGTTTTATTCATTGGTCTCCCAAATCAAGACAAAAACACCCAAAACATTTATCTTAGATGCTCTAGCTTAATAGCTGACCATTATTATCTCAGAGGTACAACATCGAACTAGCGCCACTACTGAGGACTCGAATTCCATTAAATTTTCCTGGGGCAACAATATGTATTCTATTCATTTAAGGTGATTAAAGGTCTAGAAAGGTTAAAATCCTTCTCCTGACGACTCCACTCTCTCAAACTGGCACCTTTTAAGCACACTAGATGTCGTTCAGAGGGTAACCTAGTTGCTCCTTTGTTAGATCCTGATTTTTTTTATAGAAAAGCTAGTTCTAAAAGGGGACATCAAACTTCTTCTTCTTCTTTAGTCTTACGTTCTGAATATTTAACATCATTTGATCTTTACAGTAACATTCCATCAAGTCCAGATTACTCTCACCTATCACCTAGGGTTGTTGAACTCTTGAGGAGAGGAGTTGATTTTAAATCAACATTCCTCATTCATTCATTTGAAACTCATCCAAAACCCTCACTACCACCAAGATCTCCTAAAACTGAATCTGACTTAGATGTTAATTTACCATAATATAAACCAACATATTTCATATCCCCTACCACTTATTCATTTTCTTCCACTTTTGGACAACCTGAAGCTTCTACCTTTAAACAACCCGAAGAGACCTTCTATGTGTATTCAAATCCACTCTTTGAAACAAAGGAAGGTGTTCATCCACAGGTCCAAAATTTAGTTCTTCGGACTCCTTTGAAATCACTCAAGAGATTCCCTCCTTGTTCACCTCCAACTAGTTCTTCAACCCCTCAATCACCTTCTTCAACTTCTTCTTCATCTTCTTCAACTTCTACATCCACACAAACAACTCATACACCACCTCCCACTATGGCTTCCCGGCCTATTGTACAGGCTAGATATGTAGCTTTAGTATTACCTCCTAATCTCAATGCATTCCCAGTTGGATACTTGAAATACCTTCCCAGATATAATGGAGAGACCAGCCCTTCTATTGAAGACCATCTTCAAGCCTTTTTAGAATTTACAGATAACATGAATATTAAACGAGAAAATTTTTACATGAGGTTGTTTGTACAATCGCTTGAAGGAAATGTAAGAATTTGGTTTAGGTAGTTACCTGCAAATACCATTAGAAATTGGGAAGAGCTTACAACTATTTTTAAAAACCAGTGGGGTGTGAAAAAGGATCCTATTTACTTTCTTACTGAGTCTGATGAACTTAAAATAAATTTTGGTGAACCTGTATCAGACTTTATGAAAATATTCAATAAGCTTTATCATAAATGCCCGCTGATTGTAAACCCCCTATAGCAACAGCAAAGTCTAGATTTTCTAAAGCCTTTGATGATGATTTTGTTGTTATGCTAAGAGAGAGAACTTCAAGAACTATTGAATATATGCAAACAAATTCTATTGAGGTAGACGCAAACAGGGCTGCTTCAACTACTTTGAAAGCTAAAGAGGAAAAGGCCCAAAAAAAACTCAAATCAACACCAAAGGCTTCTAGTTCCTCTAAGACTAAAACTGAAGATTCTAAAATAGATGAAATAACGTCTCTTCTTAGAAATCTATCTAATAGAATTTCCAAGATTGAGACTCAACCTAGCACAACTCAACAAACAGTTTCCAGACCCCAAAATCAAAATCAAGGTCAATATCAAAGAAATACACCATTACGAACTCTTCAGAGACCTAGTAATGATCAACAGGTTCCTACTCCTTTTTTGATAGATGATCAGCAACCTGATGATAATACTATGACTATCACTGAAGATATAAATAATTTGGATACTTCCTCTAATCAAACAGTTATTATTCATCTTACGCAACAAAATCAAGTTCAAGAAGATCAAGAATCTTCACAAGTTTCTAAATACCATGCCTTCTCTGAATTTTTAATTGTAGAGTTAAACAAAAGGTATGACCTTAGGCCTAGGCCTGGCCCTGGAAGACCTCCTAAAAAACTCTAGTAATTGAAACTCGTACCACATTTGCTCAAACTCAAACAACTTTTATTCGACCATTAGAATAGCCAATTGATATTCCTCAAAATGACAAAAATGCATTGACTACTTTTAATGTTGAAAAAGAGTTAGAAAGAGTTAAAATTCCAATTCCTCTTTCAGAACTTTCTAAAAATCCTGGGCATAAAAATCAGGTCTCCAAATGGATACAAAATACCTCGGCTGACTTTGAAGGTGATATCATTAGTTTGCAAGATGAAAAACCAACAGTTGTTTTTTACCCAAGCTCAGATATGATAGATGAAATAGTGCCTCCTTTCTATGTAACTCTTAAGACAAATGATTCCATGTTGTATAATTGTATGCTTGATTATGGAGCATCACATAACCTCATGCCAAAAACTATCATGGATCATTTGAAACTTGACATAACTAGATCCTATCATGACTTGTACACCTTTGATTCTAAAAGGGTGCCTTGCTTAGGATTGATTAAGGATTTATTAGTCACCCTTGCCCAAATTCCAGTGAAAAGTATAGTACTTTATATAGTTGTCACAGATATCCCTCCCAAATTTGGAATGCTCCTTTCAAGGTCTTATTGTGCCAAATTAGGGGGAACTCTTCAAATGGATATGTCTTATGCTACTATTATAGTTTATGGGGGAGAACAACTAAGATTATATAGGGAGGTGAGATTTGTGCACACTATTTGTAAAACAGATCAGCCATGGAACCATCCCATTTATGCAATTGACTAATATTTTGGTTGCTTTCAACTCTCTTCAAACCAAGTGCATGAAACTCAAGTTAAAATTGAAGATGTAACTGAAAGTCCAGTACCAAATTAAACTGATATATGGAAACTATTCTTTGATCGCTCCTATACAAAAGATGGGATGGGAGTTGGAGTAGTTCTAATATCACCCAAAAAAAAAAACATTACCCAATCATGTAAGCTCGACTTCAAAGTTACAAATAATGTGGCTGAATATGAAGCTTTACTTTTAGGATTGCAATTAGCCAAAAGCTTAAAGGTTTGAAACTTAAGTTTTTTTATTGATTCAAAGCTTATTATTAAACAAGTGAGAAGTATTTTCGAGACTAAACATCCTAGACTTAGGTCTTACTGAAATGAAGTATGGGATTTAGTTGGAAACTTCTTTGATACCTTTAATTTGACTTATATTCCAAGAGATCATAATATTCATGCAGATGCCTTAGTTGTTTCTGCTAGTTCATTTAAAATTCCTTATCAGACTAATGTACTCTACCAAATACAAGTCAAATATAGACCATCTATCCCAGACAATCTGAAAAACTCACATATATTTAAAGATGATGAACACTTGAAATCTTTTCTACAACTTATAGGTCAATTTTCTCTTCTACAAATTGATGAAGATAGATACAAATAAATGAAAATACAAGTGAAATGATACTTCAGATTTCAGTTCAAAAATTGTTGATCATAATATTATTCAATTGTCTAACAATTTTATTCCAAAAGGCTTGATACCTTTAGAAAAAAAATTTGATCAAAATGATGTTCTCTGAAATCCTCAGTCCATTTTTTCGGAAGATGATATAGAGGAAATTAACATTAGAACAAATGATGATGTCAAAAGCATCAAAATCTATGCATCTCTAGACTCTAAGATTAAAACTCAATATCTTAAGTTACCTCAAAATTATAAGGATGTTTTTTTCTTGGACCTATGTTGATTTAAAAACTTATGATACTTCATTAATAGAGCATAAGATCCCTTTGAAGCCAGAAGTAGTTCCTTATCAACAAAAACTTAGGAGGATTAATCCATCCCTTTTACCAATTGTCGAAAGGGAAATTAAGAAAATGCTAGATGCCCAGATCATTCTCCCTCTTAGATATTCTAATTGGGTTGCAAATTTAGTTCCAGTTAGGAAAAAGAATGGAGAAATTAGGCTTTGTGTGGACTTTAGAAATTTGAACAAAGCATCATTAAATGATAATTACCCTTTTCCCAAGATGGATCAGTTACTTCAAATGTTTTCAAGAGCACAAAGACTTTCTATGCTTGATGGTCTTTCAAGTTATAATCAGGTGAATGTTGATCCAGCAAACAGGGAAAAGACAACCTTCACTACTCCCTGGGGTACATTTATGTACGCTAGAATTCTGTTTGGCTTATAAAACGCTGGAGCAACATTACAGAGAGTTATGGATGTAGCTTTCATGGGTCAGGTAAACAAATTTGTAGTTATTTATTTCGATGACATTACTATTTTTTCTAAATCTGATCAGAAACATCTAAAGCATTTAAACAAGGTTTTTGATAGGTGTAGGAAATTTGGGGTATCATTGAACCCTAAAAAGTATTTGTTTGCTATTAAAGAAGGAAAACTATTAGGCCATATAATCTCAAAGGAAGGAGTGGTAATTGATCCTAAGTATGTGTCTTCCATTGAAACATTGACCTTACCTAGAAACAAGAAAGAAATTCAAGCTTTTCTGGGTAAGATTAATTTTTTAAGAAGATTCATCCCGAATTATGCAGAGATTATAAAAGATATAGCTAACATTCACGGAAAGGATCATGAAGTTAAATGGACTGACTCTTCCAGGCATGCATTTGATCAGATCAAGAAAGTTATCTTTGAAGCTCCCACCTTGGCCAGCCCTGATTATACTAAACCATTTAGTATCTTTTCTTTTGCCTCAGAAACAACCCTTGCCGTTGTTCTATTACAAAAGAATGAAGATTCCCATGACCAACCCATAGCCTTTTTCAGTAAGGTTATGAGAGATGTCGAGCTTAAGTATGACATAATCGAGAAGCAAGCCTATGCCCTCATTCAAGGCCTGAAATCTTTCAGGATGAATGTCCTACATTCGCCTATTACTACTTATGTTCCTAATGGTGCTGTAAAAATTGTTTTAACTCAACCTGACACTTATGGGAAAAGAGGTAGGTGGATCACTCAAATACTTGAGTTTGATCTAACTCTCAAAACTACAAAGCTAGTAAAAGGCCAGGGATTAGCCAAGCTTCTAGCAGAATCCAATTGAAAAGTGCTTGGAATCAATTCTATTCTAGAAGCACAGGGGAAGAATCCACAAGAACCTTCTGTCCTTGCACAAGGCAAGAATACAAAAGAACCTTTCCTAATTATACAAGGGGAGAATCCATAAGAACCTTCTCTTCAACCTGAAGAAAAGAATCCACAAGAACCTTTACCTTCATATCATATCAGCCCTTTATAGATTGATCACAAATTTCTATTGTCATATTGGTATAGAGACAGTGTAAATTTTCTCCTCCATTTTGAATGCCTAGCATATAGTGTAAAGGTCTTAAATTGAAAGCAATCAAGCACTGCATCATAAATGCAAATTTGTATTGGAAAGATCCACTGAATATTTTGTTATTTACTTAACAGAATTAGAAACTGAAGGAATCATTGATTAGTTTTATGAAGGATTTTGTGGAGGACATTATGCTTGGAGAGAAACAACATACAATATATTAAGGGGAGGATTTTATTGGCCAACATTGTTCTTGCAAGTAGGGGCAAAGTTTAGAAGTTGTGTTCCTTGTCAGATGTTTGTTGGTAAGAAGAAACTAGCAGCTCTTCAACTAGTACCATCAATAATCTCAACACCTTTCCTTCAATGGGGATTAGATTTTATTGGAGAAATCCATCCCACTTCAAGTAATCAACACAGATTGATTCTCACAACAACAGACTACTTCACTAAATGGGTGGAAGCAATTCCAGTAATAAATGATACTGATTCAGTAGTAATTAAGTTCATTGAAGAAAACATCTTATCTAGGTTTGGTTGCCCAACTCAAATTGTCACAGATAATGCAGCAGCATTCTCTAGTGTTAAAATGATTGAGCTTTGCTAGAAATATCAGATCATGTTACATCATTCAACTCCATACTACCCTCAAGGTAATGGCCTCGCAGAATCCTCAAATAAAAGTCTGGTAATGTTAATAAAAAATACCCTAGAAGATCATAAAAAGAGCTGGGACTCTCATTTAGTTTATGCAGTATGGGCAAACAGAATAACTCCAAAAATATCTATTGGTAAATCTCCTTTTCAGTTAGTCTATGGGAAAGATGCAATTTTTCCCACCAATTTGGCTTTCCCAGTTTTAAAATTCTTGCAGGACTCAACAGATGAACCTGGTGATTTTTCAAGAAGGATAAATCAGATTATTGAACTAAATGAAAACAGAGATGAAGTTCAATACAAATTGAAGAAATATCAGAATAAGATGAAAATCCTGTTTGACAGAATATCTAGGGAAAGGGACTTCAGAGAAGGTGACCTAGTTCTAAGATGGGACTCTAGGAGGGAGGAAAAGGGAAAGCATGGTAAGTTTGACAACCTATGGTTTGGTCCATTAGCAATTGCTGAAGTAAAGGGTAACAACACCTTTGTGCTGCAAAATCTTGAGGGACAATATTCCACTTATCCTGTAAATGGAAGGTTTCTCAAACATTTCATTCAGTACTAAGAAGTTGGGATACATTTCATTGTAAATATTCCAGTTTCTTTTATTTTTAAGCTGTCAGTGAGATTTTTTACAGAAAAGACTCCAGAGCCCAAGGAGAAGGCACATGGATCTGCAGGTTCTCTGCATTCTACAGGAGAAAGAAGTCCCCAATTGGAGCCGATGTTGTAGCATTTTTTGGTTTTGATAAGTTAGAATAAATTAGACAAAAAAAAAATGTATATACAAAATGTTAAGATAGGATATGGACAAAAAGAATATTGAGTAAAAAAATTTAGCAAAATTTTTGAATAAATATGTCCATATCAAAGAAAACGTTAGGGTAGATGCCTTAAAAAAATAAAGGTAAAATAAAATGCTAGGTTAGATAGAAAATAAAACAGAACTAAACATGAAAGTGTGCAAGTCTAAATGCCACTACTATTTACTTTTATGCATAATAATGATTGTGTACAACTTGTTACTCATGCCACAATCCATGGTAATCAAATTGTTTAATCTTGGCTATTCCATGCTTTGAATTTTATGTTTATATGTCAGAGAATAAAATCCGACCAAAGAGTTTAATCTTGGCAGATCATAGTTAGGTAGAGAAAATAAAAGGAGCTCGTAAGCTTAATCTGAGCCCTTGGATGATAAAAGGTTAGAAATAGAGTTATATTATTTATAAAAAGAAATATTGAGTTGCTAGTTCAAATGCACTCTAAAAGAATAAGCAAAATGTTAGGAATAGAAGGGTAGGTAGAAGTTAAAGGTTTTGAAATGTTGAAATGATTATTTCCTAAAGTATATTATCACATTGCATAATTCATAATGCAATGAACCATTGGGCGGAAGCAAAGTGCGATGTGCGATGTGCGATAACGCTGTCAACCGTTGGATGACTATGGATTCCTGACCATAGATCTTATCGCATCACATCGCTCTTAAGGGAATGAACCATCAGGCATAAGAAAATGTGATTTGCGATATTCTATCCCTTTATTCACTAAATCACCCAGACCCACACCTGCCTATCATATCCTTTATAACCATTCATTCCCCGCTATTATGATAAACACTCGTTTACCTCCGCTCCACGTCACTTCATTAAGCTCTACCCGATTAATGTTAAACCCATCATTAACCTTCAATAATCCCTTACCGCCAATGCTTAAAGTGTTGGGCCCCTCCCTAAGCCCATGCTTTATCGCCCGCTCGCTTCCCTCACCCGACTGTCGTTAGATCAACTCCTGTCTAATCCAATGCTCCACATCCATATCAACCGCACCCGATGCCCGAACAATACCCATCTGATAAAGCGATTTTCCCCGACCCCTTGAGGCTACGTGTCATGCTCTAAAGTATATCAAGTGAGCCCTATTCAAAACCACCTTCGCATCATAAGCAGTGCGACGACCCTTTAAAACTTCCTCCTCCCCAACCCGATAAACGTCGATTATTCAAACGTTCATGCCATATTAAAAACTTTCCCGTTACACTTTAAAAACCCCCAAAACTCTTGTTTTGTGCCTTTTACCCATTTCATAGTTTAAACCCTTAAAACCCTTTAGCACTACCCTAAACCTCTACGATGCCATGACCTCCAATTACGTTCAAGATGCTAGCACAACTCCTTCCTTAGGTGTCCCTGTGTAAACAAAGCCATCAATCACCTTCCTCCTAAACTTGTGTTTTCTTAACTACTATTGTGTTTTGCAAGTAATCAGTCGAAGACTTGAGCATTCGATAGACAACTCTGATATCAGTAGCAGAGTCTGTTTATTCTAAGACTCAACAAGAAAACTGTTAAAATGTCTATATTCAGAGAAGAAGAACATTACACAAGGAATAGAGAAGAAGACAACTATGCAGAGTCTTGACTATTAAAACAGAGGATCAGCAATACAACTCTCATAATAAAAACACTCAGGGATTCTTTCTTCATCCCGGATGAAATCAAGCATATATTTCGGGTAAAGCCCTCTTTTACTAAATACACCAGGATGGATGAAATCTACAAAGGATAACAAACATTTCTATCCTAGATAAGAAATGCTACAAATAATTAACATATTTACTTAATTAAGAATAATTGAACATCATTAATCTTTTGAAGGAACAGTTAGCTAACTTCAACCTCCTTTCAACTTTTTCAGTGATATGTCATCAAACAATACAACACTAAAGCAGTGCTAGATCATTAGACAATTTTATTTTTGATTGAGTAAATAATCTATTTTTGTAAAAGTAGTTTAGTATATTTTTTGTCCTACTATTGTATAAATAACTCTGTTCACGAGTTATCATGGGTTGCACCCTTGATGAAGCATTTCTAGATATCTGATTTACTTGACTTTCTTGGAACCTCAATATGAAGCAAAAGATTTTGAATTCTGTTTTGCACAGTTTGTGTTTCATGTAAGTGTTTCATGTATTACTAATTATGTTTTTCTTCATATTCTTATGACTTTACTGAGATAACTAGGTAGGAATAACTGTATCTCAATCTATTCCTATAAGCTTTTTGAGGTGATAATCATTAAAGAGAACAAATTAATGGACTCTCTCTTTAATTAATTCCCTCTTAATCAATAAATCATCAACATCTCATTGTAAGCATAAGCATATTCTCTTGAACCTTCTGAACATCGGTCAGAGGTTTTCATACTTATGATTATGCAATTATCTATCTGAGAATTGTGATAATCATATTATTTTTTGTTTTCTGCTCACCACTATTCAAGCTTTATCATTGTGTGAAATTGTATAGCAGCCCTTTACTGAGATATTGATATTATTCAAAGGGTTAAGTATATCAGTTCTATATTTGTTTTATTCATTGGTCTCCCTAATCAAAACAAAAACCCCCAAAACATTTATCTTAGATGCTTTGGCATAATAGGTGACCATTATTATCTGAGATGTACAACAGATCCAAGGATAAGCTCCGAAAAAAGAAATAGACATAGAGGATTTAGCTCAATAGGAAGACAATACCATCGATAAACTACCCAAATAGGCTATCTATCGTGAGGAGGGATGACGTTACCTTAGAACGAATGGAAATGGCCTTGAAACACGTTCAGAGCATGAGCTATGAATCACAAAATCCAGAGGAATCAAGGATCCATATAGATAGGTGGACTAAGCAAACATTTTCAACTTCAGTCACCAACTTTGGAGCACCAACCCCGATAAAGTACTTTGGGAAGGCACGATCACTCAAATGAGTGGTCTAACTTATCAATAAAACATTGTTCAAGCTTGTTCTGACCATCTTTTTCTGCCTTCTTTTCCCTTTATGTGTAAACGTCACTCACTAAATTAAGTGCTTATTCCCCTATATTGTATAAAAATATACCATAAAGTAGCATAACAAGCGGGAAGGATAAGTGTTGGAAGAATCAAAGCTAGGCTAACAACCAACCAACCCCAAGCAGCATTTCATTTTTCCAAATATTTATGCGGAGTTAAATATTTACTGCAAAAATATTCTATTGGAAATGAAGCAACAGAAAGTGACCATATTCCAACCTATATTCCTGGAAAAGAATGACTCTCAATCTGGCATATCAATATAACATACTCTCAATATAATAGACCTCGCATTATTTTGGGCTTACCAGGCCCTTATCTCTTCAATGTCAATTTACCAGGCCCTTATCTCGGGTCAGAAGGCATAAAGGCAGGAAGGATAATATCTCAGTTCCATAAAATGAAACATACAACAATCTAAGATGCCAGTAATTCATAACCCCTACTCCTATATGAACAGGGAATTGGAATGATTAAATGAGATACAAACAACTGGGATAGCTGGTCAAAGGATAGAGAGTTAGGCAAAACCCACTGACTATAAAACCCACAATCCAAAACCCAAAACACAAAACCCAACAAACTGAAAAACCCATAAATTAGCCAAAACCCACACAGGTGGAAAACCCAACAAACTGAAAACCAAAAAATTAGCTAAAACCCACAAAACACACACAGGTAAACACATAAACAAGTATACACAATCATTACAAAGGCAGAATATTCCAATGGAGGCTAAATGTGTTAAAAAACACAGTATTCAAGCTGGTAGGATAATGTCCTACCTTCTATGTCTAGTTGATGTTTTTTCTCCATGCCAAAAAGCCAAAAGAACCCTAGATGCTCCAAAATTAGTAGATCAAACTGCAACAACTTGTAACAACCTACAAGACAACGTCAAAATGGTTAGATATCCCCAAAAATGCAGATAAAATGTGAAATTGTAGCTCATAAATTGAACTACAGACCTGAAAAATATGTTTGGAGCACGAAACTGCCATGTCCAACATTGAGCCGAGCTAAATTCGCCACAGGGATAAACACAGATGAATAAGGAGCCCATACTACCAGAACGGGAAGAAAATCCAAGCGAAAAAGCAAGATGAAACACACGAAAACAACAGAACAACCTCCAGCATGACCATCTCTTCTGGTCCATAAACCACCACCCGCATCACCGAAGCCACTACCCACATCACCGATGACCGTAATGGCAGTGACCACCATTGGAGCAGTGACGCTCAACTACCCGGTAGAGCAAACAGACAAGAACAGGTCCCAAACAGAAATGAATGCAACAATGAACAAGGTGCACAATACTCACACTAAACAAAACCTAAACCTCACCTCCACCTGTCAAACTGGTACTCATATGCTCTCAACAGCTCACTGCATGTAGCCCCCATGTGTCATCCGAAGAGTGAGGGGTCAGCATTGCAGGAGGACCGGTTGATGTGGAGGTGTTCGCTATTAGCGTCCCTTGCCTAGTAACTAGCGTTGGACTCTACAATATATTCACATTAATTTTAACTCGGAAAACATTAGACGTATCTCTATTTCTCTCCATCGTCTTATCTCATATCTTTTGACTGCAGACTGGAGTCCTCCTTTTATCTCCGTCTCATCTCCTCTCATTTGGATCCATTCATTACTTTATTTCTGAAATTTGCTATCAATGGGTTTGAAGATCTAGTATTAGTTTTGGGCAGATGGAATTTTGCCTTCTTCCTGCTATCACCTGTCATAGCCATAGACAACGGTCATCCTGTCGAAAATGGTGATCCTTAAGTTGATAACAGATTTTGGATATGTACGAGGAAATTCCTATATTGGATAGATATTGGTTAGGTTAGCAAGGATGCATTTTCAACCAAGCATCTTTCTTGATACTCGGAAGGAAATTGAGGGATTGGTTAATTCAATGAAACAACATCATCAACAAACCTCTACTCTATAGATCCTCTTTGACTTTCAGCATTGGATTTAGGATTTTGATTTTTTAGTTGCATGATATCAAGGTCTTTTTAACAATGGAATTTTACTAGATTACTAAAACCTTGAGAATCATAAATTAAAAGATTGGAAACTAAGTAGGGTGGAAACCAAACATGGTGATATCGTTTTAGAGAATCATCAATTAAAATATTGGAAACCAAGTTCACCCTACTTTGTAGGATAGATTTTGGATTTAGTATTAAAGTGTATACATGATTCTAATAAAGAAGAGAAAATGATGAAGCAAATGAACATTTTCACTTCTCATGCAGTGGCTCGAACCCAATTATTATTGAGAATGAAACAGAAAGGAAACAACTCAACAAAAGAAAAGAACAAGGTCTCCTCCCATCAAGGCCCATCTCATCCTTCCTCTCCGATCATGTCTATATTATTTCTAGTTAGGTTCTTTAACATGTTTTTTTCCATTGGTTTAGTTCTAAAATGGAAATTTATAAAGGACTATAGTTATTATTAGACATGTGGAAGGTTGATTGAGGTTTGGTTATTTTTCGACATGCCTTAGGTGTCTAAGCTTATCACCTTCTCCTATAATTATTAATATAAAATTAGATCAAATTACAGAAAATATCTATATTATCCAAATTATTAGATCAATTGTTGCTTGATTATAGGTATAAGGTAACATAAGTTAAAGGCATTTCAATGGGAAGGTTTTAAGGTTTTCTAATGCTTTTCATTTACATAGAAAAATGAAAAAGAATTAAATCTATTACAAGCCTTTTCATAAAACATAACAATGTTACACAATGGAAAATTATTTTACCTTCCCATATAGGTTTAGATGTTTCACAACCCCTGAAAATTGAAAAAAAAAAATGTGAGTCATAAGAGACTTGTGATGATTAAAGGATAAAGAAATAATTTCATATTTATTTATGATGACCATAAATCACTTATAAAAAGAATCACAATCCAA
This sequence comes from Pinus tabuliformis, assembly GCA_031772625.1. NCBI lineage: Eukaryota > Viridiplantae > Streptophyta > Pinopsida > Pinales > Pinaceae > Pinus > Pinus tabuliformis. Next base: position 210,238,168 of record CM062804.1, read on the forward strand.
TGTAATGTATTAATTGTGACAGAATTAGAATCATACTCTTTTAAAGAATAAAACTAATTTCTTAAAAAATTAACAAAACAAGGTAGCTTTAATGTATGTCATAGGTTGTTTACTGATGTCAATCCTCACATTCCAAAATGTAAATTCACTTATTACAATTTATGAAAATGATAAAATTTAATTAAAATTCCTAAGAAATCCATATAAGATAGAAAACAATAAATCCATCAAAATTTAACACCGTTATTTTTAGAATTAATAAATAAATCAACTTTAGCATTTTTAATTAAAACTGTAATTTTCATCAATTTTTATTATTTACTAGCAATTGCCCCAAAAGGTGCAAAGGGACACCGGTAGGAATGCTAAATTGGAGAAATCATGATTTTATTTTAAATAGAAATTGTTATATTAAATACAGGTTTTAGGTAGTGATGTGAATATACCAGTTATATAGCTAAAAAGTTAGAGAATTATTTCAACAGTATTAAATTCCAAGGTCACAAAATTTGGAGCCTTTACAGAAATTCCTTAAAAGGTTGCAACCAAGATTCATGGAGTAGAAGTATATAATCAACCTTCAGACCAAAGGTATTTAGCGACACCTACACTCTAACTATTTACACATTCATGGCTGAAAATTTATATTTTTTGTAAGTAAAATTCTACAACTGAGGGTTGTTATCATTACAAACCCAAAGCTAAAAAAGAAGAGAAAAACCCTAAGTAAAAATAAAAAAAAATATGACATGAAGTAGCAAACTCTCAAAGAGTGTGAAATCACTTTGACTATTTAGCAGGACAAGTTTCATGAATAAATATCATTTTTTATTGCAGAGCCTTCAACCAAAAGAAATATATGGATTACGTATGCTATTTAGCCATTAGTTATATTAGTTCTTTAAGAAGCAAGCTTCAAAATCGTGGCCTCACAATAGGATTTAATATGGAAATCATTCAACGTAGACTTCGCAGTTTCTCAATGAAAGCTATTGCTGAAAACTATTTCCGGCGTATCCACTTTTCATGGCCCTTGTGCGAAATGTAATTTAGCACTCATGTTATGCCAGCACCCTCACCCTTAATTTCCTGGAGGTTAACTGTATTTGGCCAAGTGGAATTGTAATTTAAGTGATTTTCCATTACATCTACAAGTACAACAGATAAAAACTCTGAATATAAATGGATGCCATGAATAATCACATATAGTCAAAGTAGTGCTAATTTGTGTGGTGGTAATTATCTCTATTTTGAAAACAATTTTCTTTATTTAGTTTTGTATAACAACAAAATATATTAACAATTTACAGCACTGGGTGGTGATGATCTGCCTATTCAATGTAAGGAAAGAAAGTGGTTGGAGAAATTGCTTCAAATTTCAAAGCCAGAGGCATCAGCTCTGACTGATTTTATTTTAAAGTATGCATTTTTCATTGTAGAAAAGGTTGAACATAAAACCCGCACTATTGTGATTGAAAACACTAGGCCATGCACATGGAATTCAGTTGTTGGGATGCTGAATGAACATTCCTTAATCACAGCGATTTTGCAACTTGCATACAATAACGTGGATGTTTGGTCATGTCATGCCTGTAAGAAAAAATATGAGAAAAATATGTTTCAAAATTGCTTGGAAGTTTCCTGTCTATTTTAAAAGGAAACTGCAGTGATGTTAGTTTTCAATTAATTGAGACACAAATGGAAAATGAACATAAGGCAGTTACCATGGAGGAGACATCTTCTCAGCTGCTAAGGAATTCAGTTCTTTATGAAAAACGGTTCTTTTGCATATATTTAGCAAGAAAAATTTGTCAGAAGACTAGGAAGTCTTTTCCATCGAGGTTAAATCATTTTACATTTTTGGGGATCCCCTCTAGTGAGGCAGTTTCTGGAAATTTGCAAGATTTGTCAAGCTTCATGATTATGCTGGAGGAAATTGTGGATGCTAGGGAATTAGAGAGTTCTTTTTATGAAAACATCAAAGAGGAGGAACATGAATTAGCTACTGCGTCAGTGCCTGAAGTTCCATGGAGGAAAATCAAGCTACAATGTATGGTAGGGGAACATTTGGAGATTGGAAAGATATACTCAGCCTATTGTGTTGGCTTCCAAATGGTTATGTTGGTATCGAAAGCTTGGCAATGTATGCACACCATATTCTCATAATTGAAAGGGCCAAAACGGTTGAAGTTGGTTGCAAAATACAGCTCAAGCTTTGTTGCAGCTTTACTAAATATTCTTTTACACCTCCAAGGACCACCTGTTTTCTTTGAAAGTGGACTGGATCGGTGTCAAGATCATGATTATGTCAATCCAGAATTTGTCATTTTAGCATGTGTTGAAATACTATCAAAATTACCATCAAGGCATGCAATCTTTTCGATGAATGCTAGTCATGAGGGGGCTCTGTGAAGATTCAGGGTTTATGCAAGATGGGCAGATTAGATGAAGTGAAAGGCCTGCTTGATGAACTAAGGGTAAATGGCCTTACCGTGGATGAGGTCGTTGTTGTATCTCTTACTAGTGCCTTCTGCAGATACGGTAGGATTGATGAAGTTGGAATGTTGATTGAAGAATTGAGAGAAGAACAAGCTATTCAGACTTCTAAAGCATATGAGATAGTGATCAAGCATCTCATTGAAGAGAATAGAGTGAATGAAGCACTAGATTACTTTAAAGAGAGGGCTTCTCAGGGGTTCCATCTCAGGCCTCCTTGCTACGGTACATTGGTTGTTGGCCTTTTGAGATGGAAGAGACACAAGGAGGTCTATTGTTTACTGAATGAGATGAAAGGCAAGCATATTTGTCTAGACACGATCACTATCAATGCAGCCATTCATTTTTATTTTTTTTTGCAAAGGTAAGTTTGTTGACATTGCAATGGATCTCTTTAATGAAAGATCAAAATAGGGTTTTCTCTGGATAGGCTTACTTATAATAAACTTACAAATGATATTTGTAAGATGGGAACAATGGATGAATCCTATAAAGTTGTGGAGGATGCGATGGCAGCAGGTTTCTTCCTAGGCAAACATACACTTGTTATTCTTGTCAATGCTCTGAGAAAGGTAGGGAAATTTGATATAGTTCACAAGCTTCTTGATGCCACAATTAATGGCATTATGTCCCTGATTACTCAACATCTGGTAAAATAATTTCTAGCCTCTGCAAGTTTGGAAGAGTAGATGACGGATATTTGTTACTTGGCAAGTTCATGAAAATGAATGTGGTGCTTAACAAAAGAACTTACCATGCATTAATAGAAAGCTTTTGTGATGTAAAAAGGGGAGATATGGCTTCCAAGTTTCTTCTCGAAATGCAAGAGAGTGGGCATGTACCTACTCGCTTAATTGTGAAAATGGTATTTTCTGTTCTTTGTGAAACAGGCCAGATTAATCAAGCTCTTCAATTATTAGACGTACATGTGTGTGGTTCCCCTCCAGATACTGGTTTGTACAATAAATTTATAAAGATCATCTGTCAGGCAGGTAGGCCTAATATAGGGATAGGAATTCCTGAAAAGATGGTTCAGGATAACTGTACCCTGATGCTACATCCTATATTAACTTGTTACATGGCTACTTGAGAAGTAAAAGTGTGGTTAATGCCCTGAGCTTGTTTAGAGAATTGCTGGCAGAATATATCTTTCCCGTGAAGCTTTACAATGTTATGTTTAGTGGTCTTTGCATGGCAGAGAAACTGGAGCTTTCCCTTATGTTCTTTGAATAAATGATTAGCAAAATGCTACTTCCCAGCTTTGGATGTTATGAGAAACTTATTTATGCCCTATGCAAGGAAGGTAAATTTAATATGGCACTATGAATTTTTAGTGGTATGAAGAAGAAAGGATATCACTCTTGTACTTTCATTTACAATGTGCTCCTCGGCCACAGTTTTATGTTACATGAGGTTAACCAGGCATGGTTTCTCTTTGGTGACATGCGAAAGAAAAATTGTGCTCCTAATGTTGGAACTTTTAGTATTTTAATTGTTGGGTTATCTGATGCCCAGAGGCTAGAATCCACCATAAGAGTGGTTGAAGAAATGATGGAGAAATTCTTTGCCGCTGACATTCTTATTTATAACATGCTACTCTGAGGCCTTTGCAAGGAAGGTAAAATGGAACTTGTTTGTGATCTATTCAACAAAATGCCCAAAAAAATTATGCACCAAATGCATCAACTTATGACTCCCTAATATATGGTTTATGTAGAGCAGGGAGAATAAATGATGCTCAAAAACTCATGGGTGAAATGTTAGAAAAGAAATTGCATCCTACTAGGTATATAAGCCATTTGTTGAAGATTGTGTCTAACCGAGGCCTAAAATTTGTATGAGCATGCATTCTTATGTTTCTGGCCATAATCAATCTTGATGAGAGCACGTGTGTTGTTGTTCTATTATGACGATTATGAAAAGTCAACTAGATAGGTGGAGTATGAATCGCCTTCTAATACATAGGGGAAGCAGAGTTGAGAGTAAGGTGGAGAAATGAGTTCCACATACTTTTTATAAAAAAAAAATTAGTGGAGATTTGTGTCCAGTGGGTCTTGGGTCCAGATTTTGAACCCACTCTGATGGCACGTGTAAGGCTCCATCCCAGGGTCCTCTGACAAAACTAAAAATCTCTAATTTCAAATACATTAAAGTGAGAAATAATTTATTTCTAACTAAACATTTAATCGATGATAATTTACCATTAAAATTTATTTTCTACAATTAAATAGTGATCATTTCATTTAAATCACTTACATGAGTAATCTATAAATAGAGGAATACTTGTTCCGATAGCCTGGTTGATATACCCCTAAGCTCCTATTCTTGCTCTGATGCTCCTCTTGACTACCGACCGGATTTACCTCCTAGCCAACTAGGAAGTATTTCCTAGCCCAGGAAACCTCCATAGGTTCCCTATCCCTCCAAGCCCAAGTCCAACGAGATGTAGTGTGTCCAAGATAAACAATACTCTCCTTCTCTCCCTTCTCTCTTCCCCACCTTACTTTCAAAACAAATCCGCCAAACACACAACCAAACCAAAAGCAAAAGCAAAGCCAATGATCCCCCCCTCCTCTCATCATCTTTCCCCTTTTATGCCTCTTTCTCTTCTCCACCTCAACCACCTGTCATTAATGTCATAACTACCCCCTCATCCTTACATTTGAATTTTCTTACCATATCTTCTCCCAAATAAATTTGAGGATAAGATATGGATATTTAATTTGGTAATTAATTGAGGAGAACCATATCTTCTCCCAAGTAAATTTGAAAGGACACTTTGGGGATGAGATATGAATATATAATTTGGTAATTAATTGGAGAGGACCATATCTTCTCCCAAGTGAATTTTGGAGGACATTTTAGGAATAAGATATGAATATATAATTTGGTAATTAATTGGAGATGACCATATCCTCTCCCAAGTAAATTTGAGAGGACATTTTGGGGATATGAATATTTAAGTTGAAATGATGGAAGGAGACCATATCCTGTCCAAGATTAAATTTGAGAAGATAGGTTGGGAATTGAATAATAACATTAATAAATTTTATATCAGTAAATAAAAATTACAGTTCCCCAAATGAAGGAATTTACCAATATTTCTTGATAATTATAAGTCAATATTTTCAGGTAATTTAAACACTAATAAAATTTTTATGATAAGATTAAGTAGGGCATTACAATTTTCAAGTATATAATGCATTACTCAAATAGTGGCTCCATTGAATATATATATATATATATATATATATATAGTGATTTCTTTTAAACTTGATTAAACATTATTTTAATATATGAACATAATGTGTATTCAACATATTTGTGGTTTAGTCATGGGATCTTGTAAAATACTCTTCCTTCCATTGTTCTTTGAACTTCTTGTATTCGTTCGTTGGAATTCTTCTCTACTATTTCCATGGATTTAGTAAGACTCAACTCTCTACTTAGTTCTTTATGGACCTCCAGGGGTTTGGTTCCATCAGTCTCTGTTTTCTCCGGCTTGTACTCATCATCCTAATTTCCGCTCTTGGAAAGCCTAATTTGACTACCAATCCACATAACTCGTTAGACTCAGAATGATCTATTTTCTCTAACCAATGCAATTTACCAGGACACAAACAAACACAATAAGTAAAAAGATGAAACAACTGTTTTGCTGCCACTGACTTTATCCTTTGTTCAGGGTATTCAGAGTGTACCACCCTAACAATTATTATGGAGGAATGTATAGTTGATTGAATTTCTTAAGCAACAAATTTCAGTATTGTGTCAAATTGTGATTATTACTGCACTTAAAAATAGAATAGACAACCACATATAAATTCACAGTAGATCAATATCAACATTTTAGCCATCACTTGTTGACTTTGGTTTTTTTTCCCTATTATCAAATTTATGATGTGACTTATTGCCACAAGAGTTTAATCATGAGTCTCAAGCCCAAGATGAGATGAGATGATAAGGTTGAGAAGTTTTGGATTATTCAATAAATATCATAAACATTTCATAGATATTTTTGTTTTTTTTTTTAAATTTGGTAATATAATTTTTTAAATTTGTATTTTTTCATCGTTTCAAACATCTTTTAGAAAAAATCTCCAAAACACTATATTTTTATATATTATATATCTTAAATTCACAGCGAATTAAAATAAAAAAAAAAATACAAAACAAAGAATAATTAGACTACGTTATAAAATAACTTGAGTATCGAATGAACGCCAACAACTCAACAACTACTGGTTGCCTCTCTGAGTAAACACTTATATCACATAACTTACATTGATGACTTTACTTGGACTCTGAGATGGTCAATAAATTTTGAGTCCACAAGACTGTGAAGTGTCTTACCTGTGTTTCTTCTACTGCAATTTACAATCTGTGTTTCTTCTACTGCAATTTACAATAGCTACATTATAGATTTCTACCTCTCTCGTAATTAGTTGAATTCGTGTACAATCTGTGTTTCTTCTACTGCAATTTACAATAGCTACATTCTAGATTTCTACCTCTCTCGTAATTAGTTGAATTAGTGTAAAGAGGTCAGAAGTAGGGATGAAATTAGGTGAGTTGCCAGTTCAATATAATTAATTTTTTATAAAATCTTAAATATTGGGTTAGTAAAGTGTGTTTCTTCTACTACCATTTACAATACCTACATTCTAAATTTCTACCTCTCTCATAATTAGTTGAATTCGTGTAGAGAGGTTAGAAGCTCGGACGAAATTAGGTGAGCTTGCAGTTCAATATAATTAATTTTTTTATAAAATCTTAACTATTGGGTTAGTAAAGTGTGAAAACTGCTAAATTTAATAAATAGATCTGTTTTGAAATTCCAAAACTAATAAAAAAAATTACTCAAATTTCAAGACCAATCCATGTTTCCTTGAATTTTTTTAATAAAAATGAATTCATTATTTAGATGAAAAATATTAATTACCACTTTCATTTTGTCAGTTGAATATTATTTTACTTTCATATTATAAAGATGTAAAAATAATGAGTCAATTTATTGTATAGTGTGTAATATTTAAGGATCGATTCTTAGAGCTAGTAGAGATGATTGCTTACAACTTAATTAATGACAGGGAGGTGGAATTGGCTTCCCAACTGTCCCAAAATCCGTGGAGAAATTTACAAACATGGCTTTTGAACCAAATCCCGCTAGTAAAACAATAATTGATGTTATACGAAATTGAGATCTTAAAAAGTTTGATATTAATGAATATTTACACTGGTATGATAATTGATGTTATACGAAATTGAGATCTTAAAAAGTTTGATATTAATGATTATTTACACTGGTATGATAAATTTAATAATTTAACATGTAGGCTTTATAAATTTATCTATATTATTTCCAGTTTTTGAAAGAATAAAAAAGTTTTATTACGTTGTATAAATTTTAAATTACAAAAGTTTATAATATTTTAGTTTTAAATTATATTATAAAATTTTATTTTAGTTATATATATTTTAAATTAAATTTATGTTAGATATTAAATTGTTGTATGAAAATATGGGAAATAATTTCTAGAAATTAGATGAAACTTGTAGAGATAAATATTAAAAATCATGTGATGGACACTTTAAAAACAAAACCGTCATAAAAAAATTTTGTGACAGGTAGAGCTACCTGTCAAATTAACCCCTCACCACAGTGATAATGGTGTATGGAGTTGTTTATAGTGCAATTTTTTGGAGTTTCCCGTGCTGGAATCTGCTGAAAATTTTGATGTGAAATCTTGATTTGTGTTATTTAAACTAGTTTTTTTTACTGTATACTGAAAATTTTGATGTGAAATCTTGATTTGTGTTATTTAAACTAGTTTTTTTGCTGTATATATATGGATTCAGCACCATGAAAAACGAGAGGGCACATGGGAGGGCAGTTCTATTGTGCAGGGTTTAACCATCAATCTTGTGATTTCAATGAATTCCTACCAGATTTTAGAGAAATTAGACTAGAAAAATCCACCAGAAAAACTTCCAAAAAAATCGCACTAAAAACAACTCCATAGTATATTATCCATCATTTCCTTAATATGAAAATTATATGCGTTTAAAGTTTGATTAGAACTATCCTTATGCATGATGTCGCCCTCCCTCGACTCCGAGGTGGTTATTCTTTCATCGAGACTCTTCCATTCCTTGAAATTGATATTGTCAATAAATGGCTGCACAGACCTTAATACCTTTCTAATCATTCCCTTGTGTGAATAACCTTGGAATATATATATATATATATATATATATATATATAAAATAAGAATAATTTATTTCTAATAAATAATATTCAAGTAGGTTATTTTTTAGGTAGTTTATATCATTATATTTTCAATTGTATATTTTCAATTCGATAATGACTATTAAGAAATAATGCAAAAAAGAGTTGAATCGCTTTTAAAAAAATAATTTAATTAATTTATTGCCTAATAAATGGGATGTGAGTAAATGTTTTGGGATCAACGTAATGCAAGACATGTTTTATGTGTTTGTGGGGGTTGAGTGACATGACATCTTTATTCATGACATTGAGTGACATGAGGGTTTTATGTGTTCGTGGGGTTTAGTGACATGAAATCTTTATTTATGGCATTGAGTGATATGAGGGTTCAAAGCGTTATGAGGAACGACATTTCCTATTTTCAACTCTACTGCATATTTAATGCGCTTGAGATGTAAGGGCGATAGCCACATACAACGCGCGCCGTGATGACTATCGCCCCCTAGTCATCACGGCGCGCGTTGCATGTGGCTATCGCCCTTGCATCTCAACGTGCATTAAATATGCAGTAGAGTTGGAAATAGGATCCGCCATGAGGAACAAGGGAATTAGATTATGCTAGTACAAGCGGATCAATAATTTCCCATTATGATGATGTTAGTATTGTTGGTTAGTAATCACATTTGATAATGTACTTGGATGTACTTCCTAAATGATGAAGATAAATGGGAAGGTTGTCTTTATTTGGGATGGTTTTAGGTAATCATCATTACAATATAGTTTTTTTTGTCTTAACACCTCTATATCTTTTGTGCTGGCTATATTTTTCTTTTCTTTTAGGCATTATTTCTCTTTACTTTGTTGGCTACTACTAGCCAAATGTGGCCTTTAGTTTCTTTGAACTCCACTGGGTCTAATTTGCTTTGTTTTCTTTTGTGGTTGGTTGCTTGTGCATGGTAGTCATCCCCTTGGGTTTACTACTCCCTACACATGCATTCGAGTGGTGGGGGTTCTACGAGGTTATGTTGTGTTTCACGAAGGCCTTTATTGGAGTTTTCTGACATTAGATTTGGTTCTTAGTTGTCAACCTAGAAGCACCTTAGTTTAACAACTAATATGCTACTAGGAGAAGTAAGGAGCATGTTCAACCTTCCAAGCGTGCCTCTCCACACCCTCAAGACACAGGTGCAAAGAGACCTATTGCATAAACCAACATGATTTTTTAATGGAGTATCTCACTAGATGCTCAGAAGGCAACTTAAGAATTGGTTAATTCAGTGAAACATTGTTAAAAGACCTCCGTGTGGAGAATGACAATGAATTTTAGCACTCCATTTGGGATTTTTGTTTTCCACTATTGCATGACACAAACATATTTTTGACCAATGGAATTTTGCAAGCTCACTAAAACCTTGGTTGCTTAGTGAATTATAAATTGCATGAACTAGAATTGATGAAGTGTTGAAAGTTACAAAGGATAAGTGTTGGAAGTTACATCCAAAACTTAACTCGAAGAACATAAAGAAAAATGCAAATGAGAGGAATCTCATTGCCATTGATTCAAGTAACGAGGTTGATTATAAATTGCATGAACTAGAATTGATGAAGTGTTGAAAGTTATAGAGGATAAGTGTTGGAAGTTACATTGAAAACTTAACCCGTAGAACATAAAGAAAAATGCAAATGAGAGGAATCTCATTGCCATTGAAAAATGAAAATGAGAGGAATCTCATTGCCATTGATTCAAGTAACGAGGTTGAAAGCAACTTTGATATGGACGATAATATTGTTTATACATAAATAGACAATGAGGTGAATCTGAGTAGCCTTTAGAACCAAGAAGAGAAAGAAATGACTAAATTAGTCTACACAGAAATACAAGTCAAGAACATAAAGATTAATGCTTTGTTCCTTTTAAGGTTAAAAGAAATCTCATTGAAATAAAGCTAGTCAACAAATTGGGGTTGGAAATTTGTGATCGTCCAAACACATATCCATTAAATTAAGTAAATAAAAATATATAAATAAAAATAACAAAACAATACTAATTAAATTAGGTAAATAAAAATAACAAAACAATGCTAAATTAGATTTTCTATTAGAATTCCCTAAATATACATATAAATGTGAAAGTAAAATATTACAAGATTAGTTATAAAAAAAAATTAACAATAATTCCATTTAAATATAAATAAACTTTATTCTATATAATTTAAATGTTACCATGTTTTTTAAAATGTTAAATTCTATTTATATATTTTATATAAAATTTTAAATAATAAAAAATTACTAAATATTTCAAAATGCAGCATGCAATAAATCGATATCCGTACTCTGGAAGACTTTTACACAAAGTAAGAGGATGAATATGATGTATTATTGTTTCCACGTGGTTCCCTTACTTGACATTATATTTTTATAAGTCATGTGACTCGACTTTGTTGACTTAAATTTTATATTCGTGAATTTGGCTGCAACCGACAATGCACCCTACGAGGTGCTTAGTGCTGGCCGCTCGCCCCAGCTAAAGACAAAATGACCCTATCCAAATTAGGTATGCTGATAAATATAGTTGAAAATGACCCTATTCAACTTACGCAATTCCATCTTGTCCCTTCTCCAGTTGTCTCTCATTTTGCCAGCCATGTTTGACTCCTATCTGATTGCCTCCTTTATTCAAATCCTGAGCTGGAGTCCACAATAATATATTTAATACCTCACACCTCTGTACTCACTGTGGCCTTTCCTCTATATATACTCTCAACTCCTCTTCTTATCCCCATCATCTATCTGATTCAGATTCATCTATCTATCAATCTAATTCAGAAATTTGTGAATAATGGCTTCCAAGATCGTGCTAGTTTTGGGCATTTGTGTTTTTGCCTTCTTTCTACTATCTCCTGTCACAGCTACAGAGGATGATCATGCCGTTGAAAGCAAGAAAGAAGCCCAGACAATGGAGACGCCATCAGGTAAAATTCATTATTCCGACAGATTTTATCACTCATCTCTGATCTTTTTTTTTCTCCTGCTTTTCAATAAAGCCATATCTTGCAGAAGATCTGCGTTGGGTTTTCTAGTGATTCTAAAATTGGTTTGATATGTATATTATGTGCAGGGCCGGTGCTGCCCCCAAGGAGTGACCACTATGTGACGGGATGCAAGAGATGCTGTTATTTGGATGAGAGAGGCTGCATTGCATGCTGTTCCAAGGGCCAATAAATAGACAGATTCCGTGTAGGCAATTTATCTGCCTGCCAGATCTGGCTATAACAGCGAACCCGCTAGTTATTTGCCAATACTAGTGTTACTGTTTGCTTGGAAATAATAATAAATACAATAACGCAACAGGTTTTAATAATGAGATGCCTTCGGTACTAAGATGATTGTGTGTTCAAATTTTCAAGTTGTTTTCGGTTTCAAATCAGTCCATGGATTATATTTTTCTTATCGTTATATATTTACATTTACGTTCAGCTGAGGTTTTAATAATGAGATGCCTTCGGTACTAAGATGATTGCGTGTTCAAATTTTCAAGTTATTTTCGGTTTCAAATCAGTCCATGGATTATATTTTTCCTATCTTTATATATTTACATTTACGTTAACTGTGTGTGTAAGGAGTTGTTTTTAGGAGTTGTTTTTAGTGTGATTTTTTTGGATTTTTAGATGTTTGAATTTGATGGAAAATTTTGAAGTGAAATTTTGATTTGTGTTATTTAATCTAGATTCAGTACCTTGAAAAACACTTGGAGCACTTCGATTGTGCAGAGATTACCTATCAAACTTGTGATTTCTTAAATCATAATAAATTCCTGACAAAAATTAATCAAAAAAACTCATCATAAAAACTTCCTTAAAAAACAACTAGATAATATAATAACATCTAGATAATGTAAAGTCATAACTTATATTGACTTTTCAAAAAAACAACTCGATAATGTAATGTGAAAGGTAACTGATGTTGACAGAATAATCAATGGGTAAGGTAGATATAAAAATATGCCATGCTGTGCCTTAAAAATGTGCTAATTAGAGACTTCTATTCCTTTTAAAATTGAGAGTAACTAGAGAGTCCTATTCGTTTTAAAACTTCTATAAAGCATCTCCGCTGCAACAATCTCGTAAACTCAGAACTTTATATTCATAAACCTCTGGTATGTACATTTCGTGACAAACCAATCTCCTATGCGAGAATTAGATTCATATAAATCTGGCCGCATGTACATCTCTGGGCACATTAATCTCTATGAATCCCATATCTCAAGTTACGTTAAAATCTCTGACCAATTGACTTTGATAAATAATAATTCGATCGAATAAAAAAGATGGACTAATTTCAAATCTATTCAAAAATGTTCCTCTACAACAAACAAAACAATCCAATGAACACTGCTGGAATACTTGAAAAGAGAACACAATGATCGATCTCGCTAGCTTGACAGTTCATCAGCCTATGTTTACTTTAAATTTAACTCTTTGTTAAGTTATATTTAAGAATTTGATGGGTAAAACTAAAATTGATGGTTTAGTTTAACTTTCTTCACTCAAATTTTAGAATATTCTTAAAATCTGAAGATTAAAATAAAAATGTTCAACATTACAGCTAGCTCTTATTATCTTTAACTCTAATTTTGTCTTATTCATCTATCTAGTTCCTTTTTCAGAGAGTGGGCCATTTTTTACTCCGGTTTCGGATAATGTAGAAATAGTTTCATCCATCCAGAGTAGGAATTTCAAATCAGAATCAACCGTCACGGTTTAGGCAACTCTAGTATCTAATCAATTCATTTTAACAAAAAATGTTTACGGTTATGAAATTTTTTTTGGCTATATTTAACAGGCAAATCACCCCGTGACAAGCAATTTCCCTGTCAAATTCCATGCCTGCATCCATTCATCTATTTACTTTTTCCTGCCCCTGATCATTTTTTATTCCAATTTCAGTTAATGTTGTAGTAATAATTAGCTTTTTCATTTTTAAATTTAGAATATTCCCAAAATCTCAAATAACTTTGACTCCGGTGCTGTCTTATCCATCCACTAGTTCCTTTTCCGGGCAGGTCGCCATCTTTGACTCCAGAATCCGGATTCAGATCACTCACATTAATTTTAACTCTGTAAACATTGGAAGTCTCTCTATTCGTGTAGTTTAACGAGGCGGAGGAGTTGCCCGGAAAGTTATGGAAATTCTAGTCATATTTAGAGAAAATTTGGCAAGGATTTTTGTAAATCCAAGTTATAGTTGTTAAACTTCAAAATTTTAGGTCTTTTAGAGGATGACGCTGAATCCATTTCCACCATCAAAAACACTATTCAAAAACTACCTCTACAAAATTTTCTAAAACTTTTTTACCAGAATTCCGGTCACTTTTGAGCTTCTCGGCAATTCCCCGCCTATTTCTCTCCACCGTCTTATCTCATATCTTTTGACTGCAGAGTGAAGTCCACTTTTTATCTCCGCTTCATCTCCTCTCATTTGGATCCCTTCATTACTTTATTTCTGAAATTCGCTATCAATGGGTTCGAAGATCTAGTATTAGTAGCTTCTGGGCAATTCCCCTCCTATTTCTCTCCACCGTCTTATCTCATATCTTTTGACCGCAGATTGAAGTCCACTTTTTATCTCCGCTTCATCTCCTCTCATTTGGATCCCTTCATTACTTTATTTCTGAAATTCGCTATCAATGGGTTCGAAGATCTAGTATTAATTTTGGGCACTTGGAATTTTGCCTTCTTCCTGCTATCACCTGTCACAGCCATAGACGACGATCATGCCGTTGAAAACGGCGATCCTTACGTCGATAACGGATTTTGGAAATGTATGTGAAGATTCCTATATTGGATAGATATTGGTTAGGTTAGCAAGGATGCATTTTCAACCCAGCATCGTTCTTGACACCCGTCAACAAACCTGTACTCTGTAGATTTTCTTTGACTTTTAGCATTGGGTTTAGGATTTTTGTTTTTTGGTTGCATGATATCAAGGGTCTTTTTAACAATGGAATTTTACTAGTGTAGTAAAACCTTGTTCTCTATTGTTTTAGAGAAACATAAATTAAAAGATTGGTGGAAATCAAGTAGGGTGATATTGTTTTAGAGAAACATAAATTAAAAGATTGGTGGAAATCAAGTAGGGTGATATTGTTTTAGAGAATCATAAATTAAAAAATCATAAATTAAAAGATTGGAAACCAAGTTCACCGTAATTTTTACTATACCTTTTCCCATTTAACATTAAAGTGTATACACGATTCTAATAAAGAAGAGAAAACGTTGAAGCAAATGAACAGTTGCACTTCTCAATGCACTAGCTCGTACCCAATTATTATTGAAAATGAACCAAAAGGGAAACAACTCAAAAAAGGAAAAGAAGAGGATCTCCCTACATCAAGGCCCATATCATCCTTCCTCCCGGATCATATCTATATTATTTCTAGTTAGGTTCTTTCCATTAGTTTAGTTTTAAGATGGAAATTTATAAAGGACTATAGTTATTATTAGTTTTAAGATGGAAATTTATAAAGCACTATAGTTATTATTAGATCTCTGGAAGGTTATTGAGATTTGGGTTTTTTCGATATGCCTTAGGCCACCCAGCTTGAACACCTTCTCTTATTATTATTAATATAAAATTAGATTAAGTTACAAAAAAATATTTATATTTATTATTTTGCAATTAGTTTTTTGTGTAGTATTTTCTTTTTCCATGATTATAGTATTCATGATTATTTAAATTGACCTTTCGAGCCATTTATTGTGGTTCATCATGAGGATAGATCAAAAAAATGAATAAGCTAGATCTCAATGGGATGAATACATAAAAGTGTGAGAGAACCAGAATGATGGTAGTCGACATGTTTTTAGATTAGGTTAATTAGTAATTAATAATACTTAATAATTATTATAGTTAGTCATCTTATAAAAATATGTGAGTTATAAATTAATATTGAAATTATTTTAATTATAATCAATATTAATTTTAGTTTCTTTAATTATAATGTATAATTATAAAAAAATTATTTTTAATAATATTAATGTAATTGTTAAATCCACAATTTATTATATTATTTATAATTGAGTTTTTTATAATCAAAATCTTTTAGAAATTTATAAAATTCTTAGAGATTTATAATTAATAACTTTATAAGAATTAATGTTCATTTTTATATTTAATTATAATTTAAAAATAATATTATTTTGTTTTTTGATTGAATTAATGGAATTATATGATATTAATTAATTTTAATTATTATATTTAATTTTTATAAATTTAATTTTATGATATGACTTTAATTAATTAATTCTAATTAATTTTTATTTTATTTTATTTTAATTCTTGTGTATATTTAATTTTCTATAATTATAATTTAAAAATTTTAGGTATATTCAAAATCATTTAATTTAGTGAAGGTGAGTTTGATATTAATGTTTGATTCAATTTTTAATATGTTTAGGATTAATTCAAATTAATTATAATCTTTATAAATTTTTCTTAATTTAATTAAATTCAAATTTAATTAATTCTAATTAATTTTTATTTTTATTTTTGGTGTAAATTTAATGATATATAATTAGAATCATAATTTTATTGGGTATATTTAAATTTTTAGGTGTATTCAAATTTGTTTAATTTAATGAAGGTGATGTTAATATCATTTTTTGATTCAATTTTTAATATGTTTTGGATTAATTCAAATTAATTATAATCTTTATAATTTTTTCCTAATTTAGTTAATTTCAAATTTAATAATGGAATAATTAAAACCAGAATTAGGGTTGTGATTGATTGAGAGAAGTGTAGAGAGATGGGAGAGGTTCGAGGTAAGGGTAATTCATGAGGTTAAGGTTGATTTAGGAGGCTAAGGTCGGAATCCAGTGGTCACTTATTTTCCATACTTCATCACGATTGATGTTTCAGGTTGTTTGGGTGCTTTCCTATTTCTTTGGCTTCTTTAAATTTTCTATGGTGATAATGATCGATTTTGGCCATTACACTTGAGTTTTCGATACATACATGATGATTAGTTTTACTAGAAAAATTAGTTTTATTATTAGAATTATTAGTACATTATCAAAATTATTAGTACAAATGTTTGTTCATTATAGGTATAAATTAATATAAGTTAAAGGCATTTCAATGGGAGGGTTTTGAGGTTTTCTAATATGTTTCATTTACATAGAAAAAATGAAAACAATTAAATCTATTACAAGCTTTTTCATGAAACATAACAATATTACATAATGCAAAACTATTTTACCTTCCTATATAGGTTTAGAGGTTTCACAACACCTTAAAATTAATATTTTCTTTTGTGAGTTATAAGAGATTATGTGATGATTAAAAGATAAAGAAAAAATTTCATATTTATTTGTGATGACCATAAATCACTTATAAAAAGAATCATACTCTTTCAAAGAATAAAACTAATTTCTTAAAAAATTAACAAAATAAGGTAGCTTTAATGTATGCCATAGCTGCTTGATAATATTAATCCTCACATCCAAAAATGTAAATTCACTTATCACAATTTATTAAAATAAAAAGATTTAATTAAAATTCCTAAGATATCCTTGTAACATAGAAAACAACAAATGCATAGAAATTTAACAATGTTACTTTTAGAATTAACAAATAATTCCACTTTAATATTTTTAATTAGAACCGTAATTTCTATCCATTTTTATTATTTTAGTAGCAATTTTCCCAAAAAGTACAAAGGGGTGCCAATAAACTGCTAAATTGGAGAAATTGTAATTTAATTTTAAATAACAATTGTTATATTAAATATAGGTTTTAGGTTGTGATGTGAATATACTAGTTATACACTTAAAAGGTTACAGAATTATTTCAACAATTTTCCTCTACAAAAAGTCCTTTAAAGCTTACAACCAAGATTCATGGAGTAGAGGTATACAGTCGACCTTCAGACCAAAGGTATCAAGCGGCACCTAAACTCTAACGGTTTACACACTCATGGTTGAAAATTTATGTTGGTCGTAAGTAAAATTCTACAGCTTAGGGTTGTTATCATTACAAACCCAAAGCTTAAAAAAAGACAAACCCTAAGTAAACATAAAAAAAGATGACATTAAGTAGCAAATTCTCAAAGAGTCTGAAATCAGTTTTACTATTTAGGAGGACAAGTTTCATGACAAAATATCATTTTTATATTGCAGAGTCTTCAACCAAAAGAAAGATATGGATTATGTATGCTATGTAGCCATTAGTCATATTAGTGCTTTAAGAAGCAAGTGTTAAAATGGTGGTGTGACAATAGGATTTAATATGGAAATCATTCAACATAAAATTTGCAGTTTCCTATTTCTGGCGTAGCCACTCTTCATGGGCCTGGTGTGAAATGTAATTTAGCACTCCTGTTATGCCAGCACCCTCACCCTTAATTTCCTAGAGGTTAATTGTATTTCGTCAAGTGGAACTGTAATTTAAGTGATTTTCCATTACATTTACAAGTACAACAGCTAAACTCTGAATATAAATGGATGCCATGAATAATCAAATACGGTCTGAATAGTGCTAAATACAGTCTGAATACTGCTAATTTGTGTGGTGGTAATTATCTCTATTTTTAAAACGATTGTCCTTATTAATTTTGTATAACAACAAAATACATTAACAATTTTAAGCACATGAACTTGATGACTCCAAAATTTATACAAGTGTTTGCAAACAAAGGAAAATATAATATTCAAACGTTAAACCAGTGGAAGAAATAAGCATGCAATGTCATATATACAAGATAAGATATATACGAATTTCGTTGATAGTGAGGAACTAATCATATATGCAAATTGATGCATGGCATCGACAAAACCAATTAATATCTATTGTGATGTCAAAATGTGAAAGGCGTTCTTGCCAATTATATTTTCCTTTGCGCATCTTTCTCATGGATGTGAATAATATTTTTCAAGAGTATTCTTATGTTGTGAAGCAAGTGATAGTTGGTCGTAGACAGTAGAGGGAAAGGGATTGTGGTGGCATCATCTTGCTTTGTATATCATGTAAAGTAAGCTCCCTATGCGAATCTCTCGGCACTATTCATATAGTGTGGACATGTATCTTATAACTATATCGGTTGGTTATGAAAATAAAGAGAAACACCCTTGTTAGTGGAAATGTATGTAAAGAGTGGTAATTTTTTTTTTTGATTTTTTAAACAAAGTAAGCAAATATGTTTTTTGTTTTTTTTTACTAAAAAGTAATGGAACTATGTGTGGATACATGCAATAATAAATAATTGTATGTTAAAGGTGGTTAAGTAACAAGAAATGTTTACCATCGGTAAATTTAAAAGATAAGGTATATAGGTGATTGAAGTATATCTTATTGTGGGGATTTTGACACGATAAGTGATTCTTTCTGTCAGTGCCTAAGATATGGATTATCTTGCATACATGAAAAGCTTGAGAATGGAAAGTCTAACAATGATATGAATCTTGATATGACATTAAATGCTAATCTTTGTTGTTCATTGTTGCCAATGTTTACGGTTGCTTTGTCTAATGTCATACCCTATTATTTATGTATTTATGTATTGTTAAAGCCCATGCCATTAAGAGAGGAAACTCTCGATGTGAACCTCTTGTAATGGGGAAATTCGTACATATGTTGAATGTGAAAGGTCCCCTGGTGTCCGTCTCTATGGGTGGAAGTCAACCACCACGAAAGGTGGAAAGGTTGGAGCCTTTGAGTCAGGTGTATAAAATATTAATTTATTGATTTTATGATTTATTTATTTATTTATTTATTTTGAGACTATAAAATGTATTATGAGATAATTGCTTTGATGCTTATACTAAATTTACTGTTATACATATTTGTTAGCCATTTTCAAATTTTTAATATATTTTTTTATCTAATTTTATTTGAAATCAAATTTGAAATTACTAATTTTTTTTTTTTAAATTAACTTATTTGATCCCAAAGACCTCTTGCACAGAACGTCTATGTTGTCCATTTTGAAACTCAAATTATTCATGTTTGTAGCCAAGTTGTCTATAGATAAGTGAAGGCGCTCTATGTCCTCATGTAATTCATCTATTTGTCGAGTTATCAGCGCGAAGTGCGAGTGGGCTTCCAAAGCCATTTTGTCACTAAGCTTGGCTACGAGAGCCGATAGGTCAGACGTTATTTTTGCAAGCTGCCCCTTAGCATCATCTCGCTGCCATTCCTGCTTGAATATGTCATGCTATCGTATGCTTCGAATTTTACATAATCAACAAAAATTCCATATCTTGTGCCTAACTTATAGGCTTCATGTCTCTGGTTAATTCTTCTCCAGGCTTAATCCCTTCACATTAAATGTCGATGTCTCGTCCCTGCACAACATTTACTCAAATTTCCATCCAATAAACCGCCTTTCATGCCAATAATCGTAAACCACCTTTCATACCAATCAACTAAACGAGCCGCATTGGATCCTCCAGCCTTTATCTCTTCTATGAAATAATCGAGCCATAATTCTATGTTTGGTTTATAGTCGGCAATTTGTAGTGATGCTAGTGAGCAGCGTACAACATCCTGCAGCCTGAACAAAGCATGGTCATCCAAGCCTCACAATGTGAGTATAAGACTAGTCATCTTACAGTGTATGATGCAAAAGATCTAGTGGAATTATGACGGTTTACTAAAAGTAGCAGAGTTACTGACTTGTATTCTGGCTTAAAACAACAATGCTTAAACCAAATTAACAATATTGTGCTTAAAATTGTAAATTTCTAGACTTGACGCAGAAGTATCTCACAAAAACAAATGGATGAAATATCAGCAGATGATCTCCAATCTGGACAATCTTCAAGTATCAGAACAATTGAAAACAAATCTGGACAGCGTTGGATTTTTAGTTGACAATTCGATTATAAATCTTCACCATTCAAGCAGGAGATCGAACAATTACAAATTGTTCTGCTAAATTTATCTTTAGTTTGTTTTGCTAAATTTATCTTTAGATCGACAATTCGATGATATGAACGTTGTTGGAACACTAATTTAAGGTTTGCTTTTTTTTTTAACAGATCAAGACCAGAGTTAAATTCATAAACGCCCTCTAACATACAAAGATCCTTCTAATGCCCGTAAAAACCCATAAACGACCTCCAACATACAAAGATTCTTCTAATGTCCGTACAAACCCATAAACGACCTCCAACATACAAAGATCATCCCAGTTTGAAGTGATTTTCTTCATAAACTCTAAAAAAACAGGAATTCTAAACATAGGCATTTTTCATTCATCTAAAGAAGCTTGGATAAAGAACAAGACAAAAGCAAGGTAAAGGAGATGAATTTGGAAGTTGGAAAAAATTTACTTATTTATTTATTTTTAAAAAACTTGATTATTTACCGTTATTTTTAAAATTTTATAGTTTTTTCCAAAGTAATAAATGAGATTTAGTTAACTAAAATTTATTAATAAAGAGGATTGCTTTTATAACGGTCCAAATTTTAGGACTGAGATGAGAACAGTCCAAAAAGTTTTAGAAAAGAAATGACATGAGAATTTTAGAATGGTTTAATTTTTTTTATCGAAATTTTATTTTTACATTAAAATTAATAGTGTAATCATGCAAGAATTGACACTGGAATAGCAAAAAACTAACATAGAATCATACAAGGATTGGTTAGAGAGACACATTGTGCTTAGAAAACACTTCAGTTAGCTTGCACTTTTCAGGATTAGAATTATTAGATTTATTCAAGATTCAAAACTTTCGGATCGGTGTAGATGTCCTGATTTAAAATTACATTAAATTATGTATAAATATTGGTAGCCACATTGCAGCTCCAAAATAAAAGGGAAAAAATACCCATTACAAGTACATGTTTCTCGACTACCAATACATATTGTACACTAACATCTTTAGTAATGTACTCAACACTCAAAATGCCTCCTAAAACTCAGCTACTACTAAATTTAAAGGATAACATATACTACATTATTCAATGGCTTGGAGTTATGATATCATAGTCACAACCTGGACTACATTATTCAATGGCTTGGAGTTCTCATATCACAGTCACAATAGTAATGCAAAAGTAAATACAATGCCACTTATTTTTAATGGCAAATGGATTCGTGATTTGATTTTGCAATAATATTTATAATTTCTTTTATTTAAAAAAATAAATAATTTTTTTTTTTTTTCATATTTTGGCTAAATAATTTTAAATATAACTGAATTAAAAGACTTTCTTACCTCCATCATTTTCCTGAAAACTTGATTGGAAAATACCAAAACCATCATGATGATTACTCATAGCAAAATACTTCAAAAGAAAAGATGATTAAAAAATACCTAACCACCATAATGGTTTTTATGAGAAAAATCTAAAGCAAAATAATAAAAAAAAAAAATTACCTCTCATTTGGGAAATGCCCATTTCATTCGAGAAACCTTCTTTTGCACCATGAAAACTGCGACTTGTCAATGGCATGTTATCTAACCTCGAGTCTAAATATCTACAACAAAATTTCATTGTATACGATAATTGTAAAACATGATGGCCCGCAGTAATTTGAGTAACTGTGAGTAAACATTGCTCTTGAGAAACAACAACCCTGAGGCTGTATCTAATATTCCTAGAAGGATAATTTATAATAAGGATTCTTATTAGGGTATAAAGAATTTTGGAAGTGCAGGTCTGTAATTACTGCAATTCTTATTGCAACAGTGTTAGCAATGCGAGAGTTTTCAAAAACACGTGAGCAGATCACATAATGCTTCCCAACATGATTAATTCAATTGGTGACAGACTGGACTAATAATTTGTTCGGCCTTGAGAAACGTAAAGATTAATTCAGTTAGTAAGAGACATGACTGGAAATTTTGTTCTGACCTGAGAAAGTTATGGAATTGTCTTTGCAAAGCCAGTTGAAGTGGTGAGTCGGGTTACTGGCACAGTGGCAAGTTAACCCTGTTAGATATCTCTCAATTCCAATCCCATAGCTTCAATCCGCCACTGAAGAACACATGTCCAGAAATTTCTGAGATAATTTTTCTAAACTCATCGACCAATATGGCCTGCGCAGAAGCATAGGGAATAAGTTATTATAAATTATTATTAGATTATAACCCACAAGTATTAACAAAATAGAGTGGAATACAGAGAATAAAACACACACACTATTTTTTCCTTGAATTTGGCGGTGTGTCAGGCTACCAATATGAGTTTGAGATGCTATATTATTTCCTTGAAGAAATTACGTCTTAATTTGCTTCAAACTTTCCCAGGGGTTGTATACGATATCAAGATTTACTATATCAAGGTCGTAACTTGTAAGTATGTTCAGATTTTACAATAGATTAGCGGCATAGGTGAATAAAGAGTACCTACCTGATACCACTACCAGCTCTGATCAAGCAAGCATGCCATATTCAGACGACTACAGATTCGACAGTGCAGTAGGGTAAACTAAAAGATGCAAGTGATATATTGCAGTGATGTTATTTCTTTTCCCAATTAGTAAGGAAGAGAAATAGCAGAGGCAAATGTATAGCAGAGGCAAATGTAGCACCACAAAACACATAATCCATCAAAAATGAGCAGTTGCAACGGATCACATATGGTTAGTGGCCAAAGGTGAAAGTGGTAAATTCGAAAGTTGTTTTTCTTTGTTTTCCAAAAGAGAGGATTTTATAAACTAAATAGATTAATTGTAAATTTTATATTGAAAGTAGAAAGATGTGAATCTCATATTGTCTCTACCATTGTCTTGGGTTTTACTCATATCGATCTAAATTAATTGAGAATCTCAAACTGAAAGTAATTGTGAACCTCATATTGAAATTAGTTGTGAATATCAATTAGTAGCTACCGTTATCTTGGGTTTTACTTCTATCCATATAAAGATTTCTTTGTTTGGCACAACACACATTCTCCCCTTTTTACAACAAATCCATTTGGCTATTTTAAAAAGATTTATTCCTTAAGTTCATTGCTAGAAAATGTTTTCTTCCTTAAGTTCATTGTTAAGAAATGTTTTCTTCCAAGAATCCGCAACTATTAGCGCTAAAAACAACTCTTCCAAAGCATCAACAACTATTAGCACTAAAAACAACATAATAGAGGTATCCCTTGCCATAACCTCTCATCATAACCATCTACCTTGTCTTGAAAGTATTATTGTGCTATCAAATAAGCTCTATAATGCTCTGCATAAATATTTTCATTGTGCTTCCTCTTGAATTCCCATTTGAATCCAATTGCCCACATTCATTTAAGAAAATCTTGTAATGGTGATGTTCCAAGGCCTTCATTCTTCCTCCATGGTTTTCTTCTTATGAAGGGGCCATCACCATTAAGAGCCTCTTTGCTATTTCTTCGGCTCATCAACCATGAAAGATAAAATAACTAAAATATTTTGGCACATACACATATATGTCAATATACTTTTGCTCATGTAAAGTCCTCCTCAAACATTTCCCTTCCCTTAATTAAGTTACTTATTTTTAAAAAAAATTCTTAAAATACTAATGAAATATTATTTTTACACTGATTTCCAACGAGCTCAAATGCTCAAGGTTGGGAAACATCTATAATTTGGAACACTTGTTCAAGTAAAGATTCCAGAGGTTCGTTATGTTCCTAATGGACTCTGGGAGAACCCACAGAGTAGAGCACCCTCGCAG
Organism: Pinus tabuliformis; assembly: GCA_031772625.1. Taxonomy (NCBI): domain Eukaryota; kingdom Viridiplantae; phylum Streptophyta; class Pinopsida; order Pinales; family Pinaceae; genus Pinus; species Pinus tabuliformis. The sequence goes on from CM062804.1 coordinate 210,262,546, forward strand.
TTTGAGTTTATGGAGGCCAGTCAGGTTTCCAATGGAGTCTGCATAGTGGAGCACCACTACAAGTCGAGCTCCACTACAAGTCGATACTACGGAGGTTCGATGTATTTGTGACAAATAGCAGGTCAAACATCGCTGTGAAAGTAAGCCAAGCTACGCATTACACCTTTCTTTGGCTTACGCATTACACCTTTCTGAAAGATAATAAAGCAATTTTTTTAAAATTTCGTACTCGGGCCCCTCCCATATTTCATGTCAATTATTGAAATTTATGGCGCGCCTAGCTAAGTTTGAAATAGGATGGGAATGTGGAATTCAATGCAGGTCTAATCCCCTACATACAGCAAGGGCATTAACTTCGAGTCTCAGTTACTCAGAAAGATTGAGCGATCAGAAAAACAGTAATGAAGTTACATGCATGCTCATGGTAGCCATGCAGTAATCCATGTGCTTCGTCCTTATGGAGAGATGCAGAGGATGTACTTAGGGGCATTAAATAATGCATAACATTGGAAATAGATGTAGGTAGTACTAGTGTAAGACATACCTCTAACATTTCTCATTTTTGGACTTTATATTTTGACGGTTCGAAAACGTAGGAGGGCTCTAGGGCTGGTTGTGTTTTAGTTGACTCGAAGAATAGAAAATATTTGATCTCTTTCCAATTGGAATTTGAGTGCACCAACACCATCACAGAATACGAAGCACTCATATTGGGTTTGAAGAAAGCCATCGACCTCAAAGTTCAAGTACTCAAAGCGATATGTGATAGGTGACTCTAATATCGTCATATGGTAAATACATAATACAATACACTATGTGTCACCTAATCTTAAAGGTTATCAACAAGAGGTATGTCAATTAATTTCGCAATTTCAAGCTTTCAATATTATTTATGTTCCTAAGATTTGTATTGTCGTTGCTAATGCATTAGAAAATTATGTTGCTAGGTTGTCACCACTAAGGGATGTATTTTCTATAGAAATTATTTATAAGCCATCTATACCCAATAATATCACCAACTTTCATGTTTTCAATGATGACCAGCAAATACTGGACTTCATGGTGAACGCTAATGTATTTAAGGATGCATCCATTGATAAGGATGAGCACGATAAAGCATTGAGGATGCAGCACACATGAGAAAAGAGAACCCCATGCCCAAAGGTGTTGTGTCACTTGAAAAGTTGTATGACTTGAAAAATTGCTTTAACGGACCAGTGAACATGAAGACTCACAGTTTAACTATGTTATATGAGAAGATTATTATTGATATGGAACAAAATCCAATGTATGTCAATCTTGGTATTTGTTGCACACCTCAGGAGATACAAGTTTTATCCGCCTTTTTAAGCAGTACCAGGATGTTTTTGCATGGACATATGGTGATCTCAAAACTTATGACATGATAATTATGTGGAGTTTTAAGAATTTTTGCACTAGTTTCATCACCTTCATCACAAAGGGTACCTTTGGTGTCACACTTAGGGTAGCCCATCACAATGTCATTGCATTGAAGAAGTATGGTGTTCATGTGTTCCAGGTGGTTTGTGTAGTGTCATCATGTATTATAAGTGTGGATCAAACTCAATCCTTATCATTGTTCACCTCAGTGTCACTCATCCCACACTTGTCAAATCTGAATAACTTCCCAACCAAGCAACCTGACATGACCCAACCCTCCTAAATTGTGCAATGCACAGTCTTAGTCATCAAGCCTCAACGTTTCCTCTTAGCACTGCGCAATGCACAGTCCCTGCCTCCCAGAACTGCACACTACGTAGTCATATTGCTCAGTCCCGACCCTCGAGCTCCAAAACTGCTTAGTCCTTGCTCTCATCCAGTATCTTCTGCGCATTGTGTAGTCTCAAGCATCAAGCCTCAGCCTTGAGCCCTTGAACTGTGCAACTACGTAGTACTTTATAAATTGTATTAATTTTTTTTCAAAATGAAATAATACATTCCATCCCCAAAACAAAGGGGACTTAGTGTTTTTTCCCATAATGTTCCCTATATCTCTAACTATTGTCCTTAAACCATCTATCCTAAATCTACATGTATCTCCAACTGTTGTCCTTAAACCATCTATCCTGAATCTATATTACTTAACAAATGTGTCCCAAAAACTTAAATGACCACTTAATCAGTGAAGGTGATCTTCTCTATCAAGGTAAACACTTTTGATTTATACCTTTTGTTTTCAATGTCCTTTTGAGACCTACTTGGGTTATAAGACCTTTTCTGGCATAACCCAAATTGAACATCCAATTCAATCAAAAATTTGGTTGAAAACTTTAATTTTTTTTCAAAGATGTGGATTCTATATCTCAACGGTTTTCTTATGAAACCTTCTGTCTTCATTTTAATTTAATGGGAAATAAGATATCCAAAGAAAATTATAGCCATTTATGTCTCTAATTTTATTTCTAATGGGTTATAGATTGGAGAGCTTAGGAGGAAGTGTCTTTTGTCTTTTGTAGTTTGTATCGCAGGTACCCAGCTTATGGTATCCATTAAATCTTTGCATGTCCCATGTGCTTGGTACTTTTAAAATATTTGACTATCGATATTGGACTTGATTCTTAATATTTATTCTCTTTATATATTTCAAATATGAATGTTAAATTTCCTTTAGAACTGCCAGATATTGAGCATGACTATTTTGAAATTGATACTAGATCTTGAGCACTATTATTTTGAAATTGATGCATTTCCATTTGAAAGGGTATTAACATGGAGCTAAATCCTAAAAGGAAGATGTTGAAAGAATAAAATTATAATTTTCATATTAAAAAAAAAAGGAAAATCCAATTTTTAAATTTCAAGTTTTATTGGTAACTTCGTGCCATGGTATAAAGGCTAACTTAAACACCCCACATTTTGATGGTTTTTTTCTACACGGACCCTTTTTTTCCTATCATTTTTCTGTTGGAATTCAATCCTGTAATTTGACCACAACAATATTGCATTTTCATCCATTCCTAGGTATGACTAAAAATTTTTCTAGCCTCCAAATTAACCCAGAATATCAAAATTGCAGTCCCAATAACCATTTGTTCAAATTAAATGTTTTTTTATTAGTTAAAAGCTAACAAGGATGGGGTGTTTTAGCTATTACGGGCATTTAAGCTAGCATGTGAGAACAACAATATTGCAGTTTCATCCATTCTCAGGTATGACTAGAAATTTTTCTAGCCTCCAAATTAACCCAAAATATCAAAATTGCAATCCCAATAACCAATTGTTCAAATTACATGTTTTTTTATTAGTCAAATTCTGACAAGGATAGGGTGTTTTAGCTAGCATGGGCGTTTAAGCTAACATGTAAGATGACACCCTTTCTGAGACTATGTTAATGTTTCCCATATTTTGGACTCTTTCGGTACCTATTTCTAGCAGTTTCCAATCACTGATTTCTAGTAAAGGGATAGATTGGGATTATCAAAACATTCATATACATCCAATAGAGACCTCAGAATCTGCGATGAGAAAGTGGTTATCAATTAAGCATGAAGTTATATTTGAGCACTGAGCTTTGCTAGTTCAAAATAAAAGAAAAATAAAATAAAATTTGGACAATTACAGCTTAGAAGTCTAATGCACAATTTATAAGGAAATATTTTGTAACAAAGGAAATATTTTGTAACAGGCAGCATTGGAAAACAATGAATTCAAGGATTTCGTAGAGGAATCCATGTAATTGAATAAACAAACCCTAGTTGCACAACCTCCAAGAAAATCCAACATGTTTTATAGACAAATAAATGATAAACACTTATTATAAGTCAAATGACTAGGATTTAAACTCTTGAGATTTACCTAGACAATGATTGGCGTCAAATGCAGTAACGATGAAGGGCTCGTCCGGATCATCAATAAGCATCGACTCTCCTATTTCCAATTCGACAAGCATTCCCTCATCCAGCTATGAAACAAAGAATATGATCTCTGTGAGGGAATATACATTCCATGAATATATATATATATATATATATATATATATATATATATATATATATATAAGCGTCAATTCCCACGTTGTGCATGCCTGTTGCTCGGCCTTTAATAACAGTATTTCAATTCCCAATTCAGTTCACTATCTGGTTTGGAATCTCGAGGCTCATTCTACAAGGCCTTTTTCTCTGTTACAACAAACCACTCATCTCATCCTTTCTAGGCCGTGCCTTGTATTTATGAAAATGGAAATCTGACAATGGTTGTCTGTGATTCTGATACTGATGGTTGTGATGGTCGTGGGATTTGCAGAGGCCAAAGAAATGATTTATGATGTGCTGAAGAAGAATGGCCTTCCCGAGGGGTTGCTCCTTATGGGGGTGAAATCCTATGCCCTGAACAATGACGGTTAGCTGGAGGTTTACCTAGAGAAGCCCTTTTATGCCAAGTTCGAGAATTATTTGAGAGAATGATAAGAGGGAATCTTAGCTACGGGTAGGAGAATGGGTGGTGTGGAGCAGCAGGAGCTCTTCCTCTGGTTCCTTGTTTATATATATATATATATATATATATATATATATATATATCAGCGTCAGACTATATATATCTCATAAATATAAGTATAAATTTTGGAATATGTTGGGGATTTTTCTGGTAAAATCCCAAAAACAAACAATTCAAACACACAGAGGCAATGCTCTGTTTCTACCTTTCTAGGATCTTTTGTGCACAGGGAAGCTTTAAAAAAAATTACTGAGGAACAGAGTATTTCACCACCATAAAAACATTTCTATTGATTAAAACAAAATGTCTGATACAAACTTCATCCTCTTTGTTGAGAGGGATTCACCAAAAAAAATACTCTGCCTCTTTTACAAAATGATTTTTACGCTGCTGTGTAAAATCTTCATTCACTGTTGTAAAACAAATTTACATGGATTTACTGCTGTAAAAGAGCTTACATAAACTGCTGTAAAAACCATTTTTCACTTACTGGTGTAAAACTATTTTACGCATACTGCTGTAAAAAAAACATTACATATGCAACTCCCAAAATCTCATACTCCCCGCACTGCTGTGCATATGCTCACCACACTGCTGTGCATAAACTTCTATTTCATATTACCACACAAAGCACACGAGAGCCCGTTTTTGTTACATACATAATAAACCCAAAATAATTACATAATATACGAGCTCCATTTTTTTGGATATTACATTGCGTAAATATTTTTAACACACTGACCAGACCATGCCTTTCTTTAAATGCACCATACCTTCGACATAAAAAAACTTACGTGCTCTTCAATATTCACCTACTTTCATTAAATGTCTTCATTGAAAAAAGTCTGCAGTCAACCAAGCTTTTATTTTACTCCACGCAACATTTACTGCAGGCTCGTATGCATCTTCGGACAATCGACGGTGGAGAGCGATGGAAACAATCGAACGGTGGAGGAGAATATCGGGAGGCCTCACTTGACTGAACGATAGCACCCGAGAATGTCAGACTTGCTTACGTATGGGGAGAGCCACGCGTCTGCACCATATTGCATCGGGTTCAAATATACGGAAAATGACTTTGCCGGAAAGTGATCCGAGAAATCTCAGGCGGGTTTGGTGAACGGTTTCTGGCGATGTACGTCTGCGTTGAAATTACACATTCAACACTCCCCTTTAATTTCAACTGCTGGGCATTCGGTCATACCCAGACACTTCCTCAAAAATTCAAAGCTTTTCTGATCCAAAGGCTTTGTCAAGATGTCTACTACCTGTTCTTGAGTTCTGCAATGTTCTAAGACAATTTCTCCATTCTTCACCAATTCTCTGATGTAGTGAAACCTTGTATCAATGTGTTTCGTTCTCTTATGAAACACTGAATTCTTTGACAATGCAATAGCTGAGCTATTGTCACAAAAAATCACTGTCGATTTTGCCTGCTCTTGGCCTAAGCTTCTCAACATTCTTCTCATCCACACTGCTTGACATGCTGCTACTGTAGCTGCCACATATTCAGCCTCTGCTGTAGACAATGCTACAATGGACTGCTTCTTAGAAGCCCATGAAATGGCTCCTGAATCCATATGAAAAACATAACCGGAAGTGCTTTTCCGATCATCTACACTTCCAGCCCAATCACTATCAGTGTATCCAATTAAATCTGAATGTTCTGAGACATTATATAAAATTCCAAACCTTTTGGTACCTTTGACATACCTTAAAATTCTTTTTGCTGCCTGCCAATGTGCCTCCTTTGGCCTCTCCATGAATCTAGAAATTAAACTAACAGCAAACATAATGTCAGGCTTAGTAGCTGTTAAATACATAAGGTTGCCTACAATACTCTTGTACAAACTAGGATCAAAATCCTTGCTGCTGTTCTCTCTGCTGAGTTTTAATCCCATTACTGTGGGAGTGATCGCTACTTTGCATTCTTGCATGTTAAATCTGCCCAACACTTGATTTACATATCTAGCTTGTGAGATAAAAATTTCTTTTTCATTTTGATCTACTTCTATGCCTAAGAAGTATCTCAACAAACCCATGTCAGTCATTTCAAATTCCTCTTTCATGACTGATTTAAAATTCTCAATGAGCTTATCATCATTACCTGTGAAAATAACATCATCAACATATAAGACAACAACCAAAATTTTACCATCCTTTTCTTTGATGTAGACTGTGGGTTCTCCCTCACACTTGTCGAATTCATTATCCAATAGATATGAATCTATCCTGTTGTACCATGCTCTTGGCGCTTGCTTCAGCCCATAAAGATCTTTCTTCAATTTTCACACTTTGTGCTCTTCACCTTTCTTCTCATAGCCGAGAGGTTGTTCAATGTACACTTCTTCCTTTAACACTCCATTTAGGAATGCTAACTTCACGTCCATTGGGTAGACTTTCCATTTGTTTTGAGCTGCTATGGACAACACTGCTCTCACGGTTTCCATTCTTGCAACCGGTGCGAAAGTCTCCTCATAATCTTTCCCATATTGCTGCTTGTATCCCTTGACAACCAGCCTTGCCTTGTGCCTTTCTATCTTGCCTTCAGCATTGCTCTTGGTCTTGTAAACCCATTTTACTCCAATGACTTCTTTGCCTTTTGGTAGCTCAACCAAGTCCCATGTTTTGTTTCTCTCTATGGCATTCATCTCTTCATCCAAGGCAAATAAGGAATTCATTCCTTCATCATAAATGTCACTTAAATTTCTAAATTTCTTACCTCTTTCATTTGGTGTGCAAGTGCTTGAAGATGCACTTGAATTTCCTCCTTGTGGTGTGCTTGGAGAAGCACTCTCATTTATCCTCAATGGTGTCCCTTGCTGTCCTTGTGTTGGTGCTGCTGTTTGGGGATGCATTTCAGCCACCTCCTCATCATCTTCATCATGAGACAAACAGTTTTTAACATTCATTGTTTTCTCTATGCTTCCATCCCAAGCTTCCTCTTCAATGAATTGAACATCTCTGCTGAAGAAAAACTTCTTGGTAGATGGGATATACAACCTGTAGGCTTTGGATTCCTCACTGTATCCAATGAAAAGACATTTCTCCCCTTTGTTGTCCAACTTCCTCCTTAGCTGATCTGGTATGTGTGCATAGGCCACACATCCAAAAACTCTCATGTGGGTGACTCCTTGCTTTCTTCCACTCCACAATTCTTCCGGCACTTTGTTCAACATTGCTTTTGTAGGACACCTGTTCAAAATATACACTGCACAATTTACAGCTTCAGCCCAATAATCATTTGGCAAATGCTTTGCCTTCAACATGCTCCTCGCCATATCCATGATGGTCCTATTCTTCCTTTCAGCAACTCCATTTTGCTGTGGGGTGTACCTTGCTGTAAACTGTTTATGTATACCATTTTCTCTACAAAATATTAGGAATTCCTTGGAGATATACTCACCTCCTCTATCAGTTCTCAAAACTTTAATGTGCAGCCCGCTTTGGTTTTCCACAAATGCCTTGAAATTTTGGAATTTCTCAAACAGTTCACTTTTGTTTTTAAGAAAATATACCCAAGTTTTTCTTGTAAAGTCATCAATGAATGTTAGGAAATATTGGTTGCCTGCTAATGATGGAGCTTGCATCGGTCCACATAAATCTGAGTGGATGATCTCTAAGGGTGCCTTTGCCCTTATGCTTTTACCTGATGGAAAAATTTCTCTATGTTGTTTCCCCAAAATGCAACCTTCACAAAGGCTGTCCGGTTTCTCTATCAATGGTAATCCTCTTACCATTCCTTTTCTGCTCAACAAGTTTAGACCTCCAAAATTGAGATGACCAAATCTCAAGTGCCACAACCAATTTTCATCCTTTGGCACGCTTTGGAAAGCCTCTTGGGTAACTGCTGCAATTACATTTTTGTTTTTCAAATCTGCCCTGATCCTGAGAGGGAATATCCTGTTCCTTGTCCTTTTTACTTCAACAATGCATCGTTTGCTGGGTGCTATATCCATGATGGTGCATACATCATTTTTAAAGAAAACGTTGTACCCCTTATGGACAAGCTGTCCAATACTCAAGAGGTTACATCTCATTCCAGGGACATAGTAGACATCTGCTATGGTTTTCCTTTCTCCTTGCTTTGTAAATATTTTTACCTCCCCTTTTCCCATAACAGAGATTTTGTTATCAGTTCCAAGTGTAACTTCTGATTTCACATTCTGATCTAGAGCAGAAAAGAAGGCTATGTTTCCTGTCATATGGTTGCTGCAACCCGAGTCTAAAAACCATATGTCTTCACTGTTTGTTTAAGCCATGTTACAGGCTAACAACACATTATTTTGGCTGATGTTTTCTCTAGTGACATTTGCATTTTGTCTATTACTCATATCATGCTGCTTCTTCCTACATTCACTGGTATAATGCCCATATTTTTTACAATAATAGCATTGGACATTGGATTTTTCATACCTTTGTCCTTGAGCATGATTTTGTCCTCCTTGTTGGCTGCTGCCTTGGCCTTGGTTCTGATTTGGATCGCTGCCTCTTCCTTGTGCATTTGCTGGGCTGTTCCTTCCACCTCTGTTCTGGCTTCTGCCTCTTCCTCTCTTGTTTCCTCTGCCTTGACCTCTTCCTCTTCCAAAGGACATATGGGTCTTAAAGGCTTGCTCTAGAGATGAGTTTTCATTCCTACTCAATCTCTGCTCATGTGTTATCAGTGATGCATGTAGCTCATCAACTGAAAATTTTGAGAGATCCTTTGTCTCTTCAATGGTGGTGACAATCGCATCAAACTTTGAGGGTAAGACCCTCAATATTTTCTTTACAATCCTCCTATCTTCAAGGGTTTCTCCATGAGTCCTTATCTGTGTGACCAAACCAATTACATGTGTGAAGAATGAGTTAATGTTGTCTGACTCCTTCATGTTCAAATTCTCAAAATCCTTCCTCAGCAATTGCAGTTTTGTTGTCTTCACTCTCTCCATGCCTTGATAGGTTGTCTTGAGGGTTTTCCATGCTTCATTAGATGTCTTAGCTGCTGCTAACCTTGGAAACACACTTCCATGCACTGCTTGATACAAGAAGAAAAGGGCTTTTGAATCCTTCTTCTTGCAGCTCTTTAATAGATCCTTCTCTCCTTGAGTTAATGCATTAAACTCATTTTCATCTGCTGGTTGTTCAAAACCTTCCTCAACTATTTCCCATAAGTCTTGGGAAGCAAACAAGGCTTTCATTGTTATTGCCCAATAGTCATAGTTTTTACCATCAAATAATGGGAGCTGCATACCCATGCTATTACTGGTGCTTGTGCCAGCCATTCTTGCAGCCTCAACTATGCTTCAATTTCTTGACTGTGTATTTTAAAACAACTGACTGCTTCTTCAGCAACACATAAAAAAACTTTGTGAAATACCTGAGTATTTTCTTGACTGAGCCTTCACTCTGCTTGAGAAGTTTTACTGCTGCAACAAACTCCTCCCTTCAGCTTCTTTGTCACCTTCAAAGAGCTTAAACCTGCTCTGATACCACTGTTGGGGATTTTTCTGGTAAAATCCCAAAAACAAACAATTCAAACACACAAAGGCAATGCTCTGTTTCTACCTTTCCAGGATCTTTTGTGCACAGGGAAGCTTTAAAAAAAATTACTGAGGAACAGAGTATTTCACCACCATAAACATTTCTATTGATTAAAACAAAATGTGTGATACAAACTTCATACTCTGCCTCTTTTACAAAATGATTTTTACACTGCTGTGTAAAATCTTCATTCACTGTTGTCAAACAAATTTACATGGATTTACTGCTGTAAAAGAGCTTACATAAACTGTTGTAAAAACCATTTTTCACTTACTGGTGTAAAACTATTTTACGCATACTGCTGTAAAAAAAACATTACATATGCAACTCCCAAAATCTCATATTACCCGCACTGCTGTGCATATGCTCACCACACTGCTGTGCATAAACTTCTATTTCATATTACCACTACCACACAGAGCACACGAGAGCCCATTTTTGTTACATACATAATAAACCCAAAACAATTACATAATATACCAGCTCCATTTTTTTGGATATTACATTGCGTAAATATTTTTAACACACTGACCAGACCATGCCTTTCTTTAAATGCACCATACCTTCGACATAAAAAAACTTACGTGCTCTTCAATATTCACCTACTTTCATTAAATGTCTTCATTGAAAAAAGTCTGCAGTCAACCAAGCTTTTATTTTACTCCACGCAACATTTACTGCAGGCTCGTATGCATCTTTGGACAATCGATGGTGGAGAGCGATGGAAACAATCGAACGATGGAGGAGAATATCGGGAGGCCTCACTTGACTGAACGATAGCACCCGAGAATGTCAGGCTTGCTTACGTATGGGGAGAGCCACGTGTCTGCACCATATTGCATCGGGTTCAAATATATGGAAAATGACTTTGCCGGAAAGTGATCCGAGAAATCTCAGGCGGGTTTGGTGAACGGTTTCTGGCGATGTACGTCTGCGTTAAAATTACACATTCAACAGAATATAAATATAAATTTTGGGAATCATTGGCAAAGGTTGACAATATTTATAGTGAGAGAGGTATAGTTGACTGGGTACAATCATGCGCTACCATGCCCCCAATAACACACAAACCATATTTACCATGCTATAGGATATTTAATACCCCTAACAATACATTTAGTCTATGCATGTTCAGCCTGAAGTACACCTTTGCATCTGCGGATCATCATGCATGAGCATGAACATGAGCATGGCGCAAGCAATATTGAGCATTTAATACACCGTGATGTGACATTGCAGAGATATCATACATATCATGGCATATGATTATTATGGTTTCTGGAAGCTCCTCCAATGGGATTTCCGGTTAGTCGGCTGCCTCTGCCTTGACCCCCACCAACAAACTGTACACTCATTTGAATTTGGAAAATTGCCGAAACAAGAACTTGAACCCCGACCATTCATATATTGTAAGTTGGTTTGAAATTTGAAATTTAAACCGTGCGCCATTTCGAAGAATTCGGCGGTACATTTTCATTCACAAAAGGTGAAGCTTCACTGCAAGACGCCTTCGCCGAGCACATCGGGGGCCTGCTGAGCGTCGTCGCTTAGGACGTTTATTTGAATCTTTCTTGCTCCTCGGCTCTCGACATGGTACTGCAAAACATACACGTTGGAAGCTGCCCAACCAGGGTTTTGGATGAATTATGCATCGTAAAATTGGGGGATATTTACACCGAAGAAGACAAAGAAATCAACGTTGAGCTAAAAATCTCAGTTGTCAAATATCATTGAGCTAAAATGCCGCGTCCACTTCAAAATTTCAAATATTTTCAAAACACTTAGTTGTATATTCGACGATCATTTCAAATATTTTCAAAAAGGTCAACCCGCTCTTTTGTTAGCTTCCATGAATTTATTAGCAGGGTTTGGAAATTATAATTCACAAACAGATTGTCAGAATTTCAATCTGGTCGATCCTCCCATGTGCAACTACTCCATTTCAAATCCCCTCTTATGGTGAGGTTCAAGATAATGAGGTCTCATATCTGGATCAATATTTATCTCGTAGTTTCCATGGTGGAGGATAAAGCAGTGCTCGTGTTGAAGTATTTGAAAATCATAAGCTGTGGCCACCTAAAAGATATTCCCAAGGATTACAAAAGCTGAAGAGCCTTGAACAACTAGAGTTGTATCAGTGCCTAGAAGAGAACCTCCGAAATAGCCATTCAGAGTAATTTCTTAATACTGTCAAAATCATGATCAATAGAGTTGAAGTCGAAGAAGAAAAGTCCAAAACAACAACAAAAATAGTTGAGGCTGGATGGAATTCCTTTTCTAAAGTGGATTACTTCGAAGAAGCAATGTCTAAATCGGATTTCTTTAAAATGAAATTCCCTAAAAATCCAACATCATTCGTGTGTTAGATTGCTTTGAAGAAGCAATGTCTGAAGCACCAGATGAGCCTGCCTTGGATTGCTACGAAACATTTGAGGAAGACGTGAAGTCTATTACGAGGCTTGTAGTTAGTGAACAAACTTAGTTGTTTTGGAATATATAATGGCTTGAGTGAATCGATTTTAGTTCAATCCAGCTGATTAGATTTCATCATATTTAATCATTTCTTTGTTAGATAGAATTTATCCATTTCTTTGTGAATGCATAATGGACTCCTCTACTGTTTAGGGAATAGTGTTTCGATGATGCAAGGTTCAACGTATGATCATTGTTTCGATGTTTTATTTATATTACATTGGTACCACTACACGTTGTGGACACTAACCCGACCACGAAGCTGGCATACAGTTATAGATACATGCTTCAGCCAAAGGATTTTCTCTTTGCATCTTTCCAACTGTAAGTCTTCATGTTTGTCATTTCTTAAAGGCTTAATCCACTGCAGCCTCCTATCATTGATTGCGAACATGTGCAGCAAGGACGTTAATCTCTGGCTCCTGCGATTAAGACCTCGTAAGAAGACTGAGAACGTGTGTAGTAAGATGTTAATCTCTGGTTCCTGGTATTAAGGCCTCCTGAGAAGATTATGACCAACTTTATCGTACATATTTTCACCATTTTCATCTATTATGACATCATGATTGTATCCAAACTTTTTATATTAAAATGTTTTGACAATGCAACTTTGGTTAGGTCTTAGCTTTGAAATTCGTTGTATTGGAGTGAGCTTATTCTACTCCAATGTAAAACAAATTGGCAATATGTAATATTCTTTACTTCTTTTACTTAAATTACATGGAAAACAAAATGAAAATCTCATTTTCATTTAAGCGAGTAGTAACTCAAGTTAAAATGTTCACCACGTAATTCTTTGAACCCGAAATTGAAGTTGTTTTCAGTGTTGTTTGGTATTAATTGTAATCATTTTATACTTTATTATATTCAAATTAATTTAGAAGTTCTTTTTTTTAGTGAAAATATTTTTTTTTGGGATATTATGTGAAAAATAATTATAATGTTAAAAATATAAAAATGATTATTTTTTTAAATAAAATTCTTCATTTATTATTTATTTGAAATTTAATTATTATATAAATTCTCTTTATCCAATAAGGTAAAAGAGGATTTTTTAAGGAATTCCTCAAAGGTAGATTAAGATCATTTTTATGTTCCTCTGGGACATATAACATGTATTTGGGTGTATTATTTCGACAGTACATCCCTGAATTTTTTTGTGGTGCTAAAGTTAATATTAGGTATAGCTATTTTTAAAAAAAATTATTTGAGATTTGAGAGTTCCACAATTATTCATATTCCATGTATCTTTTAGAGAAAACTATGTAAACATTTACCTTGACTCATGTTTCAGGTGGACAATATACCCATCATCACGGACTAGAAAGCAAGCAGACACTCCATGCATCTGTTTGTTTTCTAGTCCCTAGTGATGGGTGGAGTGTCCACCCAAAACATCGGACAGGGTAAATATTTACAGAGTTTTCTCCAAAAGATACACGGAATTAAAAAAATAAAAAATAAAAAATATCTAAATATTTATTGGATGCCTAAGTGTTCGCAATAGGTTAGAATTGTGTGCCCATGATGGGATGACAAGGTGACGTTAGTATGCCATCCAGAGCTATGCAATCTCCATTAAGGGCATAATTATGATGATGTAGCTAACTAATGCATTTCATTTGGATCGATAGCCATGAATGTAGCTTTGTCGTTAAAATTTGAACCATCTATTGAGAAGAGATCCTTGATCGTGGCATTGAAATAAGCAACTAAATCTCCATTGTACTGGTGGTCATAATTGAAGGACAAAATTGCTATATAGTTGTTTCTTGGATATGACGACCTTGCATGAGTGATGGGTGGTGTGATTTGATTAGGGTGACTTGTCATTTGACATGGCTTTCCATGTCACCCCAAGAACAAAATCCCAGAAGAAACAAGAAGAATTCTTCAAGGAATCACCGCGGTGATCATCTTCGAGTTGAAATCAAAAGGGAGGTAAATGATGGTCCAATGGGAACGTCGTATGATAAACAAAAGTCCATGTGGAGGGTTGAGTCACCCCAAGAATAGAATCCCAGAGGTAATCGAAGGTATATGTATTGAAAAGTGTAGAGAGAAAAGGCTCGTGACTTCATGGAAGGAAAGGGAATCAAAGCCAAATAAAATAACTGGAAAAATAAGTGGGATGGGGGCCCATACGCTTATATGTATTCATGAGTTTCCTTGGGAGTTTATCCCCAAAAATTTTCAATGGAGTAATGAATGAAATTCCCAGGGAAGACCATTACTGGATGTCTGAGTGATGCACCAGGTTAGAATTTGTGCCTAAGATGGGGCAATTTGGTGATATGAGTATGTCATCCAAGGATCTCAATGGTATCGATTGTAAATATTTGCAAGGGCACCTGACAATGCGAATATCCCTCTCCCTTTTCTTACCCATTCACAACCTAATTAGGGTGATGAATATTAATGTTTTCACATTAATTCTCTAAGAAAATCTGTGCAAATATCTTTTAGTGTATGTTATGGACTTGAGAATGAAACAATCTCCATTTATTACCCATTCATAGTGTAATTATGGTGATGTAGGTACTAACTGCAAATTTTAGATTTATTGCCATGAATCTCTAAAAGTGTATGTTACGATGGCTGGGAATGACACAATCTCCATTTAGGGCACAATTACGTTGATGTAGCTAACTAATGGATTAAATTTGGATCGATATCCATGAATGAAACTCTGCCTTTAAAGGTTGAACCAATGGTTGACAAGAGATTCTTGATCATGGCATTCAAAGAAACAACTAAATCTCCACTATACTAGAGGTCATAATTGAAGGGCGAAATAACTAGACAATTGCTTCTTGAAAATAGAGCTGGCATGGGTAAAAATAGAGAGAGAAAAAATAATGCATCTGTTGTTAATCAAGACTATGGTGCTCAGTAAATCAAGTATAATAATAATATAAAACAATAGCAACTTTGGTTGCTAGTAGTGGTGATCATATTAATGTAGTTTGGGTATATGTTTAATGAGGTGTTGTTGGGCTAAATAAATAATAATGATAATAAAACAATGACATAATTAATAATAAAATAATAATAATAATAATGCATGCTTACAACTTTTTAACATTGATATTCAGTCCGATTATATTATTCGTGCAACCTTTTGGAAACCTCTACGGGAGCTTCAAAGTTAGTATGGCATATGACAATTTCATTTCTTTGGTGGTTGTTTTGTGCTTACTTTTGGTCCAACCATCACCACCCTATGAGTCCAACATAATTATCCCTGGTGTTCAATTTAGTGTCTGCCATGGATTGATGGAGTATCCAAAGCTTGGCTATGTATTTTCTTCCTCTTATGAAGATTTGCATCTCTTGCCATTAAATTAACTAGGTGGAGCCAAGGGAACTACGAAGGAATCAACTGGACGGGTCTGAACCCAAGCGCTTTATCCCCTTGTTTTCTGTATATGTGCATATAAAATCCAAATGAATTCATGTCATATTGAGAACATATGTCATTAATTGGGTGTCAAATTTTAGTGATAGCTTTAATTTCACACGATTGATGTTCTACTTATTGCAAGAGTTTCTTCCTATGAGTTTTACCCCATTTTAAACAAACCCATATGCTCATAAAATATACGGAGTTTGGGATTGATATCAAATCTGACTTGTAAAGTTTCTCAACTCAAGCAATGAGGGAAGAGTTCTACAAATTTAGCCTAATCCCTAAAGAAATAGTGTTAATGTTTCCTAAATAAAAGTTACATCATACAGACTCTAACATGTTTATATGTCATAGTCATTCATTATCCTACCCAGTAAAACTCTGAGAACTAGGGATTGTAACAAATGCTTGAGAATTGAATGCTTTAAAACATAGGACCATCTCAGCAGATAGGAATGGGGTTTCTATATAATAATCATTCAATATCTTGTCCAATGAATCTATGAGAACTAGGGATTGTAACAAACCCTTGAGAATTGAGTGCTTTAGAACCCTAGATAATGTCAACAAACACAAAGGGGGTTTCTAGATATGTGAAACTTACAAATCCATGTGTGGCATTAATGAAATGTGATACATGCAATGGGAGGTTTAAGCCCAAATCATGTTACCATGACAAAATGTCATGCTTGTATAGGAGCTTTGTGAGTGTTTCTTTGTCCATATTTTATGTTAATATAGATTGTTGCTACTATGTGGAAGGAGAGACGCAACCATTTGGAGAGGACTCATAGTTCGAATGAGTTGTGCAAGGAGTTGTGAAGCATCGAGCTTGTAGCCACTTGGTAACTTGAGCTCTTGTCCTATTTTGAGGGTTGAATTCATTGAAGTAAATTGAATTATCTACATTGCAAGAGCTATGTTGTGAGAAGTGTGTGGATCACTTTATATCACTAACAATGTACATGAGTTGTGTGTATTTAGGCATATTGGAGTAGATTCGAGCAGGGTGTCACTTTGTGAAGAATTTACATTACATTACAACATTATGATCCTTGTAGGAGACTCCTCCACACACTGACACCCCGCTTGAATCTACTCCAATATGCCCAAAAGGTCCATATACAAGCATGACATTTTGTCATGGAATCTCATATAATAAGTTGTTGCTTCCGTGTAAATTACAAAGTTTTCTCTATAAATATTATTTTGAGCTTCATGTTTATGATAAATGTCTTTGCATCATATAAAATTCTTGATGCATTGAAAGTCATTCTCAAGGTTTATCAATTGGATTGGTAGATTTTTAGGAAACTTGGCTCATGGATTTTTGGGTTGTTAAGGCTTTGCTTTTATGTTTTCATCAAAAAGTTAGATAAATATGATTTTATTAATTAAGAAACTTAAATTAAATAATATGTTTTTGTTGAGTATGTTATTTTTTTAAGTAGACAACTTAAGTGAGAGATTAAGAATATATATGGTTAGAATACATGACATTATTTCCAATAAAGAAATGTAAGATAAATGACATATAGACATTCAATTATTGATGAGAGAGTAGAAAGATGTCATCATTAAGGTGAATCCTGATATTGTGAAGTGGCAGTATTGGGACAAGATCAATGAGAAGGGAATTTATGAGTTAATAAATATATCTAGAGAAACCTAAACAACTAAGCCTTGTGATAAGAATGATTCATTGTATGAGGCTAAATCCCTTATGAATTTGATATTCCTCAGGTAGAATAAATTATTTTTTAAGGATGAATGATGGTGATAGGGGCACACATATTCTTAATTCCTTCACTATTTTACTTATTTAGATTACGACCATGAGGTGAAGAACTTATGAATAAGCATTGATTCATAATCTTTGGTGACCAAGGGTCACCATAGGGTGTGAAATGATAAGAGATATAGTGGGAAGAATTCTAATTATAGTAGTAGAAATGTTGATGGCATATAGACATTTGAAGATTGACAAATTAAATGGAAATAACTTCACTTTGTGGAAGTCAAGGACATAATATTCTTTTATTATAATATAGTAAAAGGAAGTCATCAGGAGGAAAAAAGGGTTGGCCATTGTGAAGTAGGAGGAATGAGACTAGGCCAATAAGAATCCCTAGTCTTTATTAGAGAATTGGATAGATCTAATTTTCGAAATTAAGAGGTTCCAAACATACAACATTATGTTGTTACATAAGTGATTTTTAAGTAGAGAACTTAAGTAAGGGACTTGAAAGATATATTAGTTATAAACATTTAAAAATTGATAAATTAAGTGAAAACAACTTTGGCGTGTACAATTCAAAGATAAAATATTTTCTTATTAGAAGAGATTAAAAGGAATTTATCATGAAGGAAAAAGAATCAAAATATTCTAAGCATGATAATTGGGACAAGTCAACTGAGAAAGTAGTTTCTTTATTAGTCTTAATATATTTAATTATGAGTTAATAAATGCATCTGCAAAAACAACAAGAAATAAGAATGAGGCTAAATACCTCATGAATTTGATAATCTTGTAGAAGTAATATGCAATGAGGATGAATGATTGTGATGTGATTAATGATCCGATTAAATCATCTTAATTACTTCAATTCTTAGTCAACTCAATTGCATAGGTGACAAAATAAAGGATGATGAGTGATTCATAACACTGCATAGTTTCCTTTACATATTCATAAAGTTTAATAGTTTGAATCAATGAGCCACAAGAGTATATGATATCAAGTTGGACAGATTGTTGGTTAATTTTGACAATAGAATACAAGGGGAAGATCTTAGGAATAGGCATTGGTCCAAAATCTTTGGTGATTAGGCATCATTTTAGGAAGTGAAATGATGAGAGGTCTAGTGTGTCGAATAGAGAATATATTGGGTGCTAATTTTTAGAGGTGAGAATTTTCCATGTTTAAAAAAAAATTGTGAATTTCCATTATTTCTGAAAACGATTCAACCAAAATTTATAGTAAAAAAATATTATACCTTAGAATTCACAAATTTTTTTTATAGAGGCTATATAAAACTATTAGAAATTTGAATATTTTTATAAAAATGCTGCCAAACATTTTACAGTTTGCATGCAAGGGACTAGTAATATTTTCCAAGGTTCTTAAAGTTTTAGATAAATTTCTATCCTTAAAATTTCCCCTCACTAAGAAATATAAATATAGTGGGAGATTTACAAATAAATGTAGGAAGCAACTATATTTGATTTACTAAAATTGTAATCAAAAGGTTTGCAAGAAGAAAGAATACAAAGATTAACACTAAGATCATATAAGAAACATTATGTTGTTGGTATTATTAGTTATGATAAAATCATCTACTTATCTTAAGCTTCTTTTTTAGCGATGGTTATTTGTGATCGCAGTCTAGATAAGGTTGCAAAGGTTTTCAATGGTCACATCTTGATCATGGTTGTGTTAGTTCTCATTGGTAGCCAAAGTCGACACTTGTGGCTTGCTCCAAAGCTTTTCCAGGTCTTTGGGCATCCCAATCCTTTGTTTTAATTGTCATGTCAAAGGAATTTGTGTTATGCTTAAATTTTAATCGCTCCAGAATGCAGAGCTATCATATCTATGCTCTTATGTATACTCATGCTCTTTGGAGAAATTTTTGGTTTTTGTTTGTCAATATGTTGAATAGGGATACTTTTAATCTCAATACACTCAATATGTGTTAATGGTCCAGTTCTCACATGAGCAGACCAATAACGCAGAGCTCTATGACTTGTAAAACTTTACTTCAGTAATAGAAAAACTAACTTCATACAACCTTTTTTAATATATAAACCACATTAAATAAAAAATTTCACAAAAATTAATAGATAATTTTTATAGTAATATATATAAACCACATTAATAATATATTACAATAATATTTTTATTTAAGTGAAAATTATTGGTTAGTTAATTGGATTGGAGTTGTTGAGCACACAAGGGAAGGATCAATCAGTGTGTACACCATAGATATAAATTGGCACATGAAGAAATAAAACTATGGAAGAAATCTCATTGATGTGAGATGAGCTACAACTCACTGGATTGGCTTAACATCTTCAAGGCTACATATATTATAAATTTTCTTTCATACAAAATAAATAATATAGAACATGGTAAGTAGGGGTCGTGTCATGCGCATAAATTTTAGCAATATGAAGCTATAATTGTTAGACATTGTAATGTAAAAATATAATACAAACATGGATCTATGAAGTAGTCACCCAAAGTGCAACATGTGCCATAATTTGGATGAAAGTTATATTCGATAAGTCAAACCATTGACGTGAGTGATAATAAAATATTCTCTATATGTGAGGTTATACACTAGTATTAAGGACTATGATTTTGGCCAATGGTGTTCACCTTGTAACTTTGTAGAATTTGGATGTGACTACTCAAGTTATGGGTAGTTAAAATGCAACATCAATTAAAATTAGAGAAATAATGACATAGTTGAAGGAATAAATAATGATCTTGTTGCAATCATAGATTCAACATCTTCATGAAGAGTACATATAATCAATAGAGCTAGGTATGTTAACCATGAAATTAGTAATATGAAGGACATTTCTTAATTTTTTGAGAAATATGTGTGCTTAGAAATGAGAAGAGGGTTTATTTTTCTTTAGAATGACAAAAATCTCAAGAGGTGCTTGATTTTGGTGAATTTAAATATATACATGGAGGTAGCCCCAAATAGAGGATTTTCTCATGTAAGTCAAGTCTTTAATTTATGAGAAATAAATATTTTAACATATTTGTTTCTTTGTTGAAAGCGAAAGTGGAATGAGGGTGAAATCCATGAAAAGTAACTATGGTGGTGAGTATTGATCTAAGGGTTCAAAAGTAGTTTTGATAATTTAAAGGCATTAAAAAATAGACGATCATCATATTTCTAAGAAAATTGGGTCATTAAGAAGTTGAATCAAAACTTTATATAGAAGGATGGAATATGAAAGTAAATGCTAGTTTGAGAAATAAATGTTAGGTTGTGGCTACCAGAGTGAACTATTTGACTAGTATATTAGGTGGTTTAGTTTTGGGTAACAATACAACAAAATAGGATTGAAATGCATAGAATCCCTCTACTTCACATCTTAAGGTTTTTGGGTGTGAAGATTACACTCACATACCTAAGCGTTGGCATACCCATAGTGGGAATGTGATTTTTAAGGAGGAAAAACTTGTATGGATCAGTGTGAAGAATATCAATAGAAAGGTATATCATGTAGCAATTCCAAATTTTTGATATTTCACCAAAGTTCAAGTTGAATATTTATTAGTGAACTTAGATTTTAAAAATCCAATGGAAGAAAGTGGAAATCAATGTAAAACTAATATTTCACTAGTATTTTAAGAAAAATTTCATCTTAAACATAAGTAACTTAATTAAGGGAAATGTTTGAGGAGGACTCTACATGACCAAAAGTACATTGACATATATGAGTATCAGCCAAAATATTTTAGCTATTTTATCTTTCATGGTTGATGAGCCAAAGCAATACCAAAGAGGCTCTTAATGGTCATGGGCCCCTTCATAAGAAGAAAACCGTGGAGGAAGAATGAAGGGCTTGGAACATCACCATTACAAGATTTTCTTAAATGAAGGTGGGCAATTGGATTCAAATGGGAATTCAAGAGGAAGTATAATGCAAATATTTATGGGGAGCATTATAGAGCTTATTTGATAGCACAATAATACTTTCAAGAGAAGGTAGATGGTTATGATGAGACGTTATATCTAGTGGCCAGGGATACCTCTATTATGTTGTTTTTAGCACTAATAGTTGTTGATGGTTTGGAAGAGTTGTTTTTAGCGCTAATAGTTACAGATGGCTTCGAAGAAAACAAAATACATGTGAAGAAAACATTTCTTAACAATGAACTTAAGGAAGAAAATATTTCCTAGCAATGAACTTAAGGATTAAATCTTCCTAAAATAGCCAAATGGATTTGTTGTATAAAGAAGAGAATGTGTGTTGTGCCAATCAAAGCAATCTTTAGATGGATAAAAGTAAAACCCAAAATAATAGTAGCAACCATTTGATATTCACAGCTAATTTCCATATGATTTCACAATTACTTTCAGTGCAAGATTCTCAATTAATTTATATGGATATGAGTAAAATCCAAGACAATGGTAGAGACAATTTGAAATTCGCATCTACTTTCAATATGAAATTTACAATTAATTTATTTAGTTTATAAAATTTCAAAATTAGTATTATTTATCCATTCAAAATGTACCATTATCTTATATGATATTAAAATATTATTATTAAAAATAATATTAACTATTATAAAAATTTATTTAAAATACATTTTTAACCTATGAAATTAATAATTTTTTTTAATAATTAATAATATTATTTTTAATATAAAAATGAATTAAAAACACTATAATAATTTTTTAGGGTTAAGATTTTAAATTAAACGTCAAAAGACGGGTCCCAAATATGTCTGTCTTAGACGTCAAACCTCCCTCAACTCCCAGGTGGTCATTCTTTCATCACACTCTGTCGTCCCGGGTCGCTGCCCATCGAGACTCTTCCATTCCTTGAAATTGATGTTGTCAATAAATGGCTGGACAGACGTTAATACCTTTCTAATCATTCCCTTGTGTGAATAACCTTGGAATATAGATATACCAAAAATAAGAATAATAATTAATTTTATAATTATTAATTTATTTCCAATAAATAATATTCAAGTAGGTTATTTTTTAGTTAATTTATATCATCTATTTATATTTTCAATTCGATAAAGGATTTTAAAAAATAATGCAAAAAAGAGTTGAATCGCTTTTAAAAAAATAATTTCATTAATTTATTGTGGATGTGAGTAAATGTTTTGGGATCAGCTTAATGCATGGCATGTTTTATGTATTTGTGGGTGTTTAGTGATCAGATAGCTTTATTCATGACATTGAGTGACATGAGAGTTCAAAGGGTTATGAGGAATAAGGGAATTAGATCATGCTAGTACACTAGGATCAATAATCTCTCATCATGATGATGTAGTAATTACATTTGATAATGCAATGAGATGTGAGGAAATGATGAAGATAAATGGGAAGGTTGATTTTATTTGGGATTGTTTTAGATATTCATCATCATAATATTGTAAATTTTTTGTCTTAATATCCCCATATCTTTTTTGTTGGTTATTTTTTTTTTTTTTTTTAGGTATTATGTTTTTTTACTTTGTTGGTGACTACTAGCTAAAGGTGGCTTTTAGTTGTTTGTTTTGTTTCTTTGAACTCCAATAGGTCTAATTTGCTTTATTTTCTTTTGTGGTCGGTTGCGTGTTCATGGTAGCCATCCCCTTGGGTTTACTACACCGTACACATGCATTTGAGTGGTGTGGGTTCTCTGGGGTTATGTTGTGTTTCAGGAAGGCTCTTATTGGAGTTTTGTGATGTTAGATTTGGTTCTTAGTTGTCAACCTAGAAGCACCTTAGTCTAACAACTAGCATGCTACTATAAGTAGTAAGGAGAATGTTCAACCTTCCAAGTGTGCCTCTCCACACCATCAAGGCACTAGTGCAAAGAGGCCTATTTCATAAATCAACATGCCTTTTTAATAGAGTGTCTCACCAGATACTTAGAAGGCAACTAAAGAATTGGTTAATTCAATGAAACAACATCATTATACTTAGAAGGAAACTAAAGAATTGGTTAATTCAGTGAAACAACAGCGTTAATAGACCTCCACTAGGAGATTGGTATTGAATTTTATCACTCATGACACAAACACATTTTTGACCAATATAATTTTGCTAGCTCACCAAAACCTTGGTCGCTTAGTGAATTATAAATTGCATGAACTAGAATTGATGAAGTGTTGAAAGTTACAGAGGATAAGTGTTGGAAGTTACATACAAAACTTAACCTGAAGAACATAAAGAAAAATGCAAATGAGAGGAATCTCATTGTCATTGATTGAAGCAATGAGGTTGAAAGCAACTTTGATATAGATGATAATATTGTCTATATCGAAGTGGAGAATGAGGTGAATATGAGTAGCCTTTAGCAACAAGAAGAGAAAGAAATGACTAAACTATTCTACATAGAAATACAAGTCAAGAACACAAAGATTAATGCTTTGTTCCCTTTAAGGTTAAAAGAAATCTCATTGAAAAAGAGCTAGTCAACAAATTGGGGTTGGAAATTTGTCATCGTCCAAACACATATCTATTAAAATGGGTAAATAAAAATAACAAAACAATGCTAAATTAGATTTTCTATTAAAATTCCCTAAATGTACATGTAAATATGAAAGTAAACTCTTGCAAGATTAGTTATAAAAAAAAAATTAACAATAATTCCATTTAAATATAAATAAACTTTATTCTATATAATTTAAATGTTACAATTATTTTTTTAAATGTTGAATTATATTTATATATTTTATAACAAAATACCTAAACGGCACCTTGCAGTAAATCGATATCCGTACTCGGGGAGACTTTTACACAAAGTAAGAGGATGAATATTGATGCAGAAGCATCCAGCTAAGGGCATCATGACCAGGTGTTGGTCTCAGCCAAGGAGGACAGGTTCAAAGTCTTTTAATTTCATTTACGTTTAATGAATAAAACAGTGCCTAGGAACTAGTTTATTTTATTATTATTAGTTAAGGAATATTAGGAACAACACAGTTAGGATAGTGTCATAACAGTTACATTGTTTTGTCATTTTCTTAGTCCATCTTACAGATGTCTGTTCATAAACACAAGTATAATATTTTAACTCCTATAGTACAAGAAAACCCAGCATGATTATCGACTATGCAACTACAAAGAGTAACTGTATGGTAACCGAGAACAACTTGAGTAACTGTTTAAACACAATATAAAAACCAATGTAATACATTCTGGAGGGGTTCAGTACATGAGAAGAGAAATACAATAAAAAAAGTAATTTCTTTCATCCAAATATCTGAATCCATCTGTAACAGTTTGTCGTGACATTCATTTATTTTATCCCCTAGTCATTGAGTAAGCAAACTAAGTAAATACTGTGTGTTCCTATCTATTGCATTTTGTTTCCTGTCTATAGAACAAAGAGCAAACCGAGAAATTGAACGAGCGTTCCCAGCACGAAGTCTGGCAGCAACCACAATGGAGTCCCAATAAATGAAAGCCAACAACAGCACGAGCAGTTCGAAATCGAACGAGAGAGTACTCACTGAATAACGACAACCCCAGGACAGAGGTAAACGAATTATACAAAAAGAGTTTCCTGTTAATTATTTTTCATAACCAAAAAAATATTTGTATACATTCAACAGTCCTGAGATACCCATTAGAAGCAGAGTAAAGAATATTACGAAACAGCAGAACCCTGAGAGTGAGGGTTTGGTCGGCCGCCATCAAAAGGTGGACCATAATTACATCTGCTCAGGATATAAATGAAAGTCCACATACAAACTGGAATTGGGTCGCACAACAACAAAGAACACCGGATGGAGGAGAACTGGGACTTGCCCAGTAAACTGACAAAGGCCACCTAATTAACAAAATTGACAAAAATAGCAGAGAACTAGCCTACCAGAGCAAAGCCCGTAGCAGTTTCGTCGACCACGCTGGTGAACGAATCCCCACCTGCACAAGCAAGCCAAAGGAGCGTTGTTAGCCATATGCAAACAAAGTAAAGACAAGAAGTGACCTAAGAAGAAGAAACTGAATGCACGGTAAATAAAATAGTGTTACCTGCAGAGTATCTGTGTGGGAGGACTAAAACCCCACCGAGCCACAGCCAACGGTGAAACCCTGAGACCAAGGAGCAGACATTGTCAAAGCCGGAAGAAAACGAAGAGGGTAAGCAAATCATGGAGGAACAACTTACCTTAACAGAACTGCGAAGCTGAGGAGGCCACCATGACCGTGACCTGCAAAACGTAGAATAGTCATCTATTAACCAAAGGTAATGACCAGAAGAACTATAACAAAATGAAAACAGTGGAACAGGGACAAGTTTAGTAACTGAGCAGACAGAAACAACAACAACTCTTTTATACAGACGAGGAGAATCTCCATACTGTGCCCAAGTAACCGGGCAACGAAATCACAAGTACCAGCGAAGGTGTAACGCCAACAGGAAACAGAAACCATAGCTGGGCGCTTGCAGACTCTGCTACCAAACCCCATACAGTCGCAGCAGAAAACCTCACTACCAGTGCAAACCCTCGGCACAGTGAAAACACAAGTGTAAAATGAAGAAATGACGAAGAACCAAGGGTTTTTGCGTTAACCAAAAGCAGGAAAACAGTAACCGAGGTAGGTACACATTAATGAATTCCAACATAAATGCCATCCAACGCATATCAAAAACCATCCTATGATTAGTACCTAATCAAATGTATTAAGCTTCAAATCATTTACTAATCATTTAATCAACGATTAAAGCATTGTTATATAATTGTTAATCTTAGTAAAGTGAAGTTGCAGGCTGGTCCCATCATAGTGGTATCAGAGCAGGATTTAGAGTTTTCCTGAGAAATGGAAGTTGGAAGGCGAGGACGTGGAAGAGGTGTTCGAAGAGCAGTAGATGAGGGATTGCGGGAGGAAATCAGGATCCTTACTGCCCGTTTGGAGGCAGTTGAAGCAGGAAGGAGAAGGGATCCAGAGGTAGGAGATGACAGCAACGAAGAAGCTGTAGTGACAACAGATGGATCAGATGAAGAAGGGTCGAAAATGAGATTGTTGAGGTCGGTCCTATTGGCGAGTAGCAAGCCTAAACCAGAAATTCCAAATTATGATGGCAGTTTGTCCACAAAAGTTCTGTTGGACTGGATCAGCGAACTGGACAAATATTTTGAGTGTGAAGAGGTAAGTGAAGATCAGAGAGTTAAGTTCGTTGTGACAAAGTTGAAGGGACACGCAGCCCTGTGGTGGGACAGTGTCCAAGTAGAGAGAAGAAGGATGAACAAGTTACCAATAAAGAAATGGCCCAGGATGGTGGCCAAGTTGAAAGGCAAATTTCTACCCAAGGATTACCAGATTGCACTGCAGCGGCGAGTGCATAATTTGAAATAGAAAGGGATGATAGTAAGAGAGTACACGGAAGAATTCTACCGGATAAATTTAAGCGCTGGTTATACAGAGGACACCCCGGAGAAAACAGCAAGGTATGTAAATGGTTTGAGATTAGAAATATTAGATGAAATCAGTATTCTTTCCCCGAAAAATATAGAAGAAGCATACCAGAGTGCTATGAAGGCAGAGGAGAAGATCACTAGAAAACAAAATTCTAGGAGAGGACAGGGAACCAGTAGAGGAAGAGGACAGTCTTATGGCAGAGGGCGAACTGCCAGCAATAGTGAAGAAGGCAGCAGTTCCAAAACTTCTGGGACAGCAGAAAAAGGTGACAGCACTAGAGGTGGCAGGCCATATCAGTGAGGAAGGGGAAATGGCCGAGGCAGAGGAGCTAACTATCAGTGCTACAGGTGCCACAAGTGGGGGCACAGATCTTTTGAGTGTCCTGAAGCGGAACAAGCTGGACAGAGAGGTGTGTATGTCGCACAGCCAAAGGAAGCAGAGGCACCTCCCTAAGAAGCAGAAAATGTGCCGAAAACAGGGGAAGCCTTAGTTTTGAACAAAGTGTTGCTGAAACCAGCCAAAGAAACAGCTGAACAAACTCAAAGGAAAGCATTGTTCTGGATAGTTTGTAAGTCACACGGAAAATGTTGTAAGCTGATTATCGATAGTGGGAGCACAAATAATCTGGTTGCCATGGAGATGGTAGAGAAGTTGGGGTTGAAGCGGTTGAAGCACCCCACTCCTTACAAGGTATCATGGCTGCAAAAAGGCCATCAGTTGTTGGTGGATGAACAGTGCGAAGTTGAGTTCCATATTGGCAGATATAAGGATAAGGTTATTTGTGATATAATGCCGATGGATGTATGTCATATACTGCTAGGAAGGCCATGGCAGTATGACAGGAAGGTAGTGCATGACGGGAAGACAAACTGTTATAAGTTTGTCAAAGATGGGATCAAGCACACACTTGTGCCCATCAAGGAAGAAGAGACAGCGGAAACAAGTGGGATGAGAGTGTTACTAATGGGTGGAAAACAATTTTTGAAGCAGATTGAAGAAAGTGAAATAAGCTATGCTATTGTAAGAAGAGCAAAGACGATGCTGCTACACACAGATGTGTCAGATTTGCCTACGGAAATTCAGCGAATGCTGCAGGAATTCATCGATATAGTAGTGGATGACTTACCATATAAATTGCCTCCCAAGAGAAGTATAAGTCATCATATTGAATTTATACCCGGAGCAAGTCTACCGAATAAGGCAGCATATCGAATGAGCCCCAAAGACAATGAGGAGATTAGAAAACAGGTGCAGGAATTGCTAGATAAAGGGTTGATAAGGGAGAGTTTGAGCCCCTGTGCAATTCCAACAATTCTCGCTCCCAAGAAAGGAGGAGAATGGCGAATGTGCACAGATTCGAGGGCCATCAACAAGATTACCATCAGGTACAAATTTCCACTGCCATGGATGGATGACATGATGGACTGCTTGAGTGGGGCAACATATTTTTCAAAGATTGATTTAAAGAGTGGGTATCATCATATTCGAATCCGAGAAGGGGATGAGTGGAAGACAACCTTGAAAACGAATGAAGGACTGTATGAGTGGCTGGTAATGCCATTCAGACTGAGTAATGCACCCTGTACCTTTATGTGATTGATGAACGAAATGCTGAAAGAATTCATTGGAAAGTTTGTAACAGTGTACCTGGATGATATATTAATTTTCAGCAAGACGAGGGAGGAACACTTTCGACATGTTCGAAGTGTGCTAGAAAAATTGTAGCAGAATAAGCTGCTAATAAATCTGAAAAAATGCACTTTTCTACAAAAAGAATTGGTTTATCTGGGTTTCGTGATTGCAGAAAAAGGGTTGAAGATGGACCCAGAGAAGATTGCAGCAATTGTCATCTGCCCATCCCCAAAAAGTCTGTTTGAGGTACGTAATTTTCATGGGCTGGCAAGTTTTTATCGTAAATTTATAAGAAATTTCAGTGAAATCTGCGCACCTATGTTGGACACTATAAAGAAGGCAAGTCAGCCTTTTTTTGGACCGAGGCAGCAAAAAGGAGTTTTCAACTACTGAAGAAGAAGATCACAGAAAGGCCAATCCTGAGATTGCCAGATTTTAAAAAGCTTTTTCAAGTTCGCTGTGATGCAAGCGGTACGGCCATTGGAGCTGTACTTAGCCAAGAAGACAAACCTGTTGCATTTTTCAGCGAGAAGTTGAATGAAAGCAGGCAAAAGTATTCATCCTATGACAAGGAATTCTATGTTGTCGTCCAAGCACTGAAGCATTGGAGACACTATCTACTGGGGAATGAGTTTATTTTATTCTTGGATAATTCTGCGTTGCAATATGTGACGCAACAGCACAAGCTAAATCACAAGCATGCTAAGTGGGTTGAATATTTGTAGAGTTTCACCTTTGTGTTGAAACACATCAACGGGCAGGCCAACAAGGTGGCGGATGCGTTGAGTAGAAGAGCTTTGCTCTTGCAGGAGAGTACGATACATGTGCTGGGCTTTGAGCATTTGAAAGACTTGTATCAGACTGACACGGATTTCAAAGAGGCTTATGAAGCCTGTCAGAATCCTTTGCTGAGAAATAATAGTCCATGGTTGGACTATAATTTGCAAGAGAAGCTATTGTTTAGAGGGGGACAGTTATGCATTCTCGATTGCTCAATGAGAGAGAATATCATTCGGGAGAAGCATAGTGGAGGTCTAGCTGGACATTTCGGCATAGACAAAACATTAGAGCAGCTCAGTCGTTTTTATTATTGGCCAAAAATGAAAAGGGATGTGCAGAGATTTGTGACCAGATGTAAAGTGTGTCAGTTGGCAAAAGGACACAGTCAAAATACGGGACTCTACACGCCATTGCCCATTCTAAGTAGACCGTGGGACTCAGTCAGCTTGGACTTCGTCTTGGGTCTACCAAGGACACAACAGAGTTATGATTCGGTGATGGTAGTAGTAGACCGGTTTTCAAAGATGGCGCATTTCATCCCTTGCAGAAAAACCAATGATGCCAGTCACGTGGCTCACTTGTTCTTTACAGAGATCGTCAAGCTACACGGTCTACCTAAGTCCATTCTCTCTGACAGGGACGTGAAGTTTATAGGTCACTTTTGGCGCACCTTGTGGAAGAAGATGGACACACAGTTAAGTTTCAGCTCTGCTTACCACCTGCAGACCGACGGACAAACAGAGGTGGTAAATAGAAGCCTGGGGAACCTACTACGAAGTTTGATCAGTGAAAATTCGAGAATGTGGGATCGAGTACTTGCCCAGGTGGAGTTCACTTATAACGACTCGCCCAATTGCAGTATGGGTGATAGTCCTTTTTGGATATTATATGGCATGCATCCTCGTGGAGTGCACGAATTACGAGATCTAAGATAGCAGGAAAGACGAAGTGCTGATGGCGAAGATTTCGCTAAAGCGGTGAATGATTTACACGAGCAGGTGAAAATAAAGTTGCAGGACAACAGTAAAAAATATAAGCAACGAGCAGATTTGAAATGGAGAGAGGTACAGTTTAATGTGGGGGATGAAGTCCTCGTGCATTTGCACAAGGAGCGTTTTCCGAAAGGTGCATATAACAAGCTAAAGTACAAAAAAATAGGCCCCTGCAAAATTTTGTTTAAATTTTCAGCCAATGCTTATGAATTGCAACTGCCACCAGGAGTAGGCGTCTCGCCCATGGCAGACCTGTTTCCATACACTGCTGATCCAGAGGAAGACAGTACCACACGGCCTACACAGGGCACATAGAAAGGAAGTGATACTTGGATGAGACAAATGCCTTATGCTCAGCTCCTTGAGATCGAGAGGATCCTCGACACTCAAGTGGCCAAGCGAACTTGGCGGAAAGAGTATCTGCAATATCTGGTCAAGTGGAAGAACCGTCCTATTGAGGACAGTTCATGGCTTACCGCTAGACAGATAGAGTAGGCGGGTTATTCAGTCGAGAAGCTCATGGACTAGAGTCATGAATTTTTCTTACCCTGGGAGCCTGATGCAGGAGCATCCAGCTAAGGGCATCATGACTAGGTGTTGGTCTCAGCCAAGGAGGACAGGATCAAATTCTTTGAATTTCATTTACATCTAATGAATAAAACAATGCCTAAGAACTAGTTTATTTTATTATTATTAGTTAAGGAATATTAGGAACAACACAGTGAGGATAGTGTCATAACAGTTACATTGTTTTGTCATTTTCTTAGTCCATCTTACAGATGTCTATTCATAAACAAAAGTATAATATTGTAACTCCTACAGTACAAGAAAACCTAGCATGATTATCGACTATGTAACTACAAAGAGTAACTATATGGTAACCGAGAACAGTTTGAGTAACTGTTTAAACACAATATAAAAACCAATGTAATACATTCTGGAGGGGTTCAGTACATGAGAAGAGAAATACAATAAAAAGAGTAATTTATTTCATCCAAATTTCTGAATCCATCTGTAACAGTTTGTCATGACATTCATTTATTTTTTCCCCTAGTCATTGAGTAAGCAAACTAAGTAAATACTGTGTGTTCCTATCTATTGAATTTTGTTTCCTATCTATAGAACAGAGAGCAAACCGAGAAATTGAACGAGTGTTCCCAGCACGGAGTCTGGCAGCAACCACAACGGAGTCCCAATAAACGAAAGCCAACAACAGCGTGAGCAGTTCAAAATCGAATGAGAGAGTACTCACTGAATAACGACGACCCCAGGACAGAGGTAAACGAATTATACGAAAAGAGTTCCCTATTAATTCTTTTTCATAACCAAAAAAATATTTGTATACATTCAACAGTCCTGAGATACCCATTAGAAGCAGAGTAAAGAATATTACGAAATTGCAGAACCCTGAGAGTGAGGGTTTGGTCGGCATCCATCAAAAGGTGGACCATAATTACATCTGCTCAGGATACAAACGAAAGTCCACATACAAACTGGAACCGGGTTGCACAATAGCAAAGAACACCGGACGAAGGAGAACTGGGACTTGCCTAGTAAACTGACAAAGGCCACCTAATTAAAAAAATTGACAACAGTAGCAGAGAACGAGCCTACCCGAGCAAAGCCCGTAGCAGTTTCGTTGACCATGCCGGTGAACGAAACCCCACCTGCACAAGCAAGCCAAAGGAGTGTTGTTAGCCATATGCAAACAGAGTAAAGACAAGAAGTGACCTAAGAAGAAGAAACTGAATGCATAGTAAATAAAATAGTTTTACCTGGAGAGTATTCGTGTGGGAGGACTGAAACCCCACTGAGCCACAGCCAACGGTGAAACCCTGAGACCAAGGAGCAGACATTGTTAGAGCCGGAAGAAAATGAAGAGGGTAAGCAAATCATGGAGGAACAACTTACCTTAACAGAACTATGAAGCTGAGGAGGCCACTGTGACCGTGACCTGTAAAATGCAGAGCAGTCATCTATTAACCAAAGGTAATGACCAGAAGAACTATAACAAAATGAAAACAGTGGAACAAGGACAAGTTTAGTAACCAAGCAGACAGAGACAATAACAACTCTTTTATACAGACGAGGAGAACCTCCATACCAATCCCAAGTAACTAGGCAACGAAATCACAAGTACCAGCGAAGGTGTAACACCAACAAGCAACAGAAACCATAGCTAGGAGCATGCAGACTCTGCTACCAAACCCCATACAGTCGCAGCACAAAACCTCACTACCAGTTCAAACCCTCGGCACAGCGAAAACACAAGTGTAAAATGAAGAAATGACAAAGAACCAAGGGTTTTTGCGTTAACCAAGAGTGGGAAAATAGTAACCGAGGCGGGTACACATCAATGAATTCCAACATAAATGCCATCCAACGCATATCCAGAACAATCCTATGATTAGTGCCTAATCAAATGTATTAAACCTCAAATCATTTACTAATCATTCAATCAACGATTAAAGCATTGTTATATCATTGTTAAACTTAGTAAAGTGAAGTTGCAGGCTGGTCCCATCAAATATGATATGTTATTGTTTCCACATTCCCTTACTTGACATTAAATTTTAATGCCGTAGTCTAACTAGCCGCTGGAATTGCTTGGAAAGTTATAGAAATTCCAGTCATATTTAGAGAAAATCCAGCAAGGATTTTTGTAAATCCAAGTTATAGTTGTTAAACTTCAAAATTTTAGTTGTTTTAGACGTTTTTTTATGGTGCTGAATCCATTTTCACCATCAAAAACACGATTCAAAAACTGCCTCTACAAGATTTTTTGAAATTTTTTTGTTCTGATTCCAGCCACTTTTGCCTTGGTGGACGACTCCAATTTTAATAAGTCATGTGGCTCAACTTTGTTGACCTAAATTTTATATTCGTGAATTTCGCTGCAACCGACAATGCACCCTAC
The DNA here is from genome assembly GCA_031772625.1 of Pinus tabuliformis. Lineage (NCBI taxonomy): Eukaryota > Viridiplantae > Streptophyta > Pinopsida > Pinales > Pinaceae > Pinus > Pinus tabuliformis. The sequence continues at coordinate 210,295,841 of CM062804.1, forward strand.
GAGGTGCTTAGCGCTGGCCCTGGCCCGATCTAAAGACAAATGACCCTATCCAAATTAGGTATGCTGATGAATATAGCTGAAAATGACCCTATTCAACTTACGAAATTCCATCTTGTACCTTGTCCAGTTGTCTCTCATCTTGCCAGCCATCTTTGACTCCTATCTGATTGCCTCCTGTATTCAAACCCTGAGGTGGAGTCCACAATATTATATTTAATACCTCACACCGCTGTACTCACTGTGTCCTTTCCTCTATATATATACTCTCAACTCCTCTTCTTATCTCCATCATCTATGTGATTCAGATTCATCTATCTATCTAACTCAGAAATTTGTGAATAATGGCTTTCAAGATCGCACTAGTTTTGGGAATTTGTGTTTTTGCCTTCTTTCTGCTATCTCCTGTCACAGCTACAGAGGATGATCATGCCGTTGAAAGCAAGAAAGAAGCCCAGACAATGGAGACGCCATCAGGTAAAATAAGCCTAAATTCGTTATTCCTTCAGATTTGATCACTCATCTCTAGAATTTTTTTTTCCTGTTTTTCAAGAAAGCCATATGTTGCAGAAGATCTGCCTACGGTTTTCTAGTGATTCTAAAATTGGTTTGATATGTATATTGTGTGTAGGGCCGGTGCTGCCCCCAAGGAGTGACCACCATGTGACGGTATGCAAGAGATGCTGTTATTTGAATGAGAGAGGCTGCATTGCATGCTGTTCCAAGGGCCAGTAAATAGACAGATTCCATGTAGGCATTTTATCTGCCTGCCAGATCTGGCTACAGCGAACTCGGTAGTTATTTGCCAACTCTCAGCTCTGGATAGATAAAACAGGCCTCCAATATTAGTGTTACTGTTTTCTTGGAACTAATAATAAATACAATATCGGAACAGGTTTTAATAATGAGATGTCTTTGGTACTAAGATGATTGCGTCTTAAAAACACTTGGGGGCATTTCTATTGTGCACTTCTATTGTGCAGAGATTACCGATTAAGCTTATGATCTCAATAAATTTCTGCTAAATTTTAAAGAAATTAGTGAAATTAGATCAGAAAAACTCATAAGAAAAGCTTTCAAAAATCAACTTAATAATGTAATGTCGGAGGTACCTGATGTTGACTGAGATTAATCAATGGATAAAGTAGATATATATAAAAATATACCATGCTGTGCATTTAAAATGTGTTAAATAGCCACTCCTAATAATAACCACACTTGTTGGTTCTAAACAAGTTGATCAAAAATTTATCTTATATAATTTCTACCTAAAAAAAATTTGTTTACTTCTATTCCTTCTTAAAAAAAAATTTACAGTAACCTAACAGTCCTATTCGAATTAAAACTTCTATAAAGCATCTCTGCTGCAACTAAATCTCTACCGTATAAATCAGCAAGAACAATCTCGTAAACGCAGAGATTTACATTCATAAAACTCTGGTAGTATGTACATTTCTTGACACACCAATCTCTACGCGAAATTCAGATTCATATAAATGTGGCAGCATGTACATCTCTGGGCACATTAATCTCTGTTAATCCCATATCTCAAGTTACGTTAAAATCTCTGACCAATTGACTTTGATAAATAATAATTCGATCGAATAAAAAAGATGGACTAATTTTCAAATCTATCCAAAAATGTTCCTTTACAACAAACGAAACAATCCATCCAGAAGGAAAGCCTACTTGCTTCTCAGGACTGCAAGGTTATTAAGAATGAAATATAGGCATGAATCTGTTATTAACTACGAAGTCGTCTAGACAAAGTCCAATGAACATTGTTGGAATAATTGAAAAGAGAACACAATGATCGAGCTGGCTAGCTTGACAGTTCATCAGCCTATGTTTACTTTGAATTCAATTCCTTGTTAAATTATATTTAAGAATTTGATAGGTAAAACTAAAATTGATGGTTTAGTATAACTTTTTTCACTCAAATTTTAGAACATTTTTAAAATCGGAAAATTAAGATAAAAATTTTCAAAATCACATCTAGCTCTTACTATCTTTAACTCTAATTCTGTCTTATCTATCCATCTAGTTCCTTTTTCCTAGAGTGGGTCATTTTTTACTCCCGTTTCAGATAATGTAGAAATAGTCTCATCCATCTAGGGGAGGAATTTCAAGTCAGAATCACCCGTTTTAGAAAACTCTAGTATTTATTCAATTCATTTTAACAAAAAAATGTTAATTTCTTTTGATCAAAGAGAAAAGAGTACAATCTAATGCAATTTTCTTAGTTATTCCTTTCAAGCATTCAAAAACTACAATATGAGTGATGCAAGTTTTTCTTTTCGATTTCCTTAATGTGAATATGAACAAAAGGAAATATGCACATATAATCAATGAATTTTTCATAAGAACAAAGACTTTTACGACAGTTATGTTTCGAAGAAAAAAAAGACGTTACGACACTTTCTTTCGAACGAAGATTAATCAACTATATTTGAACTTTGACTATACTGATAATGAGAAAGAAAACATTTAAGAAACATTAATCAATTAAGTCAAAGTAGGGCTAGACAAGGAGATAGAAACTTGTTCTCTGAGACATAACATTCATTGATCAATCAACAAACAAACAAGCAGAGAAAAGTTGGCAAAAAACACATTCCAAAGGTGAAAATTTTCCCTAAGGTGGATCAGCACAGGTCAAAGAGGGCCTAGCTGCGTTGCAGAGCACTGTCTCTCACTTAAGGGTGCTCTGCAGAGCACTGTCCCCTAACCAAGCTTGTGCTGATTCCTGAGAGGCCACTCAAAAGTCATCTAACCTCAATTTTTTACCAAAATTCAATGCAAAATAGCTGAAATACAGTCAATGAACACAAGTAGGGTCTACAAGAATGTCCTAGGAGGTGGATAACCTACTAGGAAACGTGATAGTTCCCCAGCGGAGTTGCTAATTTGTTTTGGAGAATTTGGTATCTACGGATAAATACTAATCCCTTAGATAAGTAGATATATCTAGAACAACAGTTGAAAGTGTTATAGTATTTTCCTATAAGCAATAGATAAGATGAGAAGATGAGAAGACCTACTTGTAGTTCTACTTTCCTCTCGTCTCCTTCCTATCGATCCTGTCGCTCCTTCCTGTACTTAATACGCTTGAGAAGTATCTGTAAAAACAACAGAAAACAAAGAATCGATCAAAGCAAAATATCTATTGAATACAAGTGAAAGGAATCAGATACAATTCGCACATATAAGCATTATAAAACAATACAAACATATGGGAGAAAGGTTCAAACACATTATTGAATAGAAGAAGGAATTACAACCATTGGTGTCTAATTCAAAGCCATTCCTCCAGCTTAGATCCCATCCACATCACATCAAAAGAATGACAAACTTGTAGCATTACAATACTTGCTTCAAAGCCAAATCTCATAGCAACATTATCTCCTTACAATTCAACATAATCCAGCCCCTGATCACTTAGATGAGTGGTCAATTTATAGGAAGATGAAGGAGGTTTTGTCATAAATGGTGGCATTGAATGGCCTTCCATACTTAGAATTAGTTCCATGGAGGAAGGGATGAGAGGATAGGATGCATCTTAACTCATTCCTCATCCATTTTCGAGCTCATAGGAGTTGATAAGTGAGGGAACCTTCTAAATGACTTCAAAAGATAAGAATATTCCCCAAACCCTATGTGAATTTCGCTCAATTTCACCCAGCGCAGGTGAAAGGAAGCCTAAGTGCTCTACAGAGCACCCTGGCATGGACTTAACTACTTTGCAGTGCACCCTTACATGGGCCTACCTATGTTGGTCCCTTTAGAGGCTATTTTTGGATGTCTTCAAGTCATGAAACTGTCTGGGAATGAGGCATTCAAAGGGGTGACTTGTTTAAGGCATGCAACAACTGAAATTAGGGTTTGATGAGCCCTAAAATACTAATCTGGATGATGGGATTGATGTGCCCAAATGGATTTGTAACACTGGGCTGTACAGATTCCTAGTTAGCATCCCAGTTAGCCCTGTACCTAGAATTTTCCCGGTTTGACAAAGCAGACAAAAGTCTCTATCTTTATCATACGAGCTCCATTTTGATTGAAATGAGTTATGTTGCAATCGTATCTCCGAGACGGACTCAGTTTTTCAGTTTTCGAGAAATTCTTAGAACTTTTATTTTTGAGCAAATTTTTGCCCCTAATCTAGATTTCGATCACTCCTTTCCACTGACAAGATTTTGGACTCACAAAAGCTAGTTATCTAATGAGATATGAATACTCTTCTCCTTACCAAGTTTATCAATTGATTCTACTTGGAAAAATCTCCATGACAACCACTTGGGTTCACTAACATGCCTTGCCTTGCAAATGGCTTAGCACTTCAACCAATGTTCTCCTTTTGGTGCTGACCCATTCCAACACTTGTTGGTTGCTTGCTGGTTTAACACTTTGTTGTACCAAAGTGATCCCTTAGTGCTTAGAAAGTTGACTGATGGCCTTCCCACTGAGACTCATGTTCCTCCTTTGCAACACATGCATTCGATGCAAGCTTCTCCTTGGAAACCACTTTTCCAAGTTAATCCCATCTGAGTGAACTACATCAATGAATTCTAATATCATTAATAAAAAGAAAAGAAATGACCATTCTTTTACCTACGCGGTTCCAAATTGCACATCTAGAAGAATGCATTCGCCATCTCTTTCTCTTCTTGGCATCAACACATCAAATGGTCTACAATGCCTGCAATTTTTTTGGCATTTTTATCCACATTCGCTTATTGATTCTATCATCCTCCAGTATTAATATGTTTCTCATGTTATGATTTGAGAATGAAGGCTAATCATGAGCCTCTTGCTCAAGCATGGACCTTCCAAAATCCTGCGACATCTTGTCATAAGAAACACCATTAACTTTGAAGAACACTCATGCAAGAATATAACTTGACGACCTCTTCCTTTTTCTTCTTCAAAACAACAAATGTCACATCATGTGAACATCGCCATGTGCTCTTACATCTTGGTGTATAAACCATCGACTAAACACAAGTCGACAAAGCATGCTTCTTCAAACAACTGACTTTCAAGTCAAGCAAAAGCATGTAGAACAATTTGACGATTTACAACAAGAATTCCACATTCTCATGAAACAATTCGTCACATATCCCTTTCATATTTGGAGACAAAATCAACTCTTCCAAGTCGATATAACATACATGTAACAATCAATCGACCACACAAGCTGACACTCATGCATTTGCAAATGATCAGCATTCTCAAGTTGACAACATACATGTTAAAAAAGCAATCAATCAACACAAGTCAATCACTCATGCATGTTCAAACACAATGAAACTATTAAAAATTCCATTGTTCACACACACAAACTCTCATGCATGTATAAACATTCTCAACTCTCTCACAAGTGCAAGAATCCCATTGGTATGTACGAGTTCTTAAAGAGCTAAAATGAACAAATTTGCTACAATAAAGTGAACCAACGTACTCTACTTTCGAACACCTTCCTAGCGTAAAAATGCAAGTTCAAGAATGCAACATGCATGCAAATTTGTAGTTGTAAATTGCCATCTCTGCTGCATCTAAGTGAGTCAACATAACTCTACTATTCCAACATCTTGCTTCATGCAATATGAAGCATACTTTCAGGAGAAAAGAAATGCATCCAAATAACAAGGAAATGCATTAGTAAGGCAAGATTTGCATCAATTATCAAAAGAAATGCAAGGCCTTAATTGGTTAAGAAATCTAACCATATCTTTCCAAACCATTTCAATGGCGCTTCTTTCAATTGCACTTCATCATGTGTATCATCCTAACCCACATTAATTATGGAATCCTCTTTTCCATTCTTGCCAAAATCTCTCTCCGCCTTCTTCAAATGTCGTGGATGACTTGTTGGATGCAAAGTCCAACACTTGTCTATAATATGACCCTGCTTATGAAAATGAGTGCAAAATAATTGCATCTTCTTTTCAACATGGTTTCCATTATCCAATGGACTTTTGGCTTTTTGCCTCTTTTTTTTTGAAAGTTTCCTGTGTATGGCTATCCTCTTCCAACACCTCGAAACAATATGGTTATTCAAACAAAAAAGGAACATGTAAATTTTCTCCAAATCTTCTGTGAAGATTTACCATGTTTATCATAATCGAAAGAAACTAGATTAAAGGCAGATTTATACCTTACAGATTCACCTTTTTTCCTTCTTGAGGAGGTGATTTTGATGAGGTAGTGTCTCTCTTCGGAATACCAACAATGGTTTCAATGACATTAGAGCTTTCAACATCCTCTTTTTTGCCATTTCCACTAGTTGCATGCTTATGAGCATCTTCTTGCAAAGTGGGTATAAAACTTTTGCATTCCTCATGAACACAAACTTCACAAGCTTCATGTAGTGAACATGTAATGAAATTCCTTCTTGGAACACTTTCATTTGCCTCCTTAGCTTTGGAGCATTCTCCATCATGCTGTCCATAACCAAGACCCAAATATCTACGCATTTCCTCAACAACAATTAGCTCACCTATGCCTTGTGCATGTTTGCCTAACCCTTTACCTTCATAGTCCATATTCATCAAGAATTTGGACCCTATTCCTCTATTTTATCTTTCAAAAGCACCAAAACATTCATTTTGAGAGGAAATTGAAAATAAACTTGAATTGCATGCCTCATTTTCATCCACATACTTAGCTATGGTTTCCTTGGCATCGTGGAGTTGAATATTCATCTCATGCATCTTTTCAAGAAGCTCTCGCTTCTCCTCCTTCATGGCCATCAACTCCTCTTGAAGTATAGTGTTCTCCTTCCTATCTTCATTCATCTCTTGCACTATATCTCTCATGATGATAAGCTCTTGCAACATCTCTTCATCAAAGAGTCTTGCTAAGGAAGGTGTATTAGAAACATCACTTGTTGAAGATGCCATCACATGTGTAATGCATCAAAATGCTTCACAAAGCTTAAAAATTTTTCTTAACAAAGAAGCATCTTAGACTATCTCCCTTCTTCAGCTTATACACATAAACTTGCACACAGTTAAATTTTCCTTGCATAAATACAAAACCAATAGCTAATTTTCTAGCTAACTTTGGCAAACCATCTCGGGGTTAAAATGAGCTAACAAGTGCTCTGATACCAACTTGACGTGAATGTTGGGCAAACTTGTTAATTCCATGCAAGCTCCCTCATCAGTGTAAAAAAAAATGTGTTTAGGATCGTCTCTAACTAATAAAAATGTGAGGAATTATGTGTCAAGTATCGGATTTCTTATATGAGAAATTTATGAGGTAAACTAGCTATTTAAAATACATATACAACAAGTGAATTGTAGAGAAGTAAAACACAACAACTCATAACACAAAGTTGATAAAGGAGTTCACCCCTCTTGAGCTACATCTCCTTGGACCTGCTTCAATGGCTAGGCCCTCTTTGGATTAATGGTCAATTCTACGATTACATGCACCTGTAGTGCTCCAATGGCTTTGAAATCAGCTCCATTGGATTTAGCAGACCCAAAAACCCCAAAAATGACTATCCAAACTCTCCAATTTTACTTCAGCTGATTTAGGCTTGACCTCTTCTCCTAGCGGCCCTAGGCTTCCTTAAACTTCAACGTAGAAAAATCACATACATAAGTGTCTTTCTACCTCTGTAACTTGCTTGATTATGTTCAGAGCATCCACATCATCTAGGAATGACTCTTTTTGAGCCAAAATTGGTCTAATAATGAAGAAGTTATGGTCTCTTCAGTTTTCCCTAGGAAAACTCCACCAAATCTGGAGAAACTCTAGTTAACCACGCCAAATTTGGAGGAGTGTCGGATTTGTCGGACCTGCCAAAACTGTCGTAAACTGCCTCTAAAACCCTCCGTATTCAGCGTTGTTCATATGGTGCCCATAGAACCGGGGTTGGTCCCCTTGGGCTGGCCCCTTACCTCGAAACTTTCGGCGGTTAACATTTAAATAGAAATGAAAATGTTTATGGTTAAGTCTTGTGGTTGCGGCCTCATGGTAAGGTGTGGGGCTTGTGTGGGTGAGGTCATGAGTTTGATTCCTTGCCCTACCAAAACATTTTACCCTACCTTTGAGAGGGGACATCGTAGCCTCCGAGCTTGCCACGTGTCGGTCTCTTATTGGTCCACCTAAATGCCTTTGACCAATTACATGCCGACACTTGTCACTATTCGATTGAGCCACCTATCAGAATATTCCAAGAATGTTTTAAAGAATATTCCTTAGAATATTCTTTTTGCCTACTCGGATGTAGGGATGCCTAGTCAGCATCTGAGTCAGCCCTGTACCCAGAATTTTACTTGTTTGACAAAATGGACATAAGTCTTTGTCTTTCTCATAAGAGCTCCATTTTAAGTGAAACAAGTTGCGTTGGGATCGTACCACTGAGATAGATACGTTCGTTTAGTTTTTGAGTGATTATGAGAACTTTAAATTTTAGGAAAAAAATTTCCCCTAATCCAGATTTTGCTCAGAAAAGCTCGCCTTTCTCTTTCGCAGGGTTTTTCTCATAAAATCTTGCCTTTCTCTCCTGCAAAGATTTTATGTTTTTCTCAATGTATATTTGTATCCAATCCATCTAGCTTATCTAGAATTGAATCTAGAAGATTTATCATGAAAGAATTATCCTTTCTCATTCACCAATTGGATTTGGAAAGAATCTCATCTCTTGGTGTCTCGCTTTTCCAAGTGATTAATTCTTTTATTTATTTCATAAAATATTTATTTTTTTGTTACACATCAAGTCTATCTTTTCTTAGCTTAGATTTGCAAAGTCTTACACACAAAAGAGGGATGTTACATTTACACATACATAAAGAATAACACAATTCCCCAATGCAAAGATCCACTAATGCAAACACAAGCTCTCATTATAGTCATACACTAAGAAATCAACCCCAAAAATACAATGCATTTGATATTGAGAGAAAAGAGTCAACAACGAAGACAACCGAAAAAGAAACAAGCTAAGAAATACACTTAATAAAAAGAAGTGAAACTCATCATACATGTATTTTTCCAAGAAAATTATACAATCTCTACAATCAACAATGAATGCAATACAGATCAAGTAAAATAAATAGAACTGCATGGACAATTAAAAATGTAAGCTTATTGCAAAATATGGAATTTCTTAATAGCATTTCAAGTTGAAATACTCACATATCCTCCAACACTAAATGTGCAGATATGTTTCAAAAAATACCTAAGACTCCATTCAATCAGTAGAGTATGATGGAAGAACAAATCCAAGAAGCGCCACAAATGAACTAAAAGCATAGAGAATAAAAAATGCATCGAACTATATTTAAAAATATGGACCAGAATCGGAAATGCAACAAGCCCATTGACCGTGAGAGTCTGAAAACAAAATAAAGAAAAATTTAACTAATTGTCCAAAGTTTGAAATCAAAATTCAAACCAAAAGGAACATACTATCACAAAACATAGAATTAGCAAAGGCCCACAATTTTCACTGCACATTTATTGTTTCTAAAGCATAAAGATCAAGTCCATCGCTTGTAGCAATACAAAAAAACATATATTCAAACTACACATAAATACACATCTTCCCAACCATAAAAACCATCTTGATCACATGAAAGAAAGACTTCCAAACTGATAACATGCGGCTAGCATATGCAAACCTGTGTTGTTTGTTTTATTGCTTATTGTGATTAATCAATCTTGCATTAGGGACAAATTTAGAATTCATATTGAACCCAGATGTTGGAATGGTAGAAACACCACTTTGGCACCACCGAGATAACTATCCTAGCTTTACATTAAATTTTACAAGGTGAACAAGGGCCTCTAAAACCATTATGAAATCAAAGGCCAATACAAGTTTTGAAAATACCAAACCAAGGGAAAAATACTGTACATTTGTAAAACCCAAATAATCCCCGCTCATAAATTCAACCCAACACCCAGAACAACTCGACAACATATCTATTTCATCTACACAAACCCACTAATTTCACAAGCATTCCACTCCAGCATTGCAATGCATTTAATATTGAGGGAAAAGAGTCAAGCAACAGGGCAAGAAAGACATTTAACATATGAAAAGGTAACCCACAAAACTATCAAGATTTTAATGAAACAGTGCACTCATTGAAATGAAGGTTTAAACAGACTCACTAGTTGTTGCTACCACCATATATATGTGCATGCCCAATGATATAGGGTTCCCATTTCCCTAAATTACAATCACAAGAGAGTTGTTTTAAAGAAACTTGCCAGCTCCACATGCCGACTGAGTCGCAGGAATTGCAGTGATTTATACAACATGTAGCCAACTTAGGCCGGGTAAACCAAACAATGAAGATTGACTCTAACTTTCTACTACCCATGACATAAATAGTATAACCAATATTTTTATGAAATTCGTTTATACCAGATATACAATATATTCAAAATATCCAAAAATCTATAAAAATTTAACGTAAAATATTCTGAACGCCAACCTTTTTTAGATTGCACCCATGGCTACCATACAAAGAAAACTCCTTAAATCACTGGAAACACACTATGCATATTGTTTACACGCTTCCAACTGTAATCTAGACAACGTTTCAAGATTTGTGGCTAGCCACCAGATTGCTAATTTCATATTTGGAGAATTTTAATTATTCGTTGTAGGCCTCCACTGTCTGGTTGTTAGGAGGTTCACTTCTTACAATTGGGGTCATACAACAAGATAAAATGTTCCAAGAGTTATTAACATAGAAATGGCATAATATTTTGCTAGGTTATGATAGAGTGAAAGTCAACAAAGAAGAAAACAAGAGACCTTTGTGCAATGGATGGAGTGAGGTTGAAATGGGAGTAAACAATAGACAACTAGAGAATTAGGTTTTGGCATCCGGTTTGAGTCTCCAAGTCATGAATGATTTGGGGTTTCAATTTCCCTAAATCACAATATACAGAGGATTTTGGCATTTATTCCTCTACAAACCCATAATTTATCTTCCATTGGTAGTCCATATAGCCACATAAAATTGTCGAAGGTTTTCAAAATCCTTGCTTCAAACCCTGGGGGAGTCAAAACAATTTTTGTGTTAGGGATTCAGTTGCAAAAATGAAAGAAGCTAGGAATGGGAATGCTCTAATGTAGACATGTTTTATAAAATGTTGTAGACCTTATCCATAAACTAACAGGGGAACAAGTAGACTTTATGGGGTTCTGTTGACACCGCAACGGTTGGGGCCCACTGTCTTCTAGAAATCTGTGTTACTGGAGGTCATCAAACTTAAAACTTATGGTTGTGCAAAGGGATTAGAAATGCAAAGCCAACCATTCGAACTTCCAGAAGACACAGGCACATTTCCCTAATTCACATTGTGCTGAGCAAATGAAACGCTAATAATGCGGACATAAATGCGAAGCTAACAATTCCAAGTTTGAACAACCAAAAGACACAGACAAATTTCTCTAAATCACATTGTCCATAATTTTTTTTTAAACAAAGTCGCTGGAATGAGACAAATGTATTTATATTTACCGCCCAAACAACACTGCAATGACACACCTCAGCTGAAGATAGACGATCACACCCAATCTAGATACATGACCCAAAAATAGTGCAACAACAACCTTCAACTCCAAACACATGATGCACTGGCATTGTAACTCCCAAATTAGCATAGCTTTCCCTATCTCGCACTGCGATACATCTATAACATGGTACTATGAATCTATGAAAAAAAATATTGTAGACATGTGTAGGTTATGCGATTCCCTACGTCTAATACTGCAACCATTAGACTGCAGTACCGAGAACCATTAGACTGTAGCTTAGACCGTAACATCAATGTTGTGTGCAATGTGAATTTATCCCAGACATTTATCACGAGGTTTATGTACAACTACTTGTCGGTGTTATGTTTAATGTTTTACAACATGGGTGATGCATCGCTTTGAGATTTAGAGCCTTCGTAGCGGGCATATTTCACCACCTTGAGAGGCCAAAACTCCAATGTCTACCTTAGAAACGTAGCAAAATATTTTATATGGTGACCAAAACTAATACATAAACTAAAAGATACATATCACTTCTTAGGGAGTGAAATAATAAAAGAGGATTTCAATTTATTATTTCCAGAGACAAATTGGGTTATGTTATATATATATATATATATATATATATATTTTTGAGAGGAACTATTTTAATCCCAACAGCTGACCATCCATTCGATTGTGGAATATATTTTAGGCTAGTTTGCAAACAAAGGAAGCCTTAGGCCTTTTGTTAACTTGCATGATTGTTATTTTTAATTCTAATAAATTTCAACTCTATTATACTTGGTTTCAACTCTTGATGAAGTCACTGGAAATATTAATTAACAAATTTCAATTTCACGTTGTTGTTTTGTAATTTGTGAGTTTTGGTGAGGGAATGAAAACTATTGATGAGATTTGTGCTGAAATAAATTTAATTTAGCATTAATTAAGTTGATAATTATGTTTATTTCTAAATAAGATATTCAATTTTTTTTGTTTTTTAATAGAAAATTATGTACTGGGTGAGATTTATTAAAGATTTTTTTTTAAATATAAATACTCAAATTAATTTCTAATCTTAATTTTGATACTTAATCAATTTCTCTTTTATTATTTTATTTCAATTATTTTAACCAGTACAAATGTGTTTTATAACCATTTTGGTAAGAAAAATAAGATTAAGGAACAATATAAACAAGAAGGATTAAAATCGAAACGAATCATTTCTCTAAAAAAGTAAAACTAAAAAAAAACACTTGATTATAAGAAGGTAGAATTTAACTTCAATGATACTTGGCTTATATGGGTTAATCAACCAATTAACTTAGATAGCTTCCTTAGTTAAATTTTGTAATATGGATGTCAAAAGAACTTAGCTCAAGTGGTATGGTTCACCATTTGTGTTCCAAGTAGTGTGGGTTCAAGTCTTTGAGATATGTTGTCCAATGAAATTTATAAAATAGTTTTATTGATAGTAGAAATGTGGCAACCATTTCTACGAAGTTTTACCAATTAAGCCTAATCAAATGTACTCATTACTATATATATATATATATATATATATATATATATATATATATATATTGATCACTGAAGGCACTCTATGTAATTCATCTATTCAATGAGTTATCACGGAAAAGTACAAGTGTTCTTTCAAATCCATTTCGTCACTAAGCTTGGCTACGAGAGCCGAGAGGTCCTGAGCATCATCTCCATTGTCATTCCTGCTTATACTTTTACATAAACCAACAAAAATTCCATAGCCTATGTCTACCTTATATACTTCATGTCTCTAGTTAATTCTACTCCAAGCTTAATCCCTTTGGTTTAAATGTTGATGTCTCGTTCATGCACATTCTTTACTCGAATTTCCATCCTTTTTTTCAGGACGAAAAAGACATGATTGTATTTATATAAGGTATATAAAAAGGCACATGTACATTCACTGAATACATAGCATATGTCCCAAAAAGATCTGGATCTAGACCGGCATAAAGAAATACCATGATCAAAAATGGGAAGATGGAACCAATAATACTCATTCCGTCCTTGCAAGCTTCTCTTTTCATTCAAACTCCTTCAACATCAACTACCCAAGTGATAGTGGTGTATTATCCATCATTTCCTTGATGTGAAGGTTATATGCATTTATGGTTTGATTCCACCCATCCTTACGGATGATGTCTCCCTCCCTCACCTCGTACCTTGGTTATTCTTTCACCACGCTCTGTCTTTGTTTGTTTCCACCCTTCAAGACTCTTCCATTCCTTGAACTTGATGTTGTCAATAAATGGCTTGAAAAGCCTTAATTCCTTTCTAAGCATTCCCTTGTGTGAATAACCTCGGGACATGAAAATCCCATTCTTTAAATTTTATAGATAATTAAAATTTAAATATGAGAAAATTAATTTTATATATAGATGAAAAATAAGAATAATAATTAATTTTATGTTTATTAATTTATTTTTAATAAATAATATTCAAGTAGGTTATCTTTTAGGTAATTTATATCATTTAATTATATTTTTAATTAAATAAAAATATTAAAAAATAATGTGAGTACATGTTTTGGGATCAACATAATGTATGGCATGTTTAATGTGCTTGTGGGTGTTCAGTGTCAAGACATCTTTATTCATGACATTGAGTGGCATGAGGGTTCAAAGTGTTATAAGGAACAAGGGAATTAGATGATACTAGTACTACAGGGGATTCATTCCATGAATCTCTAACATAGCACGTGCGTTCATTGCATACTAAACAAAACCCTTAATTTGACTACATATTGAAAAATATCTCTAAAAACAACATTATTTAACCCCTTACCAATAAAAACCCAATACACATTCCCAATTTAAAACACTCCTACTTTCCCTAGATATTGTAGGTATCCATTTTTTCATGAACATTTTTTATACCCTTTTATATTTTTTCATTAACATTGAGCTCCATTTTTTATACCAACCAATATAAAAACCCTTTACCCCCTATTATATGCTCAATATATTGTCATTTTTTCCTCAATATATATCCCCCAATATGAATGCACGTGGTACGGTATTTCTCCCTCAATGAAACCCCCGTGGCTAGTACTAGAGGACCAATAATCTCCCAGCATGATAATGTTAATACTTATTGGTTAGTAATCAAATTTGATGATGCAATGGGATGTATGTTGCAGAGGCAGAGGAGGCACAACACAAATTCACATGCAATTCCCATGATTTGCAGCTCTTCTATTGATCACACGAAAACTTGATTCTTACAATGAACCCGGTGAAGGGTATTTAATCATTTTCAACAAGCGAATCACCTTAAATATCTTGACATGCAACTACACACTAAAATCATCTATCACTTAACTCGACTTGACTCAATGCTCAACACTTCAACACTCAAAACTCAGTGAACTGACTCTTTGATTTTAGCCAACTCCTCATGTAGGAGTAATTAGCTTATTTTAACACTCCCCCTTAATTATGACTGCTAAACTAAAACACGACTCATGACAACTCAAACATGCTTGTTTGTCTATGTCTCACATAGGATTACAATACCCAAGTTTCTTCAATGAAACTCAAACACATATTTCGTTAATGACTTAGTAAATATATTAGCCAATTGATCACTAGATTTACAAGGCTTCAAGTGAACTTTTCCATTGCTCATAAGTTCTCTAATAAAGTGATATCTAGTATCAATATGTTTGCTCTTCTGATGAAACACACTATTCTTGGATAGTGCAATCATTGAGGTGTTGTCACAATATATTCTTGCTGATCCTTGTTGTTTTTGCTTGAGTCCATCAAATACTCCTCTTAACCAGACTGCTTGACATGCTACTGATGTTTTTGCTACATACTCTTCTTCTCATGATGAAAGTGTCATAATGGGTTGCTTCTTAGATGCCCATAAAATCACACCTGAACCAAGATGGAACACATAACCATAAATGCTCTTCATATCATCCAAACTGCCTGCAAAATCACTATCTGTGTATCCAATCAAATCATTATTTTTTGTGCTTGCATACATTATGCCACAATCCCTAGTTCCTACTATGTATCTCAGAATTCTTTTTCCTGCACTCTAATGTGTGTCTTTTAGAGTCTCCATAAACCTGGAAATCAAACTCACTCCTTGCATAATATTCGGTCTTGTAGCTATGAGATACATGAAGCTGCCAACCAATCTTTTGAAGAGAGTTGGATTGACATCTGATCCTTCATCATCCTTTCTTAACTTTGTACCTGTTGCAACTAGTGTAGGGACAAGTTTGTAATTTTCCATCCCGAATATTTTCAACAAATCTTTGGCATATTTATTTTGACAAATAAAAATTCATTTTTCAGATTGCTCAACTTCTATGCCAAGAAAATATTCCATGAGACCAAGATCTGTCATCTCAAATTATTTCATCATGGCTGCTTTAAATTCATCTAACTCAAAATCACCTGTAAAAATGATGTCATCAACATATAACAAACAATCAAAATATATCCATGCTTATTTACCTTTGTGTATAAGGTAGGTTCAAGGTTATTTCTACAAAATCCATTCTTGATCATGAAGTTGTCAGTTCTATTATACTAAGCTCTAGGCACTTGCTTCAATCGACAGAGCGCTTTCTTCAACCTGTAAACTTTCTCTTCATTACCTTCAACTTCACATCCTGGAGGTTGCTACACATAAATTTTTTCTTCTAGAATTCCATTTAAGAAGGTTGATTTCATATCCATCTGATATACTTTCCACTTCTTCTAAACTACTGTGGCTAGAACTATTCTTACAGTATCCAATCTGGCTATCGGAGCAAATGTTTCTCCAAAATCTATTTCTGGTTGCTGCGAGAATCCTTTTTCTAGAAGTCTAGCTTTAAATATGTCAATTTCACATTTCTCATTCAAATTTGTCTTGTACACCCACTTTAAAACAATGGAACTTTTGTCATTTGGAAAATAAACCAAATCCCATGTATCATTCTTTTTAATGGCTTCAATTTCTTCATCCATGGCTTGCACCCAATTTTCATCTCTGATTGCTTCTTCAAACGAAGAAGGTTGGAATGAAAACAATGCAAAATTTGAACTAACATTGAAATCATCATAAATATCTTTCAGACTTCTCATCTTTCTCTTGCCATTGCTTGATTCATCACTTGATTGATTGCTGGGAGAATCTCGATTTTTGATCTGCTTGAAGATCCATGCTGCTCTGAAAATCTTGGAGTCCTTATTGGTGTGTTTCTATTTGGTGTCTTCACCTGTGATTCTTGCTGCTCCTTTTTTGCTGCGTCATCTTCTTCCATCAGTGGCACTTGTTCATCAATTATTTTGTCTATAGTTCCATTCCATGACTCTTGTTCTTTGAAAACAACATCTCTGCTAATTATGGTCTTCTTTGTGACATGGTTATATAATTTTTAAGCTTTTGATTGCTCAGTATAACTAGTAAATATGCATTTTTCACTTTTATCATCCAATTTGCCTCTTCGCTCCTTAGGCACATGTGCATAAGCTACACATGCAAACACTCTTAGATGATATATGCTACAGGATATGCCTAATCGTGATTGTTCTGGTACTTTATTCTTCACACTCTTTGTACGAGATCTATTGATCACATAAATAACACATACAACTACTTCTACCCAATACTCATTAGACAAGTTTCTGCCTTTCAACATGCTTCTTGCCATGTTCGTAATTGTCATGTTCTTTCTCACTGCTACACGATTCTGCTGTGGTGTGTACTTGGTTGTAAAATGTCTTTTGATTCCATATTGTTTGTAATAATCATGGAATGCCTTTGAATCATATTCTCCACCATGATCTGACCTCAATACCTTGATCTGTCGATCGCTTTGGTTATCTACTAAGGATTTGAATTCTTTAAACCTTGCAAAAGTTTTAGACTTCTCCTTCAAGAATTAAACCCAAGTCTTTCTATTATAGTCATAAATGAAAGTGAGGAAGTAACTACTTCCACCAATTGACTATGTCCTTATAGGTCCACAAAAGTCTGTATGCACTAGCTCAAGAGGTTGCTTTGCTCATCATGCAACTCCCTTTGGAAAACTTTCATGGTGTTGCTTTCCCAAGATGTAACACTCACAAGTACTAGCAGATTCTTTGATGGGATGTAATCCTCTGACCATTTGTTTCTGCTACAACAATATTAAACTAGAAAAGTACAAGTGTCCAAATCGAAAGTGCCATAACCAATAATCATTAGAACATGAAACTGTAAAAGAACTGACCTGATCACTGTAATTCATAATTAGAGGAAAGAGTTTGTTCCTCATCATCTACACCTTCGCTATCAGCTACTTGCTTGGGGGCTTGTCATATATAACACATTCTTGACCTTGAAAGATAACTCTGTTTCCTTTCTGTGTCAATTGACCAACACTTATCAAATTATGTTTGAGACTAAGAACATAATATACCTCTGATGTTGTCTTCGGCTCCCCTTACCTGGTCAGAATGTTGACCACTCATTTGTCATCTACATCCACAGTCTTGTTAGTCCCCAACTTTACCTCTATTTTCACAAATTGATCCAAATTTGTAACCAAATTCTTGTTGCCTATCATGTGGTTACTACAACCACTGTCCAATAGCCACACATTATTAGAAGGTCCATGCATGGTATGGCAAGCTAGGAACATGGAGTTAGTACTCTCTATAGTGACATTAGCTCTCTGATTCCCTTGATCAGTGATCTTCTTCTTGCAATCACGAGCATAGTGACCAAATTTATTGCAATAATAACATCTCACCTTTGATTTGTCAAATCTTTGATTATTGCTAAAGTTTCTACAGTTTTTTCCACTTTCATGTTCATGTTCTTCTAGGCCATCTCTCTGACCACCATATCTTCCACCTCGTCCTCTGCCTCTCCATCTACTTCTTCCTCGACCTCTATCTCTTGAAATAGAAACCTATCTTTTGAAAGAGATTTCTAAAGTGGAATCCTTATTTATGTCTATCCTTGCCTCACGTGATAGAAGTGATGCCATCGACTCATCAATCGTCAATGATGTTAAACATTTGGCTTTTTCTATGGGTGCTACCACAACATCAAATTTGGTAGATAAAAATCTGAGGACCTTCTCAACCATTGTTTGATCTTTAACAACTTCACCATAAATTTTTAACTAATTTACGATAGTTATGACCTGATTCATTAAATAATTGAAGTCTTATGTCTCCTTCATCTGCAGACTTTCAAAATCTCTCCTAATATTCTACAACTTAACAATATTGACTTTTACCATACCTTTATATTTTGCCGCCAAAGTATCCCATGCTTCCTTTGCTGAAGACATGATCATAATCTTCTGGAACACTACTCGGTCCACTCCCTGTTGGATAAGCTGCAACGTTTGTGCATTTTTCTTTTTGTCTTTCTTCCTTAGTTCCCTCTCTGGATTAGTGAGAGCTCGTTCTTATGCTTCATTCTTACATTATGGAAACCCAAATTGGACATAATCCCAAACTCTGGATTAGTGAAAGCTCGTTCTTATGCTTCATTCTTACATTATGAAAACCCAAACTGGACATAATCCCAAACATCACGTGCCTGCGCCATGGTCACCATCTTAATGGCCCACACATCATAATCCTTCCCTATAAATGCTGAGAACTAGGGCTAGAAATTCGCAAAAGTCATCTTTCTTCAAAAATTTCTCATTAAAAAACCCTAAAATTTCTCCTTTCTGATAAATTCCAAATTTTGTTTTTTATTAAAAAAGTCTTTAAAAAAATCATTTTTATTTTGAAGACCCGTTTATAAATAAAGATCTCTCCTCTTTTAAAAAAAAACTTATTAAAAAGGCTTTATAAAAAACCTTAATAATACGCTCTTCAAACTTCAAGAATCTTTTAAAAGGCTTTATGACAAGACCTTTCACCAACACTTTGTTCTTTCACGTCACCCATAAAAGAAGTCAAACAACGAAATTTGGTACTACACGTATGCTTCCACGCTAATTGAATTCTCCACGCTAATGCTGAGTGTCGTTTAAACTAGTTGGGTGTTAACGCCTTTCACGTTAATGAGCTTCCGCGTTAGTTCTCTAACGCTGCAAACCACAGATGGAACCCATGTGCATGTGGAAAATGGTAAGTCTAAGAGTTGTAACACGACTCTCTGTTAATGCTACCAGCTGTAACACAATGTATACCACAGTAAGGTGCATTTTAGTTTAAACAAGAGAAATTCACACACAAATCACATGAGTTGTGGCTCTTCTATTGATCACACAGAAACTTGATTCTTACAATGAACCCAGTGAAAGGGGTTTAAACCTTTTCCATTAACGACTTGCTTAAAATATCTTGACATGCTACCACACACTAAAAGTCGTCTATCACTTAACTCGTCTTGACTCAACACTCAACACTTCAACACTCAACCCTCAACTAACTAACTCTCTAATTTTAGGGTCAAAAAAACATCTCATTGAAGTAGAACTAGTCAACAAATTGAGGTTGGATATTTGTGATCGTCCAAACCCATATCCATTGAAATGAGTACATAAAGGCCCAAAAATAAAAGTAAGAAAACAATACACAATTAGATTTTCTATTGGAAGTCCCTATATAGATGTAAATATGAAAGTAAACTATTACCATCTTAGTTATAAAAGAATTTTTTTTAACAATAATTATATTTAAATACTTAGTTATATTTATTGAATAAATTGTTTTTAACCCTTAACAAATCTTTGCATTTTTTTTTGGAATGTTGGAAATTTACCATTATATCTCTGGTATAAATTAATGGCGTGTTGATTTTGCTCCTCATCCCTATCATGACAATGAACCTAGATAAAAGTTCGAAAATAGTTATGTAATTTCTCGAAAAAATCTTAGTTTATATCATAAATCACAAAAACAACAAACATGCAATCTAAAATAAAATTTATTATGTTAATTTTTTTTTAAAATGCTAAATTCTATTTATATATTTCATATAAAATTCTAAATAATAAAAAATTACGAATTATATCAAAACACAAAACAAAAATACCTAAAAACATAAAATAACTAAAATGCACATTGCAATGAATCGATATCCGTACTCTTGGAGCGTTTTACATATAAAGTAAGAGGATATGATGTATCATTGTTTCTACGTGGTTTCCTTACTTTACATTAAAAAACATGTAAGTCATTTGGCTCGACTTTGTTGACTTCAATTTTATATTCGTGAATTTGGCTGCAACCGACAATGCATCCTACGAGGCGCTTAGTGCTGCACTGGCCCCAGCTTAAGGCAAAATGACCTTATCCAGATTAGGTACGCTCATGAATATATGAAAAAGGCCAGAGTCCACATTCAACTTACGCAGTTCTATCTGGTCCCTTGTCCAGTTGTCTCTCATCTTGCCAGCCATGTTTGACTCCTATTTGATTGCCTCCTGTATTCAAATCCTGAGCTGGAGTCCACAGTATTATATTTAATACCTCTGTACTCACTCTGGCCTTTCCCCTATATATACTCTCAACTCCTCTTCTCTTCTTATCTCCATCATCTATCTGATTCAGATTCATCTATCTATCTATCTAATTCAGAAATTTGTGAATAATGGCTTCCAAGATCGTGCTAGTTTTGGGCATTTGTGTTTTTGCCTTCTTTCTGCTATCTCCTGTCACAGCTACAGAGGATGATCATGCCGTTGAAAGCAAGAAAGAAGCCCAGACGATGGAGACGCCATCAGGTAAAATAAGCCTAAATTCATTATTCCCACAGATTTTATCGCTAGTCTAGATTCTTTTTTTTTTTCCCCTGTTTTCCAGGAAAGCCATATCTTGCACAAGAACTGCGTTGGGTTTTCAAGTCATTCTAAAATTGGTTTGGTATGTATATTGTGTGTAGGGCTGGTGGTGCCCCCTAGGAGTGACCACTATGTGACGGGATGCAAGAGATGCTGTTATTTGGATGAGAGAGGCTGCATTGCATGCTGTTCCAAGGGCCAATAAATAGACAGATTCCATGTAGGCAATTTATCTGCCTGCCAGATCTGGTTATAACAGCGAACCCGCTAGTTATTTGCCAAATCTCAGCTCTGGATAGATAAAACAGGCCTCCAATATTAGTGTTACTGTTTGCTTGGAACTAATAATAAATACAATACCGCAACAGGTTTTAATAATAAGGTGCCTTCGGTACTCAGATAGTTGCGTGTTAAAATTTTCAAGTTATTTTCTGTTTCAAATCAGCCCGGGATTATATTTTCCTTATTGTTATATATTTATTGTTATATATTTACATTTATATAAGTGTATAATGTAAAAAGTTGTTTTTAGTGTGATTTTTTGGATTTTTTTCCTGTTAAATCTAATAGAAAAATGGAAATCTGATGGAAAAATTTGAGGTGAAATTTTGATTTGTGTTATTTAAACTTGTTTTATATATATACAGATTTGTGTTATTTAAACTGGTTTATGAATTTAGAACCATGAAAAAAACTTAGACACTAAAATTGTGCAAAGATTACCCATCAAATTTATGATTTCAATAAGTTCCTATTTAATTATTTAATTTTTCTGATCACAGAAAAAAACTTCAAAAAAAACATAAAAAAACATCCAATTAACTTTGATAAATAATAATTAAGTCGAATAAAAAAGATGGACTAATTTTCAAATCTATTCAAAAGTGTTCCTCCACAACAAACGAAACAATCCAATCAGAATGAAAGCCTACTTGCTTCTCAGGACTGCAAGGTTATTAAGAATGAAAGATAGGCATAAATCTGTTATTAACTACGAAGTCATCTAGACAAAGTCTAATGAACAGTGTTTGAAAACTTGAAAAGAGAACACAGTGATCGATCTCGTTAGCTTGACAGAGTTCATTAGCCTATGTTTACTTTGAATTTAATTTCATGTTAAATTTCTTAAATATAAATATTTAAGAATTTGATAAGTAAAACTAAAATTGATGGGTTAGTCTAAGTTTTTCACTCAAATTTTAGAATATTCTTCAAATCTGAAAATTAAAATAAAAATGTTCAAAATCACATCTAACTTTTACTATCTTTTAACTGCAGTCTTGTCTTATCCATCAATCTAGTTCCTTTTCCCTGCCGTTGGTCATCTTTGACTCCCGTTTCAGATAATGTAGAAGTAGTCTTATCCATGCATCTAGTGACTTTTTCCTGCTCCTCATTTTTTATTCCAATTTCAGATAATATTGTAATGTTGTGGTAGTAACTAGCTTTCCATTTTTTCCCAAAATTTAAAATTAAAATAAAAATACTCTTTGACTCCTGCACTAGGGCCAAATTTAAAATTCATATTAAACCCATAAGCTGGAATAGTAAAAACACCACTTTGGCACCACCGAGATAAATATCCTAACTTCCCATTAAATTTGACCAGCCCAACAAGGGACTCTAAAACCATTATGAAATCAAACGCCAATACAAGTTGTCAAAATACCAAACCGAGGGAAAAATACTATACATTTGCAGAAAACAAACAAGCCCCCCTGATCAATTCAATTCAATGCCCATAACAACTCGACAACATACCTATTTCATCTACACAAACCCACTGATTTCACAAGTATTCCACTCTAGCATTGCAATCCATTTGATATTGAGGGCAAAGAGTCAAGCAACACGACAAGAAAGACATTTTACATATGAAAAGGTAACCCAGAGAACCATCAAGATTTTAATGTAACAATACACTCATTGAAATGAAGGTTTAAATGGACTCACTAGCCGCTGCTACCACAATATATAAGTGCATGCCTAATGATATAGGGTTCCCATTTCCCTAAATTACAATCACAAGAGCGTTGCTTTAAAGCAGCTTACCGACACCACATGTCGACTTAGTCGCAGGAACTGCAGTTATTTCTACCACATGTAGCCATCTCAGGACCGGTAAACCGAACAATGAAGAACGGAACTGACTTACCGCTACCCACGACATAAATAGTATAACCCATATTTTAAAAAAAATTCATCTATCCCATATATACAATATATTCGGAATATTTAAAAATCTATTAAAAAAAAAACATAAAATATTTTCAATGTGAATTATTTTCCAAATTGAACATCTCGCTATATTGTACATTTGGCTACACTGGTGGTAATACTGCAAATCGATTCTAAACACCAAAACTCCAAACGCCGATTGAAATTGGTGATAAGACTTGCTATCATATTTTTTGTATCCTCCTACACTACAAATATGGGTGACCCGTCCAAAAATTCCCCATAAATCAATAAAAGCACACTTTCCAAACTGTTTACCTGCTGCCCATTGTAATCTAGACAACATTTTGAGACTCATGGTAACTGACCTAGCCACTAGATTGCTAATATCTTATTAGGAGAATTTTAATTATCCGTCGTAGCCGTCTACTGTCTCACCGCCAGGAGGTTCGATTCTTACAACTGGGGCCATACAACAGGATAAAGTGTGCCAGGAGTTATTGACATAGAAATGGCATAACGTTTGACTAGGCCATGATAGAGTGAAAGTCGACAAAGGAGAAAGCCTTAGGCCTTCCGTTAACATGCATGATTGTTATTTTTTATTCTATTAACTTTCAACTATGTTATGCTTGGTTTGAACCCCTGATCAAATCAGTGGAAATATTAATTTAGAAATTTCCATTTTACGTTGCTGTGTTGTAATTTGTGAGTTTTGTTGAGCGGAAAGAAATTTAATATAACCTTAATTAAGTTAATAACTATGTTTATTTCTAAATAAGATATTCAACTTTCTTTTTTTTAATAAAAAATTAGCTAGATGGGTGAGATGATTTATTGAAGATTGTCTTTTTGTTTTTTTATATATAAGTATTCAAATTATTGTGTAATATTAATTTTGATAATTAATCAATTTTTTCATTATTATTTTATTTCAATTATTTTAATAATTACATATATGTTTTATAGCCATTGTTATGGTGGAAAAAATAAGATAAACAATAAAATAACTATGTTTATTTCTAAATAAGATATTCAACTTTCTTTTTTCTTAATAAAAAATTAGCTAGATGGATGAGATGATTTATTGAAGATTGTCTTTTTGTTTTTTTTTTATATATAAGTATTCAAATTATTGTTTAATATTAATTTTTTTTAATTAATCAATTTTTTCATTATTATTTTATTTCAATTATTTTAATAATTACATATATGTTTTATAGCTATTGTTATGGTGGAAAAAATAAGATAAACAATAAGGATTAAAATAAAAAGGATTTATTGCTCTAAAAAAGTAGAATAAAAAATATGCACTTGATTATAAGAAGGTGGAATTTAACTTCAATGATATTGGATCTATCTGGGTTAACTTAGATAGCTTCCCTAGTCAAATTTTATAATAGGTATGTCAAAGGAACTTAGTTCAAGTGGTATGGTTTATGATTTTTGTCCCAAGTAGTGCATGGTTTCAAGTTTTAGGAGACATGTTGACTAGTGTGGGATTTATGAAATAGTTTTACTAAAGGTTTCTACGAAGTCACTAATTATTCATTTTTATAATTTTAATAATAATAAGATTATAATTTAGTTAATTTTATAATTTATTTATTTATTTTGATAGTGTGAAAGTTACTATAAGATAATTACTTTGATACTCATAGTAATTTAAGCTTATACATATTTATTAACCATTTTCAAAATTTTAATATATTTTTTATATAATTTGATTTGAAATTATTAAATTTTTTTGTTTAAATTAAATTATTTGATCCCAAAAACCACAGGACCTCTATGTTGTCCACTTTGAAACTCCAATTGTCCATGTTTGTAGCCAAGTTGTCCATGGATAAGTGAAGGTGCTCTACGTCCTCATATAATTCATCTATTTGACAAGTTATCAGGGCGAAGTGCGAGTGGGCTTCCAAAGCCATTTTGTCACAAAGCTTGGCTACAAGAGCCGATAGGTCAGACATTATTTTTGCGAGCTGCTCCTTAGTATCGTCTCCGCTGCCATTCCTGCTTGAATATGCCATGCTGTGGTATGCTTGGAATTTTACATAAAGCAACAAAAATTCCATATCTTGTGCCTAACTCATATACTTCATGTCTCTGGTTAATTCTGCTTAATCCCTTCACATTAAATGTCGATGTCTGGTCCCTACACATTATTTACTCAAATTTCCATCCAATAACAGTAAACCACCTTTCATACCAATCAACTAAACGAGCCGCATTGGATCCTCTAGCGTTCATCTCCTCTATGCAATAATCGAGCCATAATTCTATGTTAGGTTTATAATCGGCAATTTGTAATTTGTAGGGATGCTAGTGAGCAGCGTACAACATCCTGCAGCCTGAACAGAGCATGTTCATCGAAGCCTCACAATGTGAGTAGAAGACTAGTTATCTTACAGTGTATGATGCAAAAGATCTAGTGGAATTATGACGGTTTACTAAAACTAGCAGAGTTACTGACTTGTATTCCTGCTTAAAACAACAATCCTTCAACCGAATTAACAATATTGTGCCTAAAATTGCAAATTTATATTCTTGACACAGATGTATCGATCTCTGACCAAACAAATGGCTGAAATATCAGCAGATGATCTCCAATCTGGACAATCTTCAAGTATCAGAACACTTGAAAATAGATCTAGACAGCGTTGGATTTTGAAAATAAATCTAGACAGCGTTGGATTTTTAGTTGACCATTTGACTATAAATCTTCACCATTCAAGCAAGAGATCGAACAATTTCATCGAACAATCACAAATTGTTCTGGTAAATTTATTTTTAAATTGTTTTGGTTATTTTTTTTAAGTTGACAATTTGATAATGTAAATGTTGTTGAACACTAATTTAGGGTTTTCTTGTTTTCTCACTGATCAAGACAAGAGTTAAATCATAAACGACCTCCAACATACAAAGATCCTTCTGATGTCAATTCAAACCCATAAACGACCACCAACATACAAAGATCTTTCTAATGTCTTTACAGACCCAGATTGAAGTGATTTTCATATAAAAGGGGGAAATTCTAATCATGGGCCATTTTCATTTCATTCTTCTAAAAAAGTTTGGCTAAAGAACCAGACAAAAGCAAGGTAAAGGAATTTAGAAGTCGGAAAGAATTTAACTATTTATTTATTTTTTAAAAGACTTGATTACTTACCGTTATTTTTAAAATTTTAGAATTTTTTCAAGTAAAAATTTATTAATAAGGAGGATTGCTGTTAGAATGGTCCACATTTTAGTACTGAGATGAGAACTTTCCGAAAAGTTTTAGAAAAGAAATGACACGAGACTTTTAGAATGCTCTAAAAAAAAATTTATCGAAATTTTATTTTTACAGTAACATTAATATTTGGATCATGCTAGCATTGATATTGAAATTGCAAAAAACTAACATAGAAGGGTTTGGTTAGAGTTTTATACACTATTGGCTTAAAAAACCTTCAGTTAACTTGCACTTTTCAGGATCATATAGTTATTAAATTTATTCAGGGTTCAAAACTTTCGGATCAATGTTGTGATTTAAAATTACATAAAATTATATACAAGTATTGGTAGCCACATGGCAACATGGCAGCTTTAAAAGGAAAAAATGTCAATCACAAATACATGTTCTTGTTCCGAAAACATGTGAGTAATTAACACTAACATTCTCGACTACCAATACATATTGCACTCGACCACCAATGAAACATCTTTAGTAATGTACTCAATACTCAAAATGCCTCCTAAAAATCAGCTACTAAATTTAAAGGGTAACATGTACTACATTATTCAATCGCGGCTTGGAGTTCTAATATCACGATCACAATAGTAATGCAAAAGTAAATCCAATGTTACTTGTTTTTAATGGGAAATGAATTCGACGGTATCAAATATGGAGTGATTTGAATTTGCAATAACGTTTAAATTTTTTTATTTAAAATTTAATATTTTTAAAAATTGTTAAAATAATTTTAAATATAATTGAATTAAAAAACTTTTCTACTCCATTATTTTACTGATTAAAAAATACAAAAACTATCTTGTTAATTACTAAGAGAAAATTACTTATAAAAAAAAAATAGTTAAAAAATACCTGATTACTATGAGCAAAATCTAAAATCTCAAGTTAAAAAAAAAAAATTAACTCTCATTTGTGAAGTGCCCATTTCTTTCCAGAAACCTTCTTTTGCACCGTGAAAACTACGACTTGTCAATGATATGTTATCTAAATATCTACTTTGCACCGTGAAAACTACGACTTGTCAATGATATGTTATCTAAATATCTACAACAAAATTTCAAAGTATACTACAATTGTCAAACATGTTGGCATTATGATGCATGTGTTGTACTTGATGGCAACCCACTTGTAGAAGAACAACTCTCATATACATAAATCTACAGAAGTGATATCAGATGTGAGATGCAGGACAACTCAAAGGAATCAGAAGACAGTTCTCAGTATGACAAATTAGCTTTGCCATCAAGTCCAAAGGGGGAGATTGTTGGCATTATGGTACAAGTGTTGTCCTTGATGGCAACTCACACAGATGACAGATAATAGTGCAACAGGGCAGTAGCAAAGAGTTGATGAACAAATTACAAAGAATGAAGAAAATGAGAGATCCGCAGGTTCCTGTACACAAAGATGCGGTCCTCGGCTGGGTCCGCAGGTGCGCCGTTCACAAGGTGCGGACATGTTCGCAGGTGTTCCGAACAAAAGGTGCGGACCTAAAGTGCACGCACTTTCATGCGAGAAAAGCGCACATGTGGGAAATTTTATGGTTGGTCCATGGTATTTAGTCCGACACTGTTGATCCTATGGTTCTAGTCCGTGGTTTTGCATCTTAAAGTATTGAACCCAAGTTTTGGGTTCCTTGTATTGGCTTTCTATGGTTTTGGTCCATGGTTTGAGTAAAGGCTTATCTATAAAAAGGAAAGGAGATCATTTGGCTGAGCACTCATGAGTTGAATATCAAAAGAAAATAAAGATTTGAATTTCAGGTGATCAGTTGGTGAGTGATAGCTAGATCTGAATCAAGGAGAAGCCTGAGTATTATAGACAAATCCACTGATGGGTTGAGATCTCTTGTGCGCACGATCAAATCTATAAATCTGGAAGTCTGGGTTATAATTGAAAACTGATAAATTGTTTATACCCGAAGATTCGCAGGTGCGGAGGTGCACAAGCCAGAGACAGGGGTAGTGTGGAGGTACGCAGGTGGGCCTCACAAGGAAGTGCGGAGGTGTGCAGGTCAGAGACAGGCGCATTGTGAAGGTGCGCAAGTGAGCCGTAGGAGCAGGTGCGCAGGTGCGCAGGTCAGAGACAGGAGCAGGTGCGGAGGTGCGCAGGCTAGCTGCAGGAGCTGTTGCGGATACCCGTAGATCAGCAGCGTGTGCAGGTGCGGATACCCGCAGATCAGAAGAAAGAACAAGCGCGGATACCCGCAACTTTCTTTTGGTGAAGTTGCGTACCTGTTATTGAAATATGTTTTTGAAGTGTTCTGGGTTTTGAAGTGATGTCTGGTTACTGGTATTATGTTCTGATAACAGCACCCTGAAGTGATTGATTGAATGATTATGTTTAACTTCAGTAGTGATGGATCAGATTCATCTTTATGTGATCTGATGGACTAGATCTGGTTGCTAACACACATATTATCCTTGTATATGTAATGATCTGGTGGTTGGGTGATTCAGAAGATTGATTGATTTTGTGCTTCAATGATATTGATAGGTCCAATATGAAAATTGGATGAAACGTGTCCTTTCAGATTATGATGATGTGTTCCATGAGTATCCAGTATGAAAATGTATGAAACGTGGTACTGAAGAAGAGAATATTGTAGGTCGATGCCTACATACTAGTATCTCAGCCAGTACAAAAGCAAAGGGGGTGGTAGCTCCCTTCTAGTAGCAGTTGGAAAATGAGTAAAGGTTGGAGCATTTCTGCAGATAGCAGCCTGTGTACTAGTAAATGGATAGGCTAAGGGGGTTGTAGCTCCCTTTCAGGGGAGTCTGGAGAACAAGTGAAGGTTGTAGCCTTCTGTAGGTAGAAGCTTGCGTAC
Source organism: Pinus tabuliformis (assembly GCA_031772625.1). Lineage (NCBI taxonomy): Eukaryota > Viridiplantae > Streptophyta > Pinopsida > Pinales > Pinaceae > Pinus > Pinus tabuliformis. Next base: position 210,325,359 of record CM062804.1, read on the forward strand.
TGGTATAAGACTGCACCAGTACAGAACCATTGTAAAAGAAGTTTCTTATTAAAAGAAAGATTGAGAAGTCTTGCAGCAGGCAGTTTTCACCCACATTGGGTTTCCACCTTACATCATGGTGTTCATGTGTGCTTCTTGTGTCTGATGATCTGTTCTATTTTACTGCACCTGTTTACTTCTCATATGGTTAATGAAGTTCTGCTGCACTAACTAAAGATCATCATTTAATGGATTAATTGAATCACAAGTACTCTGGTTATTCACGGTTTATGAATCTGAATATGGAAATGAAAAAGTTATATTGATTTGATAATACTGGTTCACCGCCCCCCCTCTTAGTATTATTTCCAACAATTGGTTTCAGAGCAGGTCCTTTGGTAGAAGCTTGATCGCTTGAAAGAGATCCGTAGAACAATGGGAAAGAAGCTTAAGAAGAAAGCACCTAAGAAGAAGAAGACATATCAGAAGAACTATGACAGTGGGAGTATCGATTGGGGAATATGTGGAAGAAGCACTTCAGATTCAGAATCACGTCATGATGAAGATGAACAAGCAAATGATCTATCAGGTATGAATTTGTTATCCTCTGGTGATACAAGTATCTATCCATTTGGAAAAGATGAAAGTGATAGCGAAACAACTGAATTTGCTCTTATGGGTGAGCAAGAAAGATATCAAATAGAGGCAGAATTTAAAAGGCTTACAGAAAAAATTAGAGATCAACAAGGTCTATTGAACAAAAGGGAATGTGCCTTCAAAGAAGAAGCTACCAAACTAAAAGCTCATCTAGAGGAAGGAAACAAGGGTAGGAAGTTATTTAAGGACAAATATCAAAAGTTGCAGGATGAAGTAACATCAGTAAGAGATGAAGTCAATGAGAAGAGCACAACAATCAAGAAACTCAGATATACATCTAGTTACTATGAAAGTCTTGAAGCTACGATCCTCTCGCTGAAGGAAGATCTTGAAGAATCAAAGAAGCAGAATAACGAACTTCTCCAAGCTCATGAAAAACAAGAAAATGAAGTTCTCAATCTAAGACATCAGTTGGAAGAAGGAAGGAAAGCTGAAGAAAACATGGAGAAGCACTATCGTGAAAAGGAAGAGCAACACCAGACTGAGGTAAATATTCTAAAAGATAACTTAGAAGAAAAGGATAAGCTCTTACGATTTCAAGATAGTACTAAGATCTTGGATGATATTCTTAGTAGTCAAAGGTTTCCTACTATCAAAACGGGTCTTGGTTTTCATGAATCTGTTGAAGGAGAATCTAGTTCACAAAGTAAGACAAGGAACTCTAATGTAAAATCTGAAATGCTCAGCAAGGAGATGAAAGGTCAACCTCATCAACAGCCAAGGAAAGAAATTCTTCAAAGAAAATCTGTTACTCCTCCAAATAATAATGTTGAATGTTATGTATGTCATAATCTTGGACCTGTTGCAGCCAGATGCAGAAGAAGAATGGTTCAAGACCATCACACAGAAAGATCATCATGTTCCAGGTACTTTAAGGGATATTGCTTTTCTTGCAATATGTTTGGTCACAAAGCTGTTGATTGTTACAAGAGGAATATGAAACATGTAAGATGTTATGCATGTAACAAGCTTGGACATATATCAAAGGAATGCAGGAGCAAAGTACGAACATCACACCAAAAGGAGAAAACATCATCACACTTGAAGATATGGAAGAAGAAGGAAGTACAGTTAGAGAGATGTGGCACAACACAACATACAAACATAACAGACTCAGGGGGAGCTGAAAGTGTAAAACTTCAGTGTCCTAAATCTCATATGCAAGTTTGTTAAAGGGAAGTCGCGTATATATGCGAGTTGGTTTCTGCTCAGCCACGTATATGTTAGTTTGAGGAAAAGCAGTGGGATAGACTCAAGAAAAGGGGTCTGATATGATTCAGTCCATTATTTGCTCTGTTTCATAATGGTTGCAATCTGTTGATGTTGTGTGGGAATGTCTTGACACTTGAATGATTTGATCTTAACTTGTTGATGCCTTGATAATTCTTGCTGATATATGAATGTTCAAGATCTGACAATAAACAAATGGCACAAGTTCAGGGGGAGTTTATGCTTTTAATAATGCATTGTTGGCATTATGGTCCTTGGTGATGATGCTTATATATTGTTGTCATATGATTCTTGGGGTTACATAGTTGATCAGATTTATGGTTGATTCTCTGATGATACATATATGGTGTTTACATGGTGATCTTCATAAGGATAAGGAGAAGTACAAAGCTTGAATACACATCTTCATTGCTTGATGATGAGTCACTCATATGTTGTTGTCGTCATATGCATAAAGATCATATAATACAATTATGATGCATGATTCCTATAGTTTTTAGCGCTCATGTTGAAGAGGATTGTTGTTGTTGATGATATCAAGAAATCATGATCTTAAGCTCAAGATACATAGTGCTGGATACATGGATGATTACTTAAGGTTGCATTGTTGGAGTCATGATGATATAATGATGGTTTGATACTTACATATGTTGATTAATGTAGATGTTCCCAAGTGATGATACTTGGATCATGCAGATCTTGATGTTGATGAGATGGCTATGGTATTTCTCACATATAATATGAATGATTCTGGATGAAGTTGATGCTGACATATCTAGTCACAGGATGATGTCATCTACACTAATGGACATATACAGGTTGTTGGTCTGGATGCTGTTGACAGATGCTTATAGAGAAAATCATACACTATGTATGATAGTTGCTGATGACTATCATGGTCTTATTTAGATGTTTGGTCTCTATCATTCAATGTAAAGGTCATATCAAGACTCATGATGTAATAGTGTGTCTCTATCTAGTGTAGTCATCTGATGAGATCTCTTCTGGTCATAATTGTACCCCCCGCTATGCATAGGAAGGATGATGAAATATTTCAGTCAGTCATGTATTTCATTTATTATCAAGGTCATGTAACGGCCTATGTTGGTTTCCCCACTATGCCTGGGATGGCTGCCGTTATACTATTATGTTATCATGTGTAAACATTGATATATTCCACTTGGTTGGGCGGATGAGTCAAGTTTGGTATATCCCCATTTTGATGGGAGATGGATGTATGTATGAGTCTTTGATGATAGAAAGGTCATTTATGATGTATAGAGTCATGTTCTTCTTGTAGAACATCTTTTTGCAGACCTTGCTTACAGTCAGGGGAAGCATGAACAGCACACTTTAGTATGCACTCATAGGGAGCATGGTTAGATTGGTACACCTTGGCATATTTAAAGTGGGAGTTCATTTAGAGATTTCAGTAGATACTCGGGGGATTATGGATAGCGGAATGGTTATCAAGGAAAGAGAATATCTTGGTCTGCCCTTTGCCCTTGATGTCAAAGGGGGAGAGTGAGTTGGTATTGTTGCCATCAAGTCCAAAGGGGGATATTGTTGGCATTATGATGCATGTGTTATACTTGATGGCACCCCACTTGTAGAAGAACAACTCTCATATACATAACTCTACAGAAGTGATATCAGATGTGAGATGCAGGACATCTCAAAGGAATCAGAAGACAGTTCTCAGTATGACAAATTAGTTTTGTTGTCAAATCTAAAGGGGGAGATTGTTGGCATTATGGTACAAGTGTTGTCCTTGATGGAAACCCACACAAATGAAAGATAATAGTGCAGCAGGTCAGTAGCAAAGAGTTGATGATCAGATTAGAAATAATGAAGAAAATGAGAGATCCACAGGTTCCTGTACACAAAGATACGGTCTTCGGCTAGGTCCACAGGTGCGTCGTTCCCAAGGTGCGGACATGTTCGCAGGCGTTCTGAACAAAAGGTGCGGACCTAAAGTGCACACATTTTCATGCGAGAAAAGCGCACGTGTGGGAAATTTTATGGTTGATCCATGGTATTTAGTCTGACACTGTTGATCTTATGGTTTTGGTCTGTGGTTTTGCATCCTAAAGTATTGAACCCAAGTTTTGGGTCCCTTGTATTGGCTTTCTATGGTTTTGCTCCATGGTTTGAGTAAGGGATTATCTATAAAAAGGAAAGGAGATCATTTGGCTGAGCACTCATGAGTTGAATATCAAAAGAAAATAAAGATTTGAATTTCAGGTGATCAGTTGGTGAGTGATAGCTAAATATGAATCAAGGAGAAACCTGAGTATTATAGGCAAATCTACTGATGGGTCGAGATCTCTTGGGCGCACGATCAAATCTGTAAATCTGGAAGTCTGGGTTATAATTGAAAACTGATAAAATTTTTATACCCAAAGGTCCGCAGGCGTGACACACGTAGGTGCGGAGGTGCGCAGGCCAGAGACAGGCGCAGTGCGGAGGTATACATGTGAGCCTCACGAGCAAGTGCGGAGGTGGATAGGCCAGAGACAGGCACAATGCGGAGGTGCACAGGTGAGCCGCACGAGCAGGTGCGGAGGTGCGCAGGTCAGAGACAGGAGCAGGTGCGGAGGTGCGCAGGCGAGCCGCAGGAGCTGGTGCAGATACCCGTAGATCAGAAGACTCAGCAGTTGCGGATACCCGCAGATCAGCAGTGTGTGCAGGTGTGGATACCCACAGATCCGAAGAAAGAACAGGCGCGGATACCCGCAACTTTCTATTGGTGAAGTTGCGTACCTATTATTGAAATATGTTTTTGCAGTGTTCTGGGTTTTGAAGTGATGTCTGGTTACTGGTATTATGTTCTGATAACAGCACTTTGAAGTGATTGATTGAATGATTATGTTTAACTTCCATAGTGATGAATCAGGTTCATCTTTATGTGATCTGATGGACTAGATCTGGTTGCTAACACACATATTATCCTTGTATATGTAATGATCTGGTGATTGGGTGATTCAGAAGATTGATTGATTTTGTGCTTCAATGATATTGATGGGTCCAGTATGAAAATTGGATGAAACGTGGCCTTTCAGATTATGATGATGTGTTCCATGAGTATCCAGTCTGAAAATGTATGAAACGTGGTACCCGAAGAAGAGAAGATTGTAGGCCGGCGCCTACGTACTAGTATCTCAGCTAGTACAAGAGCAAAGGGGGTGGTAGCTCCCTTCCAGTAGCAGTTGGAAAACAAGCAAAGGTTGGAGCATTTTTGCAGGTAGCAGCGTGCATACTAGTAAATGGATCAGCTAAGGGGTTTGTAGCTCCCTTCCAGGGGAGTCTGGAGAACAAGTGAAGGTTGTAGCCTTCTGTAGGTAGAAGCATGCGTACTAGTATAAGACTGCACCAGTACAGAACCATTGTAAAAGAAGTTTCTTATTAAAAGAAAGATTGAGAAGACTTGTAGCAGGTGGTTTTCACCCACATTGGGTTTCCACCTTATATCATGGTGTTCACGTGTGCTTCTTGTGTGTGATGATCTATTCTATTTTACTGAACCTGTTTACTACTCATATGGTTAATGAGGTTCTGTTGCACTAACTAAAGATCATCATTTAATGGATTAATTGAATCATAAGTACTCTGGTTATTCACGGTTTATGAATCTGAATATGGAAATGAAAAAGTTATATTGATTTGATAACACTGATTCACCCCCCCCCCCCCCCTCAGTATTATTTCCAACAAAACATGATGGTCGGTAGTAATTTGAGTAGCTGTGAGTAAACACTACCCTTGAGAAACAACAGTGAGGCTGTACCTAAGATTCCTAGAAGGATAATTTATAATGAGGATTTTTATTAGGGTATAAAGAATTTTGGAAATGCAAGTGTGTAATCACTGCAATTCTTATTACAATAGTGTTAGTAATGCTAGAGTTTTCAAAAACACCTGAGCACATCACATAATGCTTCCCAACATGATTAATTCAATTAGTGACAGACTGGACTAATAATTTGTTCGGCCTTGAGAAAGTTATATATCAATTCAGTTGGTAAGAAACATGGAAATTTTGTTCTTCTTTGCAAAGCCAGTAGAAGTTGCCTGTTAGGTATCTACGCTTGCTCGCAATTCCAATCCCATAACTTCAATCGGCTATGGAAGAACACAAGTCCATAAATTTCTGAGATAATTTTTCTAAACTCAGAGAAAATAAGTTATTATAAATTATTATTAGATTATAACCCAGAAGTATTAACAAAATATAGTCGAATACAGAGAATAAAAAACACTATTTTTCCCTTGAATTTGAGGTCGTGTCAGGTTACCAATTTGAGTTTGAAATGCTCCCGGACTGGTTGGAAGAAATTATATCTAAATTTGCTTCAAACTTTCCCGGGGATGTATACGATATTAATATTTATTATATCAAGTTCGTAACTTGTAAGTATGTTAAGGTTTTACAATAGATTAGTGACATAGGTGAATAAGCTCTGATCAAGCAAACATGCCATATTCAGACCACCGCAGATTCGATGGTGCAATAGGGTAAACTAAAAGATGAAAGTGATATATGCAGTGATGTTATTTCTTTTCCCAATTAGTAAGGAAGAATGGCAGAGGCAAATGTAGCACCACAAAACACATAATTTCAAAGTTGAACAGTTGCAACTGACCACATATGGTTAGATGCCAAAAGTGAAAGTGGTAAATTTGAAGGTTGTTTTCCAAAAGAATCAATGCCAATGCTAATAACTCGGCCATTAAATTTGGTCATCAATATTAGTACGGTGGATGCTTACTCCCATAATGTACCCTTAACTGGCAACTCCCAGAACTTGAAGGAATGGTAGCATCGTAGCTATAGGCATGTAGCCTGTAGGTACTATGCAGTTGGCTCATGGATGGTGCATTATGATTCAGGCAGCTTTATAGATACACAAATTCAGATAGGTACATAGTAAATGGAGTTGTTTTTAATGTGATTTTTTGGATTTTTTAGTGTTGGAACTCGGTTGAAAAAATTGAGGTGAAATTTTGATTTGTGTTACTTAAAATAGTTTTTTATTGTATATATGGATTCAGTACCCTGAAAAATCCTTAGGGCACTTAATCGTGCAGGGGTTACCCATCATACTTGTGATTTCAATAAATTCTTGCAGCATTTCAAAGAAATTAGACCAAAAAAACCCAGCAAGAAAGCTTAAAAAAAAATCACACTAAAAACAACTCACAGAATAAATTAAGAAATCCACGATGCATTTAATGTTGTTTGTTAAACTTTGTAGGCCTATCACCTGATACCGATGTGCATATTATCATTGGATTTTGTAACCTCAGCCTCACGTATAATAGATAATTTCAAAGATTTGTACCTTCATCTACAATAATTTTTTACGATTAAGATTTTAAATTAAAAGTCAAACGGTCGGCTCCCAAATATGTCTTAGACGTCAAACCTGACAGTGTGAAAACTAGAACTTGAAATACATCCTACATGACGTCAATTTCCAAGCCTGCTTGCAAGCTACGCTTTGCATTCAAACTCCTTCAACATTAACTACCAAAATGAAGGTTATATTCATTTAAAGTTTGATTCGATCGATCCTTATGCATGACGTTGCCCCAGGCCTGGAATTTGATGTCCCACAGGACGTATTTTTGATTTCAAAAAGTATTTGACGGCAGGGAGAAAATCTTCCACGTCAGGTTAGACGTGTGGTATACCTTTCCAACCCGTCGTTTTGACATCTAATTTCATAGAGAAAACGTAAAAATCTATAATATCTGTAATGGGACTCTGAGCCTATCTCTTGAAATCTGTGACTACTGTCAGTAAGTAGTAGGTTGAGTCATATGGCTTAATTCCTAGTGTGATATATTATACTCCGTAGTCACCATCTGTCAGAGGGGACTATCCGAATTAGGTGGGGTATTTATTGTGGGCTCTTTGTATCAGGTATTATAATTTATGGATATTAAAGACTCAGACACGTTGGCCCACGAGGCGTTCATTCAAGCCACCCTTTGAACATCTACTTATCTTTGCTAGTTCCATACCAGCGTGGAGTATACGATGCATTCTCCAAATCAATTGTCTTTTCTTTTCGGCCTTTATCCTCGATTTGGCCACGTTTACTGAAATTAAGTGCCTCGTTTACTAAAATTAAGTGCCTCAGGTTTCATTACTATAAAATTCTGCATTTCTTGTCAAATCAAGGGTACGTTGTGACAAATTCCTTTAATTTCATTGTGTCGTTAGAGTTAATCTTATCTATAGTGTTCTCAAATTCGAAAAAGCTATGAATTCTTCATTAATTTCATTGCTTGGTTTGCGTTTGGGTTGCAACTTGCGAGCTGCGGCCCATACCGGTATATGTCTTCCCGCAGAAGGTATTTTTGTGTTTGTTTTTGAACTTCCCCACACTATACTATACTATACTGGTTTGTGGATGCTCCTTACTGTGTTGTTACGGTTTTATATGAGTTGTTTCGATATAGTTACTGTTTGGACGTGACCCAGAATCTGCTACCGGTCACTATCTGCAGGTATGTCAATTACTCACTGGCTTTTTTTTATTATCGGTAGTGGTATGTTTGAATGTCACAGGTCCCTTGAAGGTTGTTTCGTATTTGTCTAGGAAGCAATTATTTTTCCGATTGTTTAACAACTATACTGTTTTTAATACTTGTTTTGGGAATGTTCCTTAAATTCTGTGAGTGGTTTTTATGGTCTGAGCTTGTCCATATTCTGGTGCTTACTGTTATATGCATCTATATTTTATGCCGTATTTTTACTATCCATTTCTGGACCACTCAACGACGCTCACATGCATTCGGATATTGAGTACTTTCTCTGCCATTGTTTTTCTTCCTCACTTGAAGGTTGTTATGGTTTGGTGTCTGGAGGGAATTTGCCCTGTTGATAATTAATTAATCCTTTCTATATCACACAACAGTGCTCACAATTTAGATTTCGTCGGGGGGACTTTTGGTGGACCTACAAGGGTTGTTTTTGCCTTTGCTGTTGTGATGGTGTGTCACTGTGTAGTATTTAACAAGTATGATATGTCTGCACTGGATACTCTAGTGATTTTCTCCATTTCTGGGTAGCTGCACTCTGCTTGTTTGCTTTATAATTTTCGGCTAACTATTCCGGTTCTTTCCCTGTATATCTTATTTCCGAGGCAGTATGTGGCTAGTCAACATCTGTCAGAGGGGACTATTCGAATTGGGTGGGGTATTTATTGTGGGCTCTTTGTATTGGAGCCTCCCTCAGTTACCAATAGACCGCAACCCCATCGAGTAGTCAGACATGCCTTGGCTAGAGCTTTTCTTCTGTAATTGTGGTAGGCCTTGAATTACAAGTCTGCTTGTGATTGACGTTGAATTATACAGGTCTAATGTTCATGGTTCTGCACATTTTTGTGACTTGTAATTTTTTAGGTTGTTAGTGACATATTGGTTGTCTTTTTTCATTGAAATTATAGTGGCGAGATTTGATTATGAAGACGTATTTAAATACAATTGTTATGAAAAAAATTCCACAACGAAAAAATCCAGTACAGATCCATATAGAAGTATACATATCAGAGATTTGAAAATGTATTTAGAAGAATTTCAGTATCACAAAAACGCAATGAACCATGAAAAATATTCATTCTTCAAAGAATTTGCAACGTGGTTTATATTCATAGATTTCTTCCCTTTTTTGAATTTTTATGTGTTGTGGAATAAATTTACAAAAATTGTTAAAATAGAGTTTTCTGTGACACTCACATATTTAGTTAAAACGTAAAATGAAGGGTAAAAAAAATACAAAAACGTCGTCAAATTTTAATTTGACAGGCAAAAAGAATTTGAAATTCCAGGCCTGCGTCGCCCTCGCTCAACTCTGGTCATTCTTTCACCACACTGTCTTCCTGGGTCGCTGCCCATCGAGACTCTTCCATTCCTTGAAAGTGATGTTGTCAATCAATGGTTGGACAGACCTTAATACCTTTCTAATCATTCCCTTCTGTGAATAATAATTAATTTTACAATTATTAATTTATTTCTAATAAATAATATTCAACTAGGTTTTTTTTGGTAATTTATATCATTTAATTCGATAAAGAATATTAAAAAATAATGCAAAAAAGAGTTGAATCACTTTAAAAAAAGTAATTTAATTAATTTATTGCCTAACATAGGGGATGTGAGTAAATATTTTGGTATCAACCGGCATGTTTTATGTGTTTGTGGGTGTTCAGTGACAAGACTTTTTTATTCCTGACATTGAGTGACACGAGGATTCAAAGTTTAATGAGGAATAAGGGAATTAGATTATACTAGTACAAGAGGACCAATAATCTCCCATTATGATGATGTTAGTATTGGTTAGTAATCACATTTGATAATGCAATGAGATGCATTTGAGGAAATGACGAAGATAAATGAGAAGGTTGACTTTATTTGGGATTGCCTTAGGTAATTATCATCGCAACTTAATTTTTTGGTCCTAACACCCCTATATCTTTTTTTTTGGCTATTTTTTCTTTTCGTTTAGGTATTATGTCTCTTTATTTTGCTGGCCACTACTAGCCAAAGGCGGCATTTAGTTTCTTGTTTTGTTGCTTTGAACTCCACTAGGTCTAGTTTGCTTTGTTTTCTTTTGTGGTTGGTTGCTTGTTCATGGTAGCCTTTGGATTTACTACACCCTACACATGCATTCGAGTGGCAGGGATTCTATGGGGTTATGTTGTATTTCACGAAAGCTTTTATTGGAGTTTTGTGACGTTAGATTTGGTTCTTAGTTGTCAACCTAGAAGCACCTTAGTTTAACAACTAGCATGCTACTCTGAGAAGTAAGGAGCATGTTCAACCTTCCAAGCGTGCCTCTCCACACCCTCAAGACATGGGTGCAAACATGCTTTTTTAATAGAGTATCTCACCAGATACTCAAAAGGAAACTAAAGAATTGGTTAATTCAGTGAAACAACATTGTTAATAGACCTCCACATGGAGATTGACAATGAATTTAGCACTCCTTTTGGGATTCTTGTTTTTTACAATTACATGACACAAACATATTTTTTGAGCAATATAATTTTTCTAGAAAACCAAAACCTTTGTTTCTTAGTGAATTGTAATTTGCATGAACTAGAATTGATGATGTGTTGAAAGTTACAAAGGATAAGCGTTGGAAGTTACATCCCAAACTTAACTCGAATAACATAAAGAAAAATGCAAATGAGAGGAATCTCATTGCCATTGATTCAAGTAATGAGGTTGAAAGCAACTTTGATATGGATGATAATATTGTCTGTACATAAGTGGAGAATGAGGTGAATCTGAATAGCTTTTAGCAACAAGAGAAAGAAATGACTAAACACTATTCTACATAGAAATACAAATCAAGAACACAAAGATTAATGCTTTGTTATGTGTAAGGTTAAAAAGAAATCTCATTAAAGCAAACCTAGTCAACAAATTAAAATTGGAAATTTGTGATAGTCCAAACACATATCCATTAAAATAGGTAAATAAAAATACATAAATAAAAATAACAAAGCAATGCTAAATTAAATTTTCTATTTGAATTCCCTATATGTAGATGTAAATATGAAAGTAAACTATTACAAAATTAGTTATAAATTATTTTTTTTAACAATAATTCTATTTAAATATAAATAAACTTTATTCTATATAATTTAAAAGTTACAATTTTTTTTAAAATGTTGAATTCTATTTATGTATTTTATATAAAATTTTAAATAATAAAAAATTACTAAATATTTCAGCACGCACAACAGAAATACCTAAACACATAAAATACTAAAACGCACCTTGCAATAAATCGATATCCGTACGCTGGGAGTCTTTGACATATAAAGTAAGAGGATGAATATGATGTATTATTGTTTCCACGTGGTTTCCTTACTGTAGATTAAAATTTAATAAGTCACGTGGCTCGATTTTGTTGACTTAAATTTTATATTCGTGAATTTGGCTGCAACCGACAATGCACCCTACGAGGTGCTCAGTGCTGGCCCTGGCCCCAGCTAAAGACAAATGACCCTATCCAAATTAGGTATGCTGATGAATATATGAAAAAGGCAACAGTCCAGATTCAACTTAAGCAATTCGATCTTGTCCAGTTGTCTGTCATCTTGCCAGCCATCTTTGACTCCTATCTGATTGCCTCCTGTATCCAAATCCTGAGCTGGAGTCCACAATAATATATTTAATACTTCACAGGTCTGTACTCACTGTGGCCATTCCTCTATATATACTCTCAGCTCCTCTTCTTATCTCCATCATCTATCTGATTCAGAAGTTTGTGAATAATGGCTTCCAAGATCGTATTAGTTTCGGTCATTTGTGTTTTTGTCTTGTTTCTGCTATCTCCTGTCACAGCTACAGAGGATGATCATGCAGCCCAGACAATGGAGACACCATCAGGTAAAATCCGACAGATTTTATCACTCATCTCTTTTCATGTTTTTCAAGAAAGCCATATCTTGCAGAAGATCTACGTTGGGTTTTCTAATGATTCTAAAATTGGTTTGATATGTATATTATGTGCAGGGCCGGTGCTGCCCCCAAGGAGTGACCACTATGTGACGGGATGCAAGAGATGCTGTTATTTGGATGAGAGAGGCTGCATTGCATGCTGTTCCAAGGGCCAATAAATAGACAGATTCCACGTAGGCAATTTATCTGCCTGCCAGATCTGGCTATAACACCGAACCCGCTAGTTATTTGCCAAATCTCAGCTCTGGGTAGATAAAACAGGCCTCCAATATTAGTGTTACTGTTTGCTTGGAAATAATAATAAATACAATCCGGCAACAGGTTTTAATAATGAGATGCTTTCGGTACTAACCTGATTGCGTGTTAAAATTTTTAAGTTATTTTCGGTTTCAAATCAGCCCATGGATTATATTTTTCTTATCGTGTATATTTACCTTTACATTCAACTGTGAGTTGTTTTTAGCCTGATTTTTTTGAATTTTCGATGTTTGGAATTTTCGATCTTTGGATTTGATGGAAAAAAGTTTGGAATTTTCGATCGTTGGATTTCATGGAAAAAAAATTGGATTTATGGAAAAATGGAAAAAAAAATTGGATTTGATGGAAAAATTTGGAATGAAATATTGATTTTTGTTATTTAAACTAGTTTGATTTATGTTATTTAAATTAGTTTTTTCACAATATTATTTAAATTAGTTTTTTGACAATATATATTTATATATTGATTCAGAACCCTGGAAAACAGGAGCTTATGGGCATAGTATGTGAAACATTTATGTTATTTAAATTAGTTTTTTGACAATATATATGTATATATGGATCCAGACATTTTTTATTTATGCTATTTAAATTAGTTTATTGTCAATTAGTTTTTTGACAATATATATGTATATATGGATTCAGCACCCTGGAAAACAGGAACATTTTGAGTATGTGGAACATTTTGATTATGCAGAGGTTACCCATCAAATTTGAGATTGCGATACAGGAACATTTTGAGTATGTGGAACATTTTGATTATGCAGAGGTTACCCATCAAACTTGAGATTGCGATTCAATAAATTCCTACCAAATTTTAGAAAAATTAAATAAAAAAAACTCTATCATAAAAACTTCCAAAAGGACTTGCTATAAAAAACAACTTGATAATATAAAGTCAAAAACAACTTATATTGAATTTTCCAAAAAAAACAACTCGAGAATGTAATGTCAAAGGTAACCGAAAACAACTTGATAATGTAAAGTGAAAAACAACTTATATTGACTTTTCCAAAAAAACAACTCGAGAATGTAATGTCAAAGGTAACTGATGTTGATTGAGATTAATCAATGGGTAAAGTGTGCAAGTATAGACTTCTATTCCTTTTAAAATTTACAGTAACTGGAGAGTCCTATTCTATAAAGCATCTTTGCTGCAACTAAATCTTTACCGTATAAGTCAGCAAGGACAATCGCGTAAACTCAGAGATTTACCTTCATAAAACTCTGGTAGTATGTACATTTCTTCACCAATCTCCTACGCGAAATTCAGATTCATATAAATCTGGCAGCATGTGCATCTCTGGGCACATTAATCTCTATTAATCCACTATCTCAAGTTACGTTAAAATCTCGGACCAATTGACTTTGATAAATAATAATTCGACTAAAATATAGGCATGAATGTGTTATTAACTACGAAGTCGTCTAGACAAAGTCCAACGAACATTGTTGGAAAGAGAACACAATGATCGATGTCGCTAGCTTGACCGAGTTCATCAGCCTAGGTTTACTTTGAATTTAATTCCATGCTAAATTATATTTACCTATTTGATAGGTAAAACTAAAATTGATGGTTTAATTTAATTTTTTTACTCAAATTTTAGAATATTTTTAAAATCTGAAAATTAACATAAAAATGTTCAAAATCACATCTAGCTCTTACTATCTTTAACTTCAATTCTGTCTTATCCATCCGTCTAGTTTTTTTTCTAGAGTGGGTCATTTTTGATGGCAGCTGCTAACCAGCCTGCTATAGGGCATTAAATGCTTGGGGAGATGCAGGCTGAATAGCCCGATAACAAGCAAATTCTCATTTCTTATTTAATGCCCAGTCTCCCCGCTCGCGTGTTATCGGGTTATCCAGCCTGCATCTCCCAGGGCATTTAATGCCCTATGGCAGGCTGGTTAGCCGCTGCCATTTTTGACTCCCGTTTCGGATAGTGTAGAAATAGTCTCATCCATCAAAAGTAAGAATTTCAAATCAGAATCACCTGTCAACAATTTAGACAACTTTATAGTAATTTCAAATCAGAATCATCCGTCAACAATTTATACAACTTTATATTATTTATTCAATTCATTAAAAAAAATATAATATGTATTCAATTCATTTAAAAAAAATATTGACAGCTATGAAAATTTTTTTGGGCGGTATTTGACAAGCAAATCACTCCATGACGAGCAATTTGACTGTCAAATTCCATCTCTGCATCTATCTATCTAGTTACTTTTTCCTGCGGCTGGTCATTTTTATTCAATTTTTAAATTTAAAATATTCCCAAAAGCTGAAATTACTTTGACTCCGTACTGTCTTATCCATCCACTAATTCCTTTTCCCGACAGGTCGCCATCTTTGACTCCCGCTTCAGATCGGGTCTTGTCTTATCCATCCATTAGTTCCTTTCCCGACAGGTCGCCATCTTTGACTCCCGCTGCAGATCGGGTCCTGTCTTATCCATCCATTAGTTCCTTTTCCCGGCAAGTCGCCATCTTTGACTCCCGATTCAGATCATGTTGCAGTTGTAAGTAGCGTTGGACTCTGCAATATATTCACATTAATTTTAACTCTGCAGGCATTGGACGTCTCTCTATTTCTCTCCACCGTCTTATCTCATATCTTTTGACTGCAGCCTGTAGTCCTCTTTTTATCTCCGCCTCATCTCCTCTCATTTGGATCCATTCATTACTTTAGTTCTGAAATTCGCTATCAATGGATTCGAAGATCTAGTATTGGTTTTGGGCAAACGAAATTTTGCCCTCTTCCTGCTATCACCTGTCACAGCCATAGACGACGATCATACCGTTGAAAACGGCGATCCTTAAGTCGATAACGGATTTTGGAAATGTATGTGAAAATTCCTATATTGGATAGATATTGGTTAGGTTAGCAAGGATGTATTTTCAACCCAGCATCTTTCTTGATACTCGGAAGGAAATTGAACGATTGGTTAATTCGATGAAACAACATCGTCAACAAATCTCTACTCTGTAGATTTTCTTTGACTTTTAGCATTGGGTTTAGGATTTTCGTTTTTTCGTTGCATGATATCAAGGCTCTTTTTAACAATGGAATTTTACTAGTGTACTAAAACCTTGTTGGCTATTGTTTTAGAGAATCATAAATTAAAATATTGGAAACCAAGTAGGGTGGAAACAAAGCATGGTGATATTGTTTTAGAGAATCATAAATTAAAATATTGTAAACCAAGTAGGGTGGAAACCAAACATGGTGATATTGTTTGAGAGAATCATAAATTAAAAAATTGGAAACCAAGTTCTTAGAAAATCATAACTTAAAAGATTGGAAACCAAATTCACCCTAAATTAAAAAATTGGAAACCAAGTTCTTAGAAAATCATAACTTAAAAGATTGGAAACCAAATTCACCGTACTTTGTACTATAGATTTTCGATTTAACATTAAAGTGTATACATGATTCTAACAAAGAAGAGAAAACGTTGAAGCAAATGAACAGTTGCACTTCTCAATGCACTAGCTCGTACCCAATAATATCAATTATTATTGAGAATGAACCAGAAGGGAAACAACTCAACAAAGGAAAAGAAGAGGGTCTCCTCTTATCAAGGCCCATATCATCCTTCCTCCCCGATCATGTCTATATTATTTCTATTTATGTTCTTTCCATTGGTTTAGTTTTAATAGGGATATTTATAAAGGATTATAGTTATTATTAGATATATGGTAGGTTGGATGAGATTTGGTTTTTTTCGATATGCCTTAGGCTACTTGATCACCTTTTCTCATTATTATTAATAAGTTAAAAAAATATTTATATTACCAGAATTATTAGTATATTAGCAAAATTGTTAGTATAAATGTTTGTTAATTATAGGTATAAGTTAACATAAAGTATAAGTTAAAGGTATTTTAATGGAAAGGTTTTGAGGTTTTCTAATGTGTTTCATTTACATAGAAAAAATGAAAACAATTCAATCTATTACAAGCCTTTTCATGAAATATAACAATATTACACTATGCAAAACTATTTTACCTTCCCGTATAGGTTTAGAGGTTTCACAACACCTTAAAATTGATTTTTTTTTGCAGTTATAAGACATTATGTGATGATTAAAAGATAAAGAAAAAAATTCATATTTATTTGTGATGACCATAAATCACTTATAAAAAGAATCACAATCCAATGTAATGCATTAATTGTTACAAAATTAGAATCATACTCTTTTAAAGAATAAAACTAATTTCTTAAAAAATTAACAAAATAAGGTAGCTTTAATATATGCCATAGGCTGCTTAATAATGTTAATCCTCATATCCAAAAATGTAAATTCACTTATCACAATTTATTAAAATAAAAAGATTTAATTAGAATTCCTAAGATATCCATGTAACATAGAAAACAACAAATACATCAAAATTTAACAATGTTACTTTTAAAATTAATAAATAAATAACTTTAAAATTTTTAATAAAATTGTAATTTTCATCAGTTTTTACTATTTACTAACAATTTCCCCAAAAAGTGCAAAGAGACGCCCATGTAACTGCTAAATTGGAGAAATTGCGATTTGATTTTAAATAGCAATTGTTATATTAAATATAAGTTTTATGGTGTGATGTGAATATACCATTTATACAGTTAAAATGTTAGAGAATTGTTTCAACAATATTAAATTCTGAGGTCACAAAAATGGAGCCTCTACAAAAAAAAATCCTTTAAAGCTTACAACCAAAATTTATGGAGTAGAAGCATACGGTCGACAAGTATTTAGCGGCACCTAAACTCTTAACTGTTTACACATTCATGGCTGAAAATTAATGTTTGTGGTAAGTAAAATTCTACAGTTGAGCGTTCTTATCATTACAAACCCAAATCTAAGAAAAAGACAAACCCTAAGTAAACATAAAAAAAGATAACATTAAGTAGAAAACTCTCAAAGAGTCTGAAATCAGTTTGACTGTTTAGGAGGACAAGTTTCTTGACCAAATATCGTTTTTTTTAATTGCAGAGCCTTCAACCAAAAGAAAGTATTACTATGCCATGTAGCCATTAGTCATATTAGTGCTTTAAGAAGCAAGCGTTCAAATGGTGGTCTGACAATAGGATTTAATATGGAAATCATTCAACATAAAATTTGCAGTTTCTCAATGAAAGCTATTGCTGAAAACTATTTCTGGCGTAGCCCCTTTTCATGGGCATGGTGGGAAAACCATTGTCTTTATTTAATTTTGTATAACAAAAATACAGAAAATGAACATGATGACTCCAAAATTGATACAAGTGTTTGCAAACAAAGGAAAATATAATATTCAAATGTTAAACCAGTGGAAGAAATAAGCATGCAATGTAATACATACAAGGTGAGATATATACAGATGTCATTGATAGTGAGGAACTAATCATATATGCAAATTGATGCATGGCATCGACCACACTAATTAATATCTATTATGATGTCAAAATGTGAAAGGCGTTCCTGCCAATTATATTTTGTTTTGTGCATCTTTTTCATGGATGTGAATAATTTTTTTCAAGAGTGTTTTTATGCTGTGAAGCAAGGTAATAGTTGGGCGTAGATAGCAGAGGGAAAGTAAAGTAAGCTTCTGATGCTGAATTTCTCGACAGTATTCATATAATGTGGATATGTATCTTATAGCTATATCTGGTTGATCATAAACATAAAGAAAAACAATAATTGTTAGCGGAAATGTATATAAGGAGATGAATTTTATTTTTAATTTTTTAAACAAAGTAAGCAAATATGTTTTTAAGTTTTTTACTGAAAAGTAATAGAACAATATGTGGATATGTGTAATAATAAATAATTGTATGTTAAAGGTGGTTAAGTAACAAGAGATGTTTACGGTGAGTAAATTTAGAAGATAAGGTATATAGGTGATTGAAGTATATTCTATTGTGGGGATTTTGACATGATAAGTGATTCTTCTTTCTGCCTAAAATATGGATTATTTTGCATACATGAGAAGCTTGAGATGTTGGTTATTCAAAGGTCTAACAATGATATGACTCTTGATATGACATTAAATGCTAATCCTTGTTGTTCATTGTTGCCAATGTCTACAATGTCTTTGTCTAATGTCATGTTCATTGTTGCCAATGTCTACAATGTCTTTGTCTAATGTCATACCCTGTGATTTATCTATGGTTAAAGCCCATGCCATTAAGAGAGGAAACTCTCGATGTGAAACTCTTGTAATGGGGAAATTGGTACAATGTTGAATGTGAAAGTTCCCATGGTGTCCTTCTATATTGGTGGAAGTCAACGACCATGAAACATGGAAACGTTAGAGCCTTTGAGTCAGGTGTATAAAATATTGATTTATTTATTTATTCTGATAGTGTGAAATGTATTATGAGATAATTGCTTTGATGCTTATACGAATTTACACTTATACATAAAATTTTTTAGCCATTTTCAAATTTTTAATATATTTGTTTATCTAATTTTATTTGAAATCAAATTTGAAATTACTAATTTTTTTTAAATTAAAATATTCGATCCCCAAAGATCTCTTGCACAGAACAACATCTATGTTGTCCAATTTGAAACTCAAATTATCCATATTTGTAGCCAAGTTGTCCATAGATAAGTGAAGGCGCTCTATGTCCTCATGTAATTCATCTATTTGACGAGTTATCACTCAAATTATCCATATTTTTAGCCGAGTTGTCCATAGATAAGTGAAGGCGCTCTATGTCCTCATGTAATTCATCTATTTGACGAGTTATCAGGGTGAAGTGCGAGTGGGTTTCCAAAGCATTTTGTCACTAAGCTTGCTACGAGATCCGATAGGTCAGACATTATTTTTGCAAGCTGCTCCTTAGCATCATCTCTGCTGCCATTCCTGCTTGAATATGTCATGCCATCATATGCTTGGAATTTTACATAATCAACAAAATTCTATATCTTGTGCCTAACTTATATACTTAATGTCTCTGGGTAATTCTGCTCCAGGCTTAATCCCTTCACGATAAATGTCGATGTCTCGTCCCTGCACATTATTTACTCGAATTTCCATCCAATAAACCACCTTTCATGCCAATAATCGTAAACCACCTTTCGTACCAATCAACTAAACGAGCCGCATTGGATCCTCGAGCCTCCATCTCTTCTATGAAATAATCGATCCATAATTCTATGTTTGGTTTATAGTCGGAAATCTGTAGTGATGCTAGTGAGCAGTATACAACATCCTGCAGCCAGAACAGAGCATGGTCATCCAAGCCTCACAATGCCTTTCATGCCAATAATCGTAAACCACCTTTCATACCAATCAACTAAACGAGCCGCATTGGATCCTCCAGCCTCCATCTATTCTATGAAATAATTGTTAGAAATCTGCTATTGGAAACAACAAATGCTTTTAACGTTAAAGCAGTTTCTAATCTTAATGTGACCCGATCTAATCTTAAAGCATTTAGATCTTATCTTAAAGCAGTTTCTAATCTAAAGCATTAGATCTTAAGCGTTGAATTGGTATATGATGGACGTACCAGATTAGAGTTAAATAATATATAAAGGATTGGGTCCTCTCTCTCCCACACAAGAGTTGTATTCTTCTCCATCAAGAAACACATAAAGGAAGTGAGGGCAAGAGGAGAGAAACCGAATTCTGAGAAGAAGACAGAAGACAGTTCTGAGAAGAAGACAGAAGACAGAAGACAGAAGATGGCAGCCATTACATCTTCCGCTGTTAGTCAAGGTATGTCATCTTAAACAACATATTAAGTTTTGAATGTGAAATATTTGGTATTGATGATCTTTGGGCTGTTAGTAGCTATATTTTACATTTGGTATCAGAGCCACAATCAATAACTGAATATTTCCTATGATTGCAATTGATCTGTTCTATGCTTTACTCATGTGATTGAGCCTTCGGGAAACTGTGGGGGTTTCATGAAATGATCACGCATTCATAAGTCCTTTGACTATGCGCCTATTGACCCCTGTTTGCATCCTTTCGTTGTTAACCAAGTCCTGTGCATGCTTCACAAAAGGGGTTAAGAGCTTACCTCTAGGTTTTCGAATGAACCCATTTCACTTCTCGAAGATATTAGGCCGCTATTTAGTGGCTGTAACGTGTTGAATTTTTCTTTTGACCAAGAGACTTACGACTGGCACTTATACAAATCAAGGTCATCGCTATAATTATTATAAGAACAATAGGGGCGCGTATTAAAATACGACTCCAAATCCCACAAAATTATGAATCCCGATGGCTAGCCGTTTCTGTGGTTCACTTCGCTGTATAGCCTGTCCGGTTCCATTAAAGCTGCATGCACATAAAACCTCATACTCCATTTCCTTCATTATTGTTTGGTGAATGCTCGAAAGCCACAATGACTGATTAGTATATGCTTGTTTCGAAAGTTATGTCATAAGCTTCTAGGATCTTCCCTCCTAAATAAAATAATTTTGGGTTTCTTTACATGTTACTCTTCACGCATGTCATGGATGCTATTCTTGGTTTGTGATTAATATTATTGTGATGGCTTTGAAACAAACCGTGTCGATTCCAATTTTAAAATGTAACGCCCAATTGAAATTGAAACGCTGAATCTTTGCGTGGACAAAGGGCGAAAATCCCAAATACGAAACGTCCGAATCGTATACGATGCCTATACGGTAAAGCTTCAAAATTGACACTCGCTTGCACGCTTTTTAGAAGCTTTCCAATATGGGATTAGACCTGACATATGGGATTGGTCAGAAACATTTTGATAAAGGGGATCACAGGGCAACTGTGTACGTCGTATGACTGGGAGGCGTGGCCTGTTCATTACTAAAATTTTCTCGCTTGCAAAAGTTGAGTAGAACTCCTGTAGGAAAGTTACAGTTTCGATTGACGTTTGAAATTTGGGCATAAAAGTAATTGCTCTATGACTGATTGTTTTGCATAAGGTATGTGTTATAAATTATTTATGCACATGAGATTTATGATTTTGTTAATCACCAAAGTGGTCAAAATCAGAATGTTGTTTTGCATAAGGTATGTGTTATAAATTATTTATGCACATGAGATTTATGATTTTGTTAATCACCAAAGTGGTCAAAATCAGAATAATCATTTAGTGCATAAGTGACATAATGATTATTGATAGAAATTGCCAGTTATAATAATACCAATTAAAAACTGGCGTCACTAATGATAGAACCTGAGAACTTACCCAAAGGAAAGTCTTGTTCTATAACTAGTTGACATGATGAGGTTTGATAGATATTTTGATTAAATAAATATTGATCATCCAAAGATGTCAGTTCTATTTAATTGAATATATTTATTACCTACTTATGTTTTGGTATTTAATTATGTTAAGTATAAGATAGTATCTACCCAAAGGAGTGCTATATTATACTATCATGTCTACATCTGAATCGCGTTAGTTATGAGCTTATAGTTATTTCATTTTTGATTTGCAGGTTATCTATCTTTCGTATGTTTTGAATCAAATTTAGTTGAAGTTCCTATTAATACATGGTGGCTTGATACTGGTGCTACAACTCATGTTTCCAACAATATGCAGGGATTTCTTACGATCCGAACCATAAATCCAAATGAAGATCGTTTTCTCTTTATGGGAAACGGAATGAAATCTTCAATTGAAGGCATTGGGACTTATCGTCTAATTCTAGAAAGTGGATATGTATTAGACTTATACAGTACCCTTTATGTACCTTCATTATCTAGAAACCTTATTTCCGTAAGTAAGTTGGATAATTCTAGTTTTAGATGTATGATTGGATCTGGCTGTTTTGATTTATATAAGAATACTGATAATGTTGGTTCTGGTATTCTAATTGATGGTTTATATAAATTGAAACTGAATGACACTTATGTGAATTCCTTGTTGAATGTAGTAAATAATGTTGGATGTAAACGTAGCATGTTGAATGAAAATTCTGCTTTCTTGTGGCATAAAAGACTAGGTCATATATCCAAAGAAAGAATGATGAGATTAGTAAGTAATGAAATTTTGTCAAATTTGGACTTTAGTGATCTAGAATTATGTGTGGATTGTATTAAAGGTAAACAAACCAAACATAATAAGAAAGGAGCCACTAGAAGCAGCCAGCTTCTTGAAATAATACACACTGATATTTGCGGACCTATGGACACTCCAGCCTTTAATGGAGAAAAGTATTTCATCACTTTCATTGACGATTTTTCCCGTTATGGTTATGTCTATTTGCTTCATGAAAAATCTCAATCTGTGAATGTCCTTGAGACGTTTGTAAAGGAAGTTGAGAGGCAATTAGATAAAAAGGTGAAAATCATAAGGTCTGATAGAGGTGGTGAATATTATGGTAAATATAATGAGTCAGGCCAGTGTCCAGGTCCATTTGCAAAATTCCTCGAAAGTCATGGCATATGTGCGCAATACACAATGCCAGGTACACCACAGCAAAATGGTGTAGCAGAAAGGCGCAATAGGACGTTAATGGATATGATTAGGAGTATGATGTCAGATTCTACACTACCTAAGAATTTGTGGTCGTATGCTCTCAAAACCGCTAATTATTTGTTGAATAGGGTTCCTAGTAAAGCTGTTCAAAAGACTCCTTTTGAGTTATGGACTAACAGGAAACCTAGCTTAAGACACCTGCATGTTTGGGGTTGTCCAGCGGAAGCGAGAATTTATAATCCACATGAAAAGAAATTAGATTCTCGAACGATCAGTGGGTATTTTTTAGGTTACCCTGAGAAATCTAAAGGGTATGTGTTTTACTGTCCTAATCATAGTCCAAGAATTGTAGAAACTGGTAATGCAAGATTCATTGAGAATGGTGAAGTCAGTGGGAGTGCTAGAAGAGAAATAGTAGAAATAAAGGAAACAAGGGTAAATGTTACATTGCCTAGAATAGTTCCTCCATCTACTATTACTCCAAATGTTGTTCCAGCTGTTGTAGAACAGCATGATGATAATGAACAACATATAAATGAAGAAGTACTTCCTGAAGGAAATGACTTACATAATACTGATGTGCATGAACCACAACAAGTAGCATTAAGAAGACCTCAAAGAAATCGTAGGTCAGCTATTTCTGATGATTATGTGGTTTATATGCAAGAATTAGATTATGATATTGGAATCAATAAGGATCCAGTTTCGTTTTCACATGCTGTAGAAAGTAAAGAGTCAAAGGAATGGATTAATGCCATGAAAGAAGAAATGAAATCCATGCAACATAATGAAGTTTGGGATCTCGTTGAGTTACCACATGGCTGTAAAAGAGTCGGATGCAAATGGGTTTTTAAAACCAAACACGACTCTAGTGGTAATATCGAACGGTATAAAGCTAGACTTGTTGCTAATGGTTACACTCAGAAAGATGGTGTTGATTACAAGGAGACATTTTCTCCTGTTTCGAAAAAGGACTCACTAAGAATAATAATGGCATTAGTAGCTCATTATGATTTGGAGTTACATCAAATGGATGTGAAAACAGCCTTTCTGAATGGAGATCTTGATGAGGATGTTTATATGGATCAACCTGAGGGTTTTTCTGTAGAAGGTAAAGAACAATTGGTGTGTAAACTTAAGAAGTCAATATATGGGCTTAAACAAGCATCCCGACAATGGTATATTAAGTTCAATACCATTATTACATCTTTTGGTTTTAAGGAAAATACGGTTGATCACTGTATATACCAAAAGATCAGTGGGAGCAAGTTTATTTTTCTGGTCCTTTATGTTGATGACATCTTGCTTGGTGCAAATAATTTAAGTATATTGCATGAGACTAAGGAATTTCTCTCAACGAACTTTGAAATGAAAGATATGGGAGAGGCATCCTATGTGATTGGAATAGAAATATTCCGTGATCGATCACAAGGAATATTGGGATTGTCTCAGAAAGGATATGTCGAAAGGATTCTAGAGAGATTTGGAATGAGTAAGTGTTCACCTGGAACAGTTCCTGTACAGAAAGGTGATAAATTCAATCTCATGCAATGTCCTAAGAACGATGTTGAACGAAAGGAAATGGAATCAATTCCATATGCATCTGTTGTTGGTAGCCTAATGTATGCTCAAACCTGTACTAGACCGGATATCAGCTTTGCGGTCAGTATGTTAGGGAGGTATCAAAGTAATCCAGGAAGGGAACATTGGCAAGTTGCAAAGAAAGTTTTGAGGTACTTACAAGGCACGAAAGATTACATGCTCATGTATAGAAGATCCAATGAATCAGAGGTGATTGGATATAGCGATTCAGATTTTGCTGGATGCATCGATACTAGAAAATCGACTTTTGGTTACCTGTTTATGTTTGCTCAAGGCGCCATATCATGGAAAAGTGCGAAACAGACTATCGTTGCTTCATCCACTATGGAGGCAGAATTTGTGGCATGTTTTGAAGCCACAATTCATGCATTATGGTTGCGGAACTTTATTTCAGGACTTGCGGTTGTCGACACCATTAGCAAGCCGCTGAAAATTTATTGTGATAACTCTGCAGCAGTATTTTTCTCAAAGAACGACAAGTACTCTAAAGGTGCCAAACATATAGAACTGAAGTATCTTGTTGTGAAAGATGAGGTTCAGAAACAAAGAGTGTCAATCATGCACATCAGGACAAAACTTATGATTGCAGACCCTTTGACGAAAGGGTTACAACCAAAACAATTTAAGGAACATGTTCAAAGAATGGGTCTTGGTTGTATTAATAATAATTGATGTGTGACATTCTGAGCTCTTTTATGTGTTTCTGATATACAATTATGTGTCTCTTGTTTTAATGTAGTAGTACGTATTTTATGTAATTTTAAACAAGAAAGAGTCTTATAAAGATATTATGTTTAATCATTATGATATAAGACATTATGTGGACCATTATGTTGTTTTATATAAATTATGAGTATGAATTGATGGATTGCTGGTATTGTAGTATATGGAAGGGAATGCATTGAATTAATAGTGCACAACCGCCATAACTCTCAGCAATTTATCATAGTATGATGTTCAACACTTAATATTATGAATAGTCGGGTCAAGTGGGAGAATGTTAGAAATATGCTATTGGAAACAGCAAATGCTTTTAACGTTAAAGCAGTTTCTAATCTTAATGTGACCCGATCTAATCTTAAAGCATTTAGATCTTATCTTAAAGCAGTTTCTAATCTAAAGCATTAGATCTTAAGCGTTGAATTGGTATATGATGGACGTACCAGATTAGAGTTAAATAATATATAAAGGATTGGGTCCTCTCTCTCCCACACAAGAGTTGTATTCTTCTCCATCAAGAAACACATAAAGGAAGTGAGGGCAAGAGGAGAGAAACCGAATTCTGAGAAGAAGACAGAAGACAGAAGACAGTTCTGAGAAGAAGACAGAAGACAGAAGACAGAAGATGGCAGCCATTACATCTTCCGCTGTTAGTCAAGGTATGTCATCTTAAACAACATATTAAGTTCTGAATGTGAAATATTTGGTATTGATGATCTTTGGGCTGTTAGTAGCTATATTTTACAATAATCGATCCATAATTCTATGTTTGGTTTATAGTCAGAAATATGTAGTGATGCTAGTGAGCAGCATACAACATCCTACAGCCAGAACAGAGCATGGTCATCCAAGCCTCACAATGTGAGTATAAGACTAGTCATCTTACAGTGTATGATGCAAAACATCGAGTGGAATTATGACTGTTTACCAAAAGTAGCAGAGTTACTGACTTGTATTCTTGCTTAAAACAACAATCCTTAAACCAAATTAACAATATGGTGCCCAAAATTGCAAATTTCTAGAATTGACATAGATGTATCGATCTCTGACAAAAAGAAATGGCTGAAATATCAGCAGATGATCTCCAATCTGGACAATCTTCAAGTATCAAAACACTTGAAAACAAATCTAGACAGCGTTGGAAAACAAATCTAGACAACGTTCGATTTTTAAGTTGACAATTCAACTATAACTCTGCACCATGGAAGCAGGAGATCGAAAAATTTCATCGAACAATTACAAATTGCTCTGGTAAATTTATCTTTAGGTTGTTTTGCTAAATTTATCTTTAGGTTGACCATTCAATAATCTAAATGTTGTTAGAACATTAATTTAGAGTTTGCTTATTTTTTAACCTATCAAGACGAGTTAAATTCATAAACGACCTCCAACATACAAAGATCCCTCTAATGTCTATACAAACCCAGATTGAAGTCATTTTCTTCATAAACTCTAAAAAAAAGAAATTGCCTTTTTCATTCATCTAAAGAAGTTTGGCTAAAGAACAAGACAAAAGGAAGGTAAAAGAAATGAATTTGGAAGTTGGAAAGAATTTAACTATTTATTTATTTTCAAAAAGACTTGATAATAAATGAGATTTAGTTAATGAAAATTTATTAATAAGGAGGATTGCTTTTAGAATGTTCCAAATTTTAGAACTGAGATGAACTGAGATGAGAACGGTCAAAAAAGTTTTAGAAAAGAAATGACATGAGAATTTTAGAATGGTTTAATTTTTTTTATAGAAATTTTATTTTTACAGTAACATTAATATTTGAATCATGTAAGAATTGACATTGGAATTGCAAAAAACTAACATAGAATCATACGGGGATTGGTTAGAGTTTCACAGACACTATCTGCGTAAAAAAAAACTTTAGTTAGCTTGCACTTTTCAAGATTACAATTATTAGATTTACTCAAAATTCAAAAGTTTTGGATCATGATTTAAAATTATATAAAATTATGTATAAGTATTGGTAACCACATGGCACCTCCAAAAAAAAGGGAAAAAATGTCAATGTTTTTGTTTTGAAAGCATGTGACTTAGTAACACTAACATTCTCGACTACCAATACATATTTAATAACGTACGCAACACTCATAGTGCCTCCTAAAAGTCAGCTCATGTATTACATTATTCAATGGCTTAGATTACTACATTATTCAATGGCTTGGAGTTCTGATATCACAGTCACAATAGTAATGTAAATGTAAATCCAATGCCACTTGTTTTTAATGGGAAATGGATTCAACAACATTAAATATTCGGTGACTTGATTTTGCAATAATATTTATAATTTTTTTTTTTTAAATTTAATAATTTTTTAGATTTTAGCTAAATAATCTTAAATAAAACTGAATTAAGAAACTTTCTTACAGCCATCATTTTCCACAAAAATTAATTAAAAAATATCAAAACCATCATGATAATTACTTAGAGCAAAATACTTATAAAGAAAAAATATTAAAAAGTACCTAACCACCCTAATGATTATTAGGGCAAAAATATAAAGGTAAAAAAAACCATTTTTACCTCTCATTTTCGAAATGCCCATTTCATTGCGGAAACCTTCTTTTGCACCATGAAAACTGCGACTTGTCAATGGCATGTTATCTAACGTAGATTCTAAATATCTACAACAAAATTTCAAAGTATACGACAATTGTCAAACACGATGGCCCGTAGTAATTTGAGTAACTGTGAGTGAACACTGCTCTTGAGAAACAACAACCGTGAGGCTGTATCTAAGATTCCTAGAAGGATAATTTATAATAAGGATTTTTATTGGGGTATGAAAAATTTTGGTAATGCAAGTCTGTAATTACTGCCATTCTTATTGCAACAGTTTTAATAATGCGAAGTTTTCAAAAACACGTGAGCATATCACATAATGCTTCTTAACATGATTAATTCAATTAGTGACAAACTAGACTAATAATTTGTTCGACCTTGAGAAACTTATAGATTAATTCAGTTCATAAGAGACATGACTGGAAATTTTGTTCTGACTGAGAAATTTATGGAATTGTCTTTGCAAACCCAGTTGCTATGTTACCAGAAATGAGAAACGGGAAACAAGAACAGTACAAGAAATGAAGTCTGGAGGTTTCGCATATAAAAAACGAGAGAGAAAAACACATTATTAAAGGTGAACAATATAAACAAAGCATTAATCATAAACCTGCAATTTTTTTGCTCATGAAATTGTAAAAAAACAATTGTAAATACTGACTTAGTTTTAAGAAATAAGTGATAATTTTGTAGATCCAAAAATTTAGCCATCATTAATTCCAAGAAAATAGAAAACATTGATAAGAATAAAAGATTTGAAATATAAATAATTAAATTTGTACTTTTGGATATATATGTATCTCTAAAGTCACTTCTAACAATTCATATCAAAATGTAGGTAAATCTAATAATCTAGATGTTGAAGTTCATTTTCTGGAATAGTTGTTGAGCTTGAGCCAATTCCAAAAGAATTATTTTGGTCAATAGACTTCATGGTATCATCAAGCATGTCTTCAGCATTATCTTGTAGCACCTCAAGTGGAAACTTATCATTTTTGTCATTCTGTAACCCACCATAATCTCACATTCTCGTGGGTCCAGTTTTGTATTCTAGTTGTTGTCAAGATAACAAACGTAGATTTGAGTGTACAAACACCAAATCTTGTGCCATTTGTGTGCCTAGGCAATTCATCTTCGTTGAATGGATGAAAGCATATTCACTTCAATTTCTTTCACATGTAGAGGGACTAGTCACCTGTAAAATAAAATTAATGTTATGTTAACCATAGTCAATTGAAATCTTATAAGATAAATAATCCAAAATGAGCTTTAGAATTAATTGTTTAAACAATAAATCAATACATTAAAGGTATTTGTGATTAAGAATACCTCTGAAAGCAAACGGATAACCAAATGATGAAGAAAGGGGGTCTCTGTACCATATTGTATTCAGAAGTCGATGGGTCCAAGTTGTTGTCTATTGTATGCACAATCTTCATTTGCAAAGTGGTCTTATGATCTCAAATACTTTCCTAACTCAAACCATAAAGCAGTGCGACCCTGACGATCGTAACACCTACTTGTAAAAATATTCCAGTTTTGCATAACCTCTACATCTGACGATGGTTTCTTATGAAACCATTTAGGATTGAGTAAGAATGCAATTGAATGAAGAGGGTTATGAAGCATTTTCCACCTTGTCAGACTAAGTTTCCACACTTCATTTCTGGTGTCTTTGTTGATCTTAGAATTTTCATCTTCTATTATGTCATGAATCTTCTCTCTTATTTGATCCATGCTCTCAAAGACATCCCCTAAGCATGGTTAATCACTATCAAATATGCGAAGGGTGGAAACAATAGGTGTAGTAAGGTTGACAATATCCTCCACTCTCCTCCAAAAATTCTCTGAAGAAAGACCAATAATAATGTTCTCAACTTTTAGATCATCCCCAGTATGAGAACCCTTCCATATTTGCCAATCCATTGATACCACCATCTCTTTCAATGATTGATGCATTTTAATAAGGTGTTGAAGCATAATGAAAGCATATACAAATCTAGTCTAGGCACATCGAAGAAGCTGAAGTTTTGCATATTTCCTATAAATTGCTAAGGATGCTGCATGATTAATAATAAAATGTTGTAGCATCTTTGATTCAGTTATAGTTTTATCAACCCATGCAATGTTATTAATATATTTCAGGAGCAAATTGAAGTAGTGCACAGAGCAAGGAGTCCAAAAAATTGTTGGATATTCATCCTTAATCAACCCACCAGCAAGGACATTGTGTGAGGCACTATCTGTAACAATTTGGACCACGTTTTCTCTACCAACCCCCTCTATTGCCTCTTTGAGGAGACCTGTTAGATATGAACCGTCTTTTGTCTTTCCTGTAGTATCATAGGATTTTAGAAACATAACTCCTTTTGGGCTAGAAACCAAAATATTGATAAGGGGACGATGGTTAATATCTGTCCAACCATCTGAGACAATGGAGACCCCAGATTCCTTCCAACTATCTTTAATGTCTTGAATTCTAGCTTCAACTCGAGCCCTCTCTTCAGATAACATAGTTGTCCTCATATTTTCATAACTAGAAGGCTTGTAACCTTTAGGAGCATTGTTAACTAGATCTCTTACCATTTCCTTCCAATAAGGAGACCTACAAACATTGAAAGATATGTCATTTGCGAAAAAAAATCATCCAATAGATGCATCGAGATTTCCCCTCCCTTTTACATCCCATAAGTTTTGAAGGTGAGAAACAGAAACTTGATGTTGAGAACAAGAGTGTGGACCACCAATTGTCAATCCACTAGGATTGTTGTTAGTTTGAACTAAATGTTTAGCAATATGTCTAAGATTTTCAAATTCATTAAATTGCTTAATTAGAGAAGCTTTCTCTGTTTTCGGTACATTGTCACATAAAGCTGATTGTTCATTTTTCCCCATTCCAAGTAAATGCCATCAAACTCTTTCTACATTCTTCAATTTTTGTTCTTACAATAAGGGCATAACCAAACCTTTGAATTATATGATCCACTTGATCCTCTGCTATAAGATTGAGCGCATTTCACAGTTGCCCATAACCTTGCCTCAAAGGCTTTTTTTGCTTCTTGATATTCTTTGCTTTGCATTTTTTTGGATGCCTCTATGGAAGATTTCTGTTGGGAAAGGGGTGGTCTACTTTGTGATATTGATGAACTTTCTTCCATTGCAATGAGAAATGAGTGGAATAAAAAATAGATGATTCTCCTCTGCAACCAATTTTAATCTACACAATTTATATTTGAAAATTAGTTACAGGAAATAAAATAAATAAATTGACACCTAATTAGAAAAGTATAATTAACTAAAAATTTGAAGAGATAAATTTATTCACATGTATAATTTGATGTACTATATGATGAATGGTTTCTGAAATTTTTTTATGATGCTTGAGCAATGGAAAAATCATCTACAATGTGCAAATAATACCAAATATGTAGTATTTAATTTCTATGTATCTTCTTTTCAAAAGCCAAGTATTGAATTATGAAAGCAATGGGGAGATTAATTAATATCAATTCTTGTTTGACATATATATATTATTGCTTCAAATAAAATTATCTCCATTTGACCCAAATATGTATTATAAATCTTGGTGCACTAACTCGTCAAATCTCTCACCAAATCACAACACATCACACATCTTATTAGTTTGCACTGGTACCCAACTCTCTCTACTCTACAGTGTTTTGCCAACCAGCGAAGATATACATTTAAAGGTTTTCATTGCAAATGGGCCACGCATCCGGCTATATGAGGAAACCCTGAATTACTTTTTACCCATGCAGGAGTGAGTCCAGCTCTTCTGCGGTGTGCCTTGAAGATGCTTCAACCGAAAATTCTAACCACCAATGTCATTTCCATTGGTTGTTTTAGGTGATTGTCTTTCACCGAGGTACCATGCATACCTTTCCTGGGATAGATGGCACAGAAAGAGACATATCTATTTCTTGAACTCTCCCCATCCCTATTGTAAAAATATTCTATATAAAGTATAGTAGAAAAATCTTGATTATTATTTATTCTTTTAATAAATCAATATAATCTTTTCAATGTACTTGACATTTATTTAATGGTTTTCACATTCATATAATATCAGGTTTTCAACTAGCTGTATTAATAACCTACCCCTCATTTTGGATGGCTAGATTGAGAATTGCATTGCATATTATACTTTTGTTGATACTCTTTTGCTCCTTCTCTTGTCCATGTTTCCGCCTATCTTTCTACTTGTAATATTTTATTTTTTCGCATAATGCATTCCCACATAAAAAATTGATTCCCCGTACTGTCATGCCATGTTTAAATTTTAACATGTAATATGTGTGAGTACTTAAACCTCTTCTAAATTAACTACAGTTTATGAAGTATATTAAAAGCTTTACATATTTTCTACCATCCTCACAGAGAGACATTGTCCACTACTTATGACAAAGATGAACTTATCTGAAATATGCTACATGAATCCACACATTTACTAATTACGTGTTTCTTATTATTTTACAATAACTCGTTTTGAACCCTATACAAATTGGTGTGTGCAAGGTGATCCAGGTTTTGGGGGTTTTTCAACCCAGACGCCCCATATGGCTCAATGCTCTAAAACCTTTTGCTTCGTGCCAAAGCGTGAAGGATTCAACTCTGTGGCTCTCCTAGACTCAACTGTAAATGATTCTAGGCTCACATAAAAGGAATTATTGGTAAATTGCTATAATGATATTGAACCACAGTTGTAGAGGTACCATTGCAAGTTGGAATTAGTTGTTGAATGAAACTAAACCAAACTGGACCATATCACTGGTATATGATAAATAGACTCTTAGTTACAAATCGTGTAAGCAACTTTCCTTGGTATATTCAATATTAGACCTAAACATGTGGGATCTAGGACAAGTTTATCTGTTGAGCTTCTAGGCATGCATAAGAGCTGTGGCCTAATTCCTCAGATTTGTTGCGGCATGAAAAACGCTGGTATGAAAAAACAGAATTTTCCTTTATTGCATAAAGATGTGGGATGAAAAAAGCGGGTATGAAAAACGCTTGTCAATCAGCATTCATAAAAAAAAACCAGAGATTGAAGTTTGTAGGCAGTACCTTTTGACAATAGAATTGACAATGCTGTTGAAGATAACTCGATGGGGGCATGAAGTTGCTTGGCTCTGATCTGTGCCTTGCTTGCATCTGAGGAGTGATGGGTTTGCTCTCCTCTTCTGCTTAAATCCTTGAAAAAACATGAGCAACTGCACAACTAAAAAAAACCACTGGTTTGCATAGATCACTACCCCATTAAAAAAAATATAACTAATGTCTAAATAAATAAAAATTTCTTAAACATAATAATAATGCTATTCAACTAGAGTCTAGAACTAGAATTTAATGGCAACTGGTGTTTTTCTTTGGCAGCTCTCTCACAATACCCTGCGTTCTCTCAAAAATACATCTAATGCTTTCTTCAGTTGCTCGCTCACAATACCCTGGAGTGCTGTCACTTTGTATGTTTAACTTCCAGAAAACTAACAGTCAACTGCGAATTAAACTGGACTTAACCCTCTATATGTGTAACTTCTATAAAACTGATAATAAATTTGCTAATTAAACTCGACTTAACCCACGGTTTGAAAAATTAAATTTAACCCGAGTTCGAAAAAATAAATTTAACTGCAAGTCTATCCAGAAACGGAAATTTGTTTGCAAGAAGTAACTGTTTCGTTTCGCAGGAAACTGTTTCTTTCCAGTGAAAAAGAAAACGCTATTGCAGACGGCGTTTCTAGTATGGTTAGGTTGCTAATGCTGTCTTCAGCTGCTCGCTCACAATACCCTGGAGTGCTGTCACTTTGTATGTTTAACTTCCAGAAAACTAACAGTCAACTGCTAATTAAACTGGACTTAACCCTCTATATGTGTAACTTCTAGAAAACTAATAATCAATTGCTAATTAAACTCAACTTAACCCACGGTTTGAAAAATTAAATTTAACCGGAGTTCGAAAAAATAAATTTAACTGCAAGTCTATCCAGAAATGGAAATTTGTTTCCGAGAAGTAACTGTTTTGTTTGGCAGGAAACTGTTTCTTGCCAGTGAAAAAGAAAACGGCTGTTGCAGACGACGTTTCTAGTATGGTTAGGTTTCTCCGAAGGTTTCTGCCAGAAACGGCGGACATCGTCCCGTTTCTGGTAACTAACTGTTGAAGTTGTGAGTCAAGTTATTGGAACAATGGCAAGTTAACCCTGTTAGATATCTAGGCCTGCTCGCAATTCCAATCCCATAACTTTAATTTGCCACGAAAGAACACATCACCAAAAATTTTTGAGATAATTTTTCTAAACTCATTGACCAATATGGCCTATGGAGAAGAATAGAAAATAAGTTATTGTAAATTATTATTAAATTATAACCCACAAGTATTAAGAAAATAAAGTGGAATACAGAGAATAAAACACACACACACACACTATTTTTTCCTTTGAATTTGACGATGTATTAGGCTAGCAATCTAAGGTTGGAAGAAATTACATCTTAATTTGCTTAAAACTTTCCCCAAGGGTTGTATACGATATCAATATTTACTATATCAATGTCGTAACTTGTAAGTATGTTCAGGTTTTACAATAGATTAGCGGCATAGATGAATAAAGAGTACCTACCTCAGACCACCGCAGATTCGGCAAGCATGCCATATTCAGACCACCGTAGATTCGACAATGCAGTAGGGTAAACTAAAAGATGCAAGTGATATATATGCAGAAATAGCAAAGGAAAATGTAGCACCACAAAACACATAATTCATCAAAATTGAGCAGTTGCAACTGAACACATATACAGTTGCAAAATTGAGCCTGAAGTACACCTTTGCATCTGCGGATCATCATGCATGAACATGAGCATCGCGCAAGCAATATTGAGCATTTAATACACCGCGACGTGACATTGCAGAGATATCATACATATCACGGCGTATGATTATTACGGTTTCCAGAAGCTCCTCCAGTGGGATTTCTGGTCAGTCGGCTGCCTCCGCCTTGATCGCCACCACGAGACTGTACACTCATTTGAATTTGGAAACTGGCTGTAACAAGAACTTGAACCCCAACCATTCATATATTCTAAGTTCGTTTGAAATTTGAAATTGAAACCGTGCACCATTTCGAAGAATTTAGCAGTACAGATTCATTCACGAAAGGTCATGAAGCTTCAGTCCAAGATGCCTTTGCCGAGCACATCTGTTGGAAATTTCTGGTAATTTCAAACACAAAAGAACAGAGAACAATGCTCTGTTTTCTCCACAGGATCTTTAACACAGGGAAGCAAAAAAAAATTCTGAGGAGAGCAGAGTTTCTCAACCAAAATAAACTTGTTTCATTAATCAAACAACAGCTGATACAAATATATTCTTCCTCTGCCTTAGGGATTACACCAAGAACATTTCAACAAAAATTACTCTGTCTCCTTTTGAAAATATTTACATTGCTGTGTGTAAATTTTTCATTTATATTTACTACTGTAAAAACAATCTTTAACTTCAGAAAATTACATTCACTGCTGTGAAAAAAAAATTCTTCAATACATATGCTGGAGTGCATTTGCATTACAATGCCCATTTACACTCTGCATATTACACTGCATACATTACATATTAAAAAAAACAACATTACCCTCACACTGCTGTGTGAATTGGGTTTTCATTCTCCACAAAAATGATTCTGCGTTGCCCCTGTTTTTCACCCACTTCGCACTTCTGTGCGTTTCATATCATATGCACTCAAAAAAAACATTACATGTTTTAACAAAAAAAACATATTATATTACATGCCGTGTAAAAAAATAAACTTAAAGACTTTACCAAAGAAATCTACGACCATAATAAATTCAGCATGGTGAAAATTAAATTCCTCGTCCTTTTGCTGACAAACCTGGCGGTCAACCAAAACATTCATTCGCGCAAGTTCAAAAGGTGCAGGTCCGTTGATTTAATCAAACGGCTATCATTAATTCCCCGGGAGCCCCTTTTAATCGAACTTTACGTTCCGGGGGATTGGTGGTTTTCAAAACGTATAGTGGACATGCGACAACAGGTCGCACTGATCGGAGCCCCCTCCAAAAATACCAGCCAACGTGAAAGGTGGTGCGAGGAAAAGACCGACGGTTTTGTGGAATTAACTGCGCTGCTGTCGCTGTCCCTACACGACAGTTGAAATTATATTTCAACACTCCCCTTTAATTTCAACTGCTGGATTATCAGTCATACCCAGACATTTCCTCAAAAATTCAAAACTTTGCTGGTCCAATGGCTTGGTCAATATGTCTGCAACCTGCTCCTGAGTCCTGCAATGTTATAAAACAATTTCTCCATTGCTTACCAATTCCCTGATGTAGTGAAACCTTGTGTCAATGTGTTTCATTCTCTTATGAAACACATAATTCTTGGATAATGCAATAGCTGAGCTGTTGTCACAAAAAACCACCGTTGCTTTTACCTGCTCTTGGCATAAGCTCCTTAACATCCTTCTCATCCAAGCTGCTTGACATGCTGCTGCTGTAGCTGCCACATACTCTGCTTCTGCTGTAGACAATGCTACAATAGGCTGTTTCTTAGAAGCCCATGAAATGGCTCCTGAACCGATGTGAAAAACATAACCGAATGTGCTTTTCTGATCATCTACACTTCCATCCCAATCACTATCAGTGTATCCAATTAAATCTGAACATTCTGAGACAGTATATAAAATGCCAAACCTTTTTGTACCTTTAACATACCTTAGAATTCTTTTTGCTGCCTGCCAATGTGCTTATTTTGGCCTCTCCATGAATCTGGAAATTAAACTAACAGCATGCATTATATCCGGCCTAGTTGCAGTCAAATACATGAGGCTGCCAACTATGCTCTTGTACAAACTAGGATCAAAATCCTTGTTGTTGTCCTCTTTGCAGAGTTCTAATCCCATCATCGTGGGAGTGATTGTTGTCTTGCCGTCCTACATATTAAATCTTTCCAATACTTCATTAACATATTTTTCCTGTGAGATAAAAATCCCATTTTCATTTTTATCTACCTCTATTCCTAAGAAGTATCTCAGCAAACCCATGTCAGTCATTTCAAATTCTTCTTTCATGACTGTTTTGAAATTTTCAATGAGATAGTCATCATTCCCTGTAAAAATAACATCATCAACATATAACACAACAATTAAATTTTTACCATCCTTTTCTTTGATGTAGACGGTGGGTTCTCCCTCACATTTGTCAAATTCATTTTCCAGTAGATAGGGATCTATCCTACTATACTAGCTCCTGGTGCTTGCTTCAGCCCATAAAGAGCTTTCTTCAATCTGCACACTTTGTGCTCTTGGTCTTTCTTTTCATAGCCTGGAGGTTGTTCAATGTAAACCTCTTCCATTAATATTCCATTTAGGAATTCTGACTTCACATCCATTTGGTAAACCTTCCACTTGTTTTGTGTTGCTATGAACAACACTCCTCTCACGGTTTCCATTCTAGCAACTAGTGCGAAAGCTTCCTCATAGTCTCTCCCATACTGTTGCCCGTATCCTTTGACAACCAGTCTTTCCTTGTGTCTTTCTATTTTTCCTTCAGCATTACTTTTGATCTTGTAGACCCATTTAACTCCAATGACTTCTTTACCTTTTGGTAGTTCAACCAAATCCCATGTCTTGTTTCTTTCTATGGCATTGATCTCCTCATCCATAGCTTCTATCCATTTCCTATCCTTAATTGCTTCTTCGAAATGAATAGGGTCATCAACATGACAATATAAAGCAAATAAAGAGTTCATACCTTCATCATAAATGTCACTTAAATTTCTGAACTTCTTACCTCTTTCATTTGGTGTGCAAGTGCTTGAAGAAGCACTTGAATTTCCTCCTTGTGGTGTGCTTGGAGAAGCACTTTCATTTCTCCTCAAGGGTGTCTCTTGTTGTCCTTGTGTTGGCACTGAATGTTTGGGGATGTATTTCAGCCATCTCCTCATCATCTTCATCATGAGACAAACAGTTTTTAGCATTCACTGTTTTCTCTATGCTTCCATCCCAAGCCTCCTTCTCAATGAATTGAACATCTCTGCGCGCAAAAAACTTCTTGGTAGATGGGATATACAACCTGTAAGCTTTGGATTCCTCATTGTATCCAATGAAAATACATTTATCCCCTTTGTTGTCCAACTTCTTAGCTGATATGGAATGTGTGCATAGGCCACACATCCAAAAACTTTCATG
Source organism: Pinus tabuliformis (assembly GCA_031772625.1). NCBI lineage: Eukaryota > Viridiplantae > Streptophyta > Pinopsida > Pinales > Pinaceae > Pinus > Pinus tabuliformis. Next base: position 210,363,490 of record CM062804.1, read on the forward strand.
TAGGTGACTCTTTACTTTCTCCCACTCCATGTTTCTTCTGTCACTCTGTTCATGACTGCTTTTGTAGGACACCTATTCAAAATATATACTGCACAATGTACAGCTTCAGCCCAATAATAATTTGGCAAATGCTTTGCATTCAACTCGCTCCTCGGCATATCCATAATTGCCCTGTTCTTCCTTTCAGCAACTCCATTTTGCTGCGAGGTGTACCTAGCTGTAAATTGCTTATGAATTCCATTTTCTCTACAAAACCATAGGAATTCCTTAGAGATATACTCACCTCCTCTGTCAGTTCTTAGAATTTTGATATGTAGCCCGATTTGGTTTTCTACAAGTGCTTTGAAATTGCGAAATTTTTCAAACACTTCACTTTTGTTCTTTAGAAAATAAACCCAAGTTTTTCTAGTAAAATCATGAATGAATGTTAGAAAATATTGGCTGCCTACTAGTGATGGAGTTTGCATCGGTTCACATAAGTCTGAGTGGACAATCTCTAAGGGTGATTTTGCCCTGATGCTTTTCCCTGATGGAAAACTTTCTTTGTGTTGTTTCCCCAAGATACAACCTTCACAAAAGCTGTCCGGTTTCTCTATCAATGGTAATCCTCTTAGCATTCATTTTCTACTCAACAAGTTAAGACCTCCAAAGTTGAGATGTCCAAATCTCAAGTGCCACAACCAATTTTCATCCTTTGGTACGCTTTGGAAAGCCTCTTGGGTAACTGCTGCAATTACTTCTTTGTTTTTCAAATCTGCCCTTATTCTGAGAGGAAACATCTTGTTTCTTGTCATCTTTAATGCAACAATGCATCGTTTGCTGGGTGCTCTATCCATGATGGTGCATACATCATTCACAAAGAAAACATTGTAACTCTTTTGAACAAGCTGTCCAATACTTAAGAGGTTACACTTCATTCCATGAACATAATAGACATCTGCTATGGTTTTCTTTTCACCTTTCTTTCTAAATATTTTTACTTCTTCTTTTCCCATAACTAAAATTTTACTATCAGTCCCAAGTGTGACTTGATTTCACATTTTGATCTAAAGAAGAAAATAGGGCTATGTTTCCTGTCATATGATTTGCTGCAACCGGAGTCTAGAAACTATATATCATCACTGTTTGTTTCAGCCATGTTACAAGCTAAAAGCACATTATCTTGGCTGATATTTTCTCTAGTGATATTTGCATTAGATCTATTATTCATATCATGTTTCTTATTCCTACATTCATTGGCATATTGCCCATATTTTTTACAATAATAACATTGGACATTGGATTTTTCATACCTTTGTCCTTGAGCATGATGTTGTCCACTTTGTTGGTTGTTGCCTTGGCCTTGGTTCTGATTTGGATCACTGCCTCTTCCTTGAGCATTCGCTAGACTGTTCTTTCCACCTCTGTTTTGGCTTCTGCCTCTTCCTCTCTTGTTTCCTCTGCCTTGACCTCTTCCTCTTCCAAAGGACATCTGGGTCTTGAAGGCTTGCTCTAGAGATGAGTTTTCATTTCTACTCAACCTCTGCTCATGTGTTATCAGTGATGCTTGTAGCTCATCAACTGAAAAGTTTGTGAGATCCTTTGTCTCTTCTATGGTGGTGACAATTACATCAAACTTTGAGGGTAGGACACTCAATAGTTTCTCCACAATCCTCCTTTCTTCAAGAGTTTCTCCATGAGATCTTATTTGTGTGACTAGACCAATCACATGTGTGAAGAATGAGTCAATATTGTCTGACTCCTTCATGCACAGATTCTCAAAATCTCTTCTCAGCAACTGTAGTTTTGTTGTTTTCACCTTCTCCATGCCTTGATAGACTGTTTTGAGAGTTTTCCATGCTTCTTTGGATGTCTTGGTTGCTGCTATCATGGGAAACACACTCTCATGCACTGCTTGATACAAAAATACGAGGACTTTTGAATCCTTCTTCTTATTGCTCTTCAACAAATCTTTCTCTGCCTGAGTTAATCTATTAAACTCATCATCATCTCTTGGTTCTTCAAGCCCAGGCAAACAGGGCTCTCATGGTTATTGCCCAATAGTCATAGTTTTCTCCATTAAACTGTGGGAGCTGGGTATTAAAGATACCCATACTAGTGTTGGTGCTAGAGCGAGCCATTCTTGCAATACTTGACTGTGTATTAAAAATCACTCATTTTCTTCAACAACAACACAAAAAAAAGCTTTGAAAAATACCTTGGATTCTTTTGCCTGAGACTTCACTCTGCTGGAGAAGTTGTTGCAGCAAAAAACTCCTTCCTTCAGCTTCTTTGACACCTTCAAAGAGCCTGGATCTGCTCTGATACCATGTTGGAAATTTCTGGTAATTTCAAACACAAAAGAACAGAGAACAATGCTCTGTTTTCTCCACAGGATCTTTAACACAGGGAAGCAAAAAAAAATTCTGAGCAGAGCAGAGTTTCTCAACCAAAATAAACTTGTATTCATTAGTCAAACAACCGCTGATAGAAATATATTCTTCCTCTGCTTGAGGGATTACACCATGAACATTTCAACAAAAATTACTCTTTCTTTTTGAAAATATTTGCACTGCTGTGTGTAAATTTTTCATTTACATTTACTGCTGTAAAAACAATTTTTAACTTCAAAAAATTATATTCACTGCTGTGAAAAAAATCTTCAATACATATCCTGGAGTGCATTTGCATTACAATGCCTATTTACATTCTGCATATTACACTACATACATTACATATTAAAAAAAAACAACATTACCCTCACTCTGCTGTGTGAATTGGGTTTTCATTCTCCACAAAAATAATTCTGCGCTACCTCTGTTTTTCACCCACTTCGCAATTCTGTGCATTTCATATCATATGCCCTCAAAAAAACATTACATGTTTTAACAAAAAAAATATTATATTACATGCCTTGTAAAAAAAATAAACTTAAGAACTTTAGCAAAGAAATATACGACCATAATAAATTCAGCATGGTGAAAATTAAATTCCTCGTCTTCTGCTGACAAACCTTGCAGTCAACCAAAGCATTCATTCGTACAAGTTCAAAAGGTGCGGGTTCGTTGATTTAATCGAACGGCTATCATTATATCATTAATTCCCTGGGAGCCTCTTTTAATCAAACTTTACGTTCCGGGGGATGGGTGGATTTGAAAACGTACAATGGACAGGCGTCAACAGGTCGGAGCCCCCTCCAAAAATACAAGGCAGCATGAAAGGTGGTGCGGGGAAAATACCGGCAGTTTTGTGGAATTAACTGCGCTGCCGTTGTTGTCCCTGCACGGCAGTTGAAATTATATTTCAACAACATCGCAGACCTGCTGAGCGTCATCACGCAGGGCATTCAGTTGAATCTTTCTTGCTCCTCGACTCCTGACGCGGTACTGCAAAACATACACGTTGGAAGTTTCCAAACCAGGGTTTTAAATGAATTATGCACCGTCAAATTTGGGGATATTTACGCCAAAGAGGACAAAGAAATCATTGTTGAGAAAAAATATCAGCTGTCAAATATCGTTGAGCTAAAATTATCCTTCAAGGATCCAGTATCACTTGCCTCCCCCACGTCCACGTCAAAATTTCAAATATTTTCAAAACGCCTAGTTGTATCTTCGACCATCATTTCAAATATTTTCAAAAAGGTCAGCCTGCTCTTTTGTTAGCTTCCATGAATTTATTAGCAGGGTTTGGCAATTATAATTCACAAACAGATCGCGAGAAGTTCAATCTGGTTGATCCTCCCATGTGCAACTACTCCATTTCAAATCCCCTCTTATGGTGAGGTCTCATATCTGGATCAATATTTATCTCGTAATTTCCATGGAGGAGGATAAAGTAATGCCCGCATTGAAGTATTTGAAAATCATAAGCTGCGGCCATTTAAAAGATATTCCCAAGTATTACAAAAGGTGAAGAGCGTTGAAAAACTAGAGTTGTATCAGTGCCTAGAAGAGAACCTCCGAAATAGCCACTCTCAGGAATTTCTTAATACTGTCAGAATCATGATCAATAGATTTGAAGTTGAAGAAGAAAAGTCCAAAACAACAACAACAATAGATGAGGCTGGATGGAATTCCTTTGAAATAAAATTCCAGCATTTTCTAAAGTGGATTACTTCGAAGAAGCAATGTCTAAATCGGATTTTTTTTAAATGAAATTCCCTAAAAGTCAAACATCATTCGTGTGTTAGATTGCTGCGAAGAACCAATGTCTGAAGCACTAGATGAGCCTACCTTGGATTGCTACGAAACATTTGAAGAAGAGATGTCATAAGCTTAGTGAACAAGCTTAGTTGTTTTGCAATATATAATGGCTTGAGTGAATCGATTTTAGTTCAATCCAGCTGATTATATTTCATCATATTTAATCATTTTTTTGTTAGATAGAATTTATCCATTTCTTTGTGAATGCATAATGGATTCCTCTACTGTTTAGGGAATAATGTTTTCGATGATGTAATGTTCAACGCTATCATCATCGTTTCAATGTTTTATTTATATTACATTGGTACCACTACAGGTTGTGGACACTAACCCCACCTCGAAGCTGGCATACAGTTACAGATACACGCTTCAGCCATAGGAGTTTCTCTTTGCATCTTTCCAACTGTAAGTCTTCATGTTTGTCATTTCTTAAGGGCTTAATCCACTGCAGCCTCCTATCATTGATTGAGAACATGTGCAGCAAGGACGTTAATCTCTGGCTCCTGTGATTAAGGCCTCGTAGGAAGACTGAGAACGTGTGTAGTAAGATGTTAATATCTAGATCATGGGATTAAGGCCCCCTGAGAAGATTATGACCAACTTTATCGTACACATTTTCATCTATTATGACATCATGATTGTATCTAAACTTTTTATGTTAAAATGTTTTGACAATGCAACTTTGGTTAGATCTTAGCTTTGAAATTCGTTGTATTGGAGTGAGCTTATTCTACTCCAATGTAAAACAAATTTGCAATATATAATATTCTTTACTTCTTTTATAATTTAATTATATGGAAAACGAACTGAAAATCTCATTTGCATTCAAACTAGTAACTCAAGTTAAAATGTTCACCATGTAATTCTTTGATGTTATAGTAAAATCCGATTTTGTAATGCTACGCTATATTGAGATTGACCCAGAAATTGAAGTTGTTTTCAATGTTGTTTGGTATTAATTGTAATCATTTTATATTTTATTATATTCAAACTAATTTAGATTTTTTTTTGAAATGGGTGAAAACTTAAAGCGAATAATTTTTTTTGGGATATTATGTGAAAAATAATTATAATGTTAAAAATATAAAAATGATTATTTTTTTAAATAAAATTCTTCATTTATTATTTATTTAAAATTTAATTATTATATAAATTCTCTTTATCCAATAAGGTAAAGGAGGATTTTTTAAGGAATTTCTCAAAGGTAGATTAAGATCATTTTTATGCCCCTATGGGACATATAACATGTATTTAGGTCTGAATTTTTTTGTGGTGCTAAAGTTAATATTAGGTATAGACATTTTTTTATTTTTTTATATTTAAAAAAAAATATTTGAGATTTGAGAGTTCCACAATTATTCATATTCCATGTATCTTTCGGAGAAAACTATGTAAACGTTTACATTCACTGATGTTTTAGGTGGACAATCTACCCATCATTAGGGACTAGAAAGCAAGAAGACACTCCATGCATCTGTTTGTTTTATAGTCCCTAGTGATGGGTGGAGTGTCCACCCAAAACATCGGACAGGGTAAATGTTTACACAATTTTCTTCAAAAGATACAAGGAATTTAAAAAAAATTCTAATTATTTATTAGATGCCTAAGTGTTGGCAATAGGTTAGAATTGTGTGCCCATGATGGGGCGACAGGGTGACGTGAGTATGCCATCCAGAGCTATGCAATCTCCATTCAGGGCATAATTATGATGATGTAGCTAACTAATGCATTTAATTTGGATCAATAGCAAAGAATGCAGCTTTGTCTTCCAAATTTGAACCATCTATTGAGAAGAGATCCTTGATCGTGGCATTGAAAGAAGCAACTAAATCTCCATTGTACTGGTGGTCATAATTGAAGGACAAAATTGCTATATAGTTGTTTCTTGGATATGATGACCTTGCATGAGTGATGGTTGGTGTGATTTGATTAGGGTGACTTGTCATTTGACATGGCTTCCCATGTCACCCCAAGAACAAAATCCCATAAGAAACAAGAAGAATCCTTCAAGAAATCACCGCGGTGATCATCCTCGAGTTGAAATCAAAAGGGAGGTAAATGATGGTCCAATGGGAACGTCATACGATAAACAAAAGTCCTTGTGGAGGGTTGACTCACCCCGAGAATAAAATCCTAGAGGTAATCGAAGGTATATGTATTGAAAACTGTAGGGAGAAAAGGCTCGTGACTACATGGAAGGAAAGGGAATCAAAGCCCAATAAAATAACTGGAAACATAAGTGGGATGGCAGCCCATATGCTTATATGTATTGATGAATTTCCTTGGGATTTTATCCCCAAAAATTTTCAATGGAGTAATGAATGAAATTCCCAGGGAAGACCATTACTAGATGTTTGAGTGATGCGCGAGGTTAGAATTTTGTGCCTGAGATGGGGAAATGGGGTGATATGAGTATGTCATTCGGAGCTCTCAATGGTATCAATGGTAAATATTTGCAAGGAAACTCGACAGTGCGAATACCCTCTCCCTTTGCTTACCCATTCACAGCCTAATTAGGGTGATGAATATTAATGTTTTCACATTAATTCTCTAAGAAAATTTGTGCAAATATCTTTACCTGTATTTTATGGAATTGAGAATGAAACAATCTCCATTTACAACCCATTCATAGTGTAATGATGGTGATGTAGGTACTAACTGCAAATTTTAGATTTATAGCCATGAATCTCTAAAAGTGTATGTTACAATGGTTGGGAATGACACAATCTCCATTTAGGGCACAATTACGTTGATGTAGCTAACTAATGGATTAAATTTTGATCGATAGCCATGAATGAAACTCTGCCTTTAAAGGTTGAACCAATGGTTGAGAAGAGATGCTTGATCATGGCATTCAAAGAAACAACTAAATCTCCACTATACTGGAGGTCATAATTGAAGGGTGAAATAACTAGACAATTGCTTCTTGAAAACAGAGCGGGCATGGGTAAAAATAGAGAGATAAAAAAAATGCATCTTTTGTCAATCAAGACTATGGTGCTTAGTAAATCAAGTATAATAATAATATAAAACAATAGCAACTTTGAATTCTAGTAGTGGTGATCATATTAATGTAGTTTGGGTAGATGTTTAATGAGGTGTTGTTGGGATAAATAAATAATAATAATAATAAAACAATGACATAATTGATAATAATAATAATAATATTGCATGCTTACAACTTTTTAACGGTGATATTCAGTTCACCTATATTATTTGTGCAACCTTTTGGAAACCTCTACGGGAGCTTCAAAGTTAGTATGTCATATGACAATTTCATTACTTTGGTGGCTGTTCTGTTCTTACTTTTGGTCCAACCATCACCACCCTATGAGTCCAACATAATTATCCTTGGTGTTCAATTCAGTGTCTTCCATGGATTGATGGAGTATACAAAGCTTGGCTATGTATTTTCTTCCTCTTTTGAAGATTTGCATCTCTTGCCATTAAATTAACTAGGTGGAGCCAAGGGAACTACAGAGGAATCAATTGGACAGTTTGAACCCAAGCGCTTTATCCCCTTTTTTTTGTATATGTGCATATAAAATCCAAATGATTTCCTGTCATATTAAGAACATATGTCATTAATTGGGTATCAAATTTTAGTGATAGCTTGAATTTCACACGATTGATGTTCTACGTATTGCAAGAGTTTCTTCCTATGAGTTTTACCCCATTTAAAACAAACCCATATGCTCATAAGATCTACAAAGTTTGGGATTGATATCAAATCTGACTTGTAAAGTTTCTCAACTCAAGCAGGGAGGGAAGAGTTCTACAAATTTAGCCTAATCCCTAAGGAATAGTGTTAATGTTTCCTAAATAAAATTTACATCATACAGACTATAACATGTGTATATATCAGATCCATTCATTATCCTACCCAGTAAAACCCTGAGAACTAGGGATTGTAACAAATGCTTGAGAATTGTGTAGGATGAATAAGTGAAATAATGAAGAAAACAAGAAACTCAACAGAATAACCAAGATAACAAACTGAATTAGAAACTGAATTTGTTATTCATCAATGATTCTCCACGTTACATTTCATGGGCATTTGATAGTTTTATATCACCAACTATCGTTACATAACTAATTATTCGGTATACAACTGTCTATTTACATTTTACCTAAAGTTACTAATTCGTTGTCAAACTAACAAACTCCACCTTGACAATAATTTTCCCATTCATCATCTTTCCTGCAAGCCAAGAGAAGCTAAACACCACCGCAGCTTCTCTACTGTAACTGGCTTTGTGAATATGTTTGCACAATTTTCTCGTGTATGGACCTTTTTAAGAGCTACTTTTCCGCCATCGATCACATGTCTCAGAAAATGATACCTTACATCAATGTGCTTGGTTCTGCTGTGATAGACAGGGTTTGTTGCCAAGTGAATAGCACTTTGACTGTCACAAAGTACATTCACTTTCTCCTGCGTTCTTCCAATTTCATCGAGCAGACCCTTTAACCAGATTGCTTCTTTACTGGCATCTGAAGCAGCAATATATTCGGCTTCAGTAGTGGACAATGCAACCGTGTCTTGAAGCTTTGACTTCCAACTAATTGCTCCACCTGCAAGAGTAAAGACGCAACCTGTAGTAGATCTTCTTTTGTCCAAATCACCTACATAGTCAGCATCTACATATCCACAGACTGATCCTTCACTACCATTAAAGATGATGCAATGGTCACTTGTGCCTCTTAGATATCAAAGCACCCATTTCACTACTTGCCAATGTTTTTTACCTGGATTTGCCATGAACCTGCTGACAACTCCAACTGCATGTGAAATGTCAAGTCTTGTAGATACCATCACATACATTAAGTTGCCTACCACATTTGCATATGGTACATGAGACATATACTGCTTTTCTTCATCAGCTCTAGGACTCAAAACCGAAGAAAGCTTAAAATGGGAAGCTAAAGGAACATTAACAGGTTTCACATTATTCATAGAGAACTTTTCAAGTACCTTCTCCACATACTTCTGCTGTGACAACCAAAGCTTACCATTTTTCCTGTTTCTGTGTATCTCCATGCCCAAGATATGTTTTGCTGCTCCAAGATCCTTCATATCAAATGTCCTAGAGAGTTGAGCCTTTAACCTGTTGATCTCTTCCATGCTTTTGCTTGCAATAAGCATATTGTCAACATACAAGGCTAAGATAATGAATATGCCATTGAAACTTTTGAATTACACACAATGATCATACACACTTCTTATAAAGTTCTGGCTCACCATGAAAGAATCAAACTTATTGTACCATTGTCTGGGAGACTGCCTCAGACCATACAATGATTTCCTGAGCTTGCAAACTAATCTTCTGCTGCGATTTCGTACAAAACCTTCTGGTTGTTCCATATATATCTCTTCATTCAAATCACCATGTAGAAAAGTTGTTTTAACATCTAACTGTTCTAACTCAAGATTAAGCAATGCAGTTAGTGCCAACACAGTACGTATAGAAACAAGTTTTACAACTGGAGAAAAAATCTCATGAAAGTCTATACCTTCAACCTGAGAATACCCTTTTGCTACCAGTCACACCTTATACCTTTCAATACTACCATCAACTTTCCGTTTCAGCTTGAAGACCCATTTACATCCAACAACACTTCTCCCTTCAGGAAGCTCTACAAGATCCCAGGTATTGTTCTTGGCCAAGGAGTCCATTTCTTCTTCCATAGCCATTTTCCATTTCTCACTATCTGTATCATCTACTGCTTCCTGATAACAAGAAGGTTCCCCATCTTCAGTAATCAAAGCAAAAGATGAAGTAGAATCTTCATACCTTTTGGGAGTTTTCCTTTCCCTTGTAGACCTTCTCAGAGCGACTAGTTGCTGAACTGGTTCAAAAACTTGCACTGGTTCAGAAGCTTCAACGGCTTCCTTTGTGTCTTCAACACCTTTTTCTCCAGAAGTCTCTCCTTCCTTTCGACTATCACCGAAAGGTCTAGCCTCCAACTGAACTCGTTGACTCGGCGATACCTGTTCCTGTTCAATTTTTTCAACATTTGATTTTAACAAAGAGGATTCATCAAATGTTACATCTCCACTAATGACTATCTTCCGCAATGTATGATCCCACAACCTATATCCTTTCACTGCATAGTCATACCCAACAAAGACATAACATTTCGACTTTGGATCTAATTTTGAACGCTGATTTTTCGGAATAAGAGAATAAGCATCACAGCCAAATATCCTCAAATGTGAATAGTCACAAGACTGACCTGTCCAAACTTCTTCAGGAATTTTACAATCAATTGCTACTGAAGGTGACCCGTTAGCTAAATAACAAGCAGTAGATACTGCTTCTGCCCACAACTCTTTTTGCAAGTTAGCATTGCTGATCATGCTTCTGGCTCTTTCCATAAGAGTCCGATTCATACGCTTAGCAACACCATTTTGCTAAGGAGTATAAACAGCAGTTTTGTGTCTAACAATGCCCTCATCCTTACAGTATTGTTCAAATTCAACAGAAGTGAACTCACCACCATTGTCAGTTCTTAGACATTTAATAGATTTGCCTGTTCTTTTCTCTACCATTACTTCAAATTGTTTAAAGACATTTAATACATCAGCTTTCCTTTTTAGCATATAGACCCAAACTCTACGGGAGTAATCATCAATGAACGTTAAAAAATACAATGCACCTCCATATGACATAACAGAGGAAGGTCCCCCACAGATCAGAATGAATGTAGTCTAAAACATCTTTAATATTATGATTTCCAACTTTAAATCTCTGTTTACACTATTTTCCATACACACAATGTTTACAGAAATCTAAATTCAAGGATTTCAGACCGGGAAGAGATTTACGTTTCATCGGTATATGAAGACCTTTCTCGCTCATATGACCCAATCGTTGATGCCACAGACAAGTCCCTGCTTCTTCCTTTTCTGACGCAACCGCTGCTTCACTGACCTGAGTACTTCCTTTTAACCTGTAAAGATTTCCGACCTTCTCTACCTTCATAACTACAAGGGCTCCTTTAAAGACTTTCAAGACGCCATCCTGACCTGTAAACTTATAACCATCTGAATCCAACACTCCTAAAGAGATTAAATTTTTCTTCAAATCAGGTACATGTCTAACACTAGTTAATGTCCTAACTGTGTTATCATACATCTTAATCCTGATATCTCCCATCCCAACAGTCTGACATGACACATTGTTACCCATAAACACAGAACTACCGTTTACATTTTCATACGAGGTAAACCAATTTCTATGTGGGCACATGTGATGCAAAGCACCAGAATTTAACAGCCAGCTATCAAAACTCTGAGAGACATTACATTCAGGTGAAGTTTCATCTATCATACATAATTCTTCAGCAGATAAAACTTCGTCTATCATACCTGAATCGACCTGATTCGCTTCGTTCTTCGGGTTTTGGGATTCCTTCCGTTTCCAACAGTCCTTCTTCAAGTGTCCAACTTTACCGCAGTTCCAACATTTTGCCTTACACTTCTTTCCCTTCGATTTCGACCTGGAAGACCCCCTTGGTTTTTCTCCTCTTTCCTTTGAGCGTCCTCTAGCGACCATGGCTTCTGATGCAGCTGTTTCAGTGCTGGATTTCCTTCTTACTTCTTCAGACAGAAGAGCTCCCACGACTGATTCAAACTTTAAAGAATCAGCAGAGCTGAAGCTGATTGAAGTTACGAGGTGATCCCATGATTCAGGCAGAGAACACAACAAGGTTATGGCTTTATCTTCTTCCTGTATTTTGACTTCCATATCTATTAATTGACAAATTAGTGTATTAAAAACATTCAGATGTTCTGCAATGCTTGAACCTTCTTTCAATCAAAGACTGTATAACTGTCGTTTCAGATAAATTCTGTTGGTTAATGATTTTGTCATATAGAGGTTTTCAAGTTTTTCCCACAATCTTGACGCCGTAGTCTCTTCAACAATGTTGAAGAGAACTTCATCCGCTAGGCATAAGCGGATGGTACTGAGAGCTCGGGCATCCAAGTCCTCCCAGTCTGAAGTAGTCATGGTTGCAGGTTTCTTAGTTACCCCATCCAATGCCTTGTGCAACCCTTGTTGCACAAGCAGATCCTTAACCTTCAATTTCCAAGAGAAAAATTGCTCTTTCCGGTGAATTTCTCCACCTCGAATTTTGCATTCGACATCTTGGCCATTTTCTAAGACTTTCAATCTTCAGTCTAGGGTTTTAAAAAAATTATTTCAATTTTCTTCTTCCAAAAAAAAAATTCAAATGCCAACCAAGGATTTCCCAATTGTTGTAACTCTCCCTACTTCAATTTAAAAAAAAAAAATTCTGAATATTTTTCAGGGAAAAACCTTTGTTTTTGTCAATTCAAAGAAAACCCTTTAAAAAAAACTTCTTTTCTCCTTTCCTTTTAAAAAAAACTGTCTTCTTTTCCTCACTATCTCACATTCACCACTGTATTCAAAACAATTTCTGAAACAAAAATTTCTCTTTAAAAAAAAAATACCCGGATTTCTTTTGCTGATCGAAATCCTGACAGCACGCAGAGTAGTCAGCGAATGTCTGGCAAATAGTCTGGCAAATACAGGTCACACCTTCCCAGCGTATACCTCACGCAGATTCAGGGGTTTTCTTTGCACGCAAAGCAGCCCACACTCTGGTCTTCAGACGCAGGAGAAACAACGTTCTAGTTTCTAGTCTTTATACGCAGGTTCTGTTCATACGCAGGAGAAACAACGTTCTGGTTTCTGGTCTTTATACGCGGGTTCAGTACACTTCAACCTCACGCTCTGATATAGCCACTAGCTCTGTGCCCTTTTTTTTATAACACGCAGCACTGAAACCTCCTCACGCAGGGCTTGACACAGTCACGCAGGTGGTTAAACTCCTCACGCAGGTCTTTCAGCCTCACGCAGGGCTTGACACAGTCACGCAGGTGGTACAACCGCTTTATTCACAACAGACAGACAACCTTTCACGCCCTCGGAGCTCTGATACCACTTGTAGGATGAATAAGTGAAATAATGAAGAAAACAAGAAACTCAACAGAATAACCAAGATAAGAAACTGAATTTGTTATTCATAAATGATTCTCCGCGTTACATTTCATGGGCATTTGATAGTTTTATATCACCAACTATCGTTACATAACTAATTCGTTGTCAAACTAACAAATTGAATGCTTTAAAACATAGGATCATCTCAGCAGACAGGAATGGGGTTTCTATATCGTAATCATTCAATATCTTGTCCAATGAATTTATGAGAACTAGGGATTGTAACAAACCCTTGAGAATTGAGTGCTTTAGAACCTTAGATAATGTCAACAGACATGAAGGGGGTTTCTAGATATGGGAAACTTAAAAATCCATGTGTGGAATTAATGAAACGTGATACATGCAATGGGAGGTTTAAGCCCAAATCATGTTACCATGACAAAATGTCATGCTTGTATAGGAGCTTTGTGAGTGTTTCTTTGTCCATATTTTATGTTAATTTAGATTGTTGCTACTACGTGGAAGGAGATACGTGACCATTTGGAGAGGACCCACAGTTCAAATGAGTTGTGCAAGGAGTCGTGAAGCATCGAGCTTGTGGTTGCTTGGTAACTTGAGCTCTTGTCCTATTTTGAGGGTTGAATTCGTTGAAGTAAATTGAATTATCTACATTGCAAGAGCTATGTTGTGAGAAGTGTGTGGATCACTTTATATCACTAACAATGTACATGAGTTCTGTGTATTTGGGCATATTGGAGTAGATTCGAGCGGGGTGTCATTGTGTGGAGAATTTACATTAGATTACAACATTATGATCCTTGTAGGAGACTCCTCCACACATTGACACCCCAGTTGAATCTAATCCAATATGCCCAAAAGGCCCATTTACAAGCATGACATTTTGTCATGGAATCTCGTATAATAAGTTGTTGCTTCCGTGTAAATTACAAAGTTTTGTCTAGAAATATTATTTTGAACTTCATGTTTATGATAAGTTTCTTTCCATCATATAAACTTCTTGATGCATTGAAAGTAATTCTCAAGGTTTATGAATTGGATTGGTCGATTTTTTTAGGAAACTTGGCTCATGGATTTTTGGGTTGTTAAGGCTTTGCTTTTAAGTTTTCATCAAAGAGTTAGATAAATATGATTTTATTAATTAAGAAACTTAAATTAAATAATATGTTTTTGTTGAGTATGTTAATTTTTTAAGTAGACAACTTAAGCGAGAGATTAAGAATATATATGGTTAGAATACATGACATTATTTCCAATAAAGAAATGTAAGATAAATGGCATATAGACATTCAATTATTGATGAGAGAGTAGAAAGATGTCATCATCAAGGTGAATCCTGATATTGTGAAGTGGCAATAGTGGGACAAGGTCAATGAGAAGGGAATTTATGAGTTAATAAATATATCTAGAGAAACCTAAACAACTAAGCCTTGTGATAACAATGATTCATTGTATGAGGCTAAATCCCTCATGAATTTGATATTCCTCAGGTAGAATAATTTATGTTATAACAATGAATGATGGTGATAGGGTACACATATTCTTAATTCCTTCACTATTTTACTTATTTATATTACGACCATAAGGTGAAGAACTTATGAATAAGCATTGATTCAGGAGCTTTGGTGACCAAGGGTCACCATAAGGTGTGAAGTGTTAAGAGATATAGTGGGAAGAATTCTAATTATAGTAGTAGAAATGTTGAAGGCATATAAACATTTGAAGATTGATAAATTAAATGGAAATAACTTCACTTTGTGCAAGTCAAAGACATAATATTCTCTTATTATAATATAGTAAAAGGAAGTCATCAAGAGGAAAAAAAGGTTGGCCATTGTGAAGTAGGAGGAATGAGACCAGGCCAATAAGGATCCCTAGTCTTTATCAAAGAATTGGATAGATCTAATTTTCAGAAATAAGAAGCTCCAAACATACAACATTATGTTGTTACATAAGTGATTTTGAAGTAGACAACTTAACTAAGGGACTTGAAAGATATATTAGTTATAAACTTTTAAAAATCGATAAATTAAATGGAAATAACTTTGTCATGTACAGTCCAAAGATAAAATATTTTCTTATTAGAAGAGATTAAAAGGAATTTATCATGGAGGAAAAAGAATCAGAATATTCTAAGCATGAGAATTGGGACAAGTCCGATGAGAAAGTAGTTTCTTTATTAGCCTTAATATATTTAATTATGAGTTAATAAATGCATTTGCAAAAACAACAAGAAATAAGAATGAGCTAAATACCTCATGAATTTAATAATCTTGTAGAAGTAATACGCAATGAGGATGAATGATTGTGATGTGATTAATGATCTGATTAAATCATCTTAATTACTTCAATTCTTAATCAACTCAATTGCATAGGTGACGAAATAAAGGACGGTGAGTGATGCATAACATTGCATAGTTTCCTTTTAGATATTCATAAAGTTTAATAGTTGGAATCAATAAGCCACAAGAGTATATGATATCAAGTTGGATGGATTGTGGGTTAACTGTGACGGTAGAAGACAAGGAGAAGATCTTAGGAATAGGCATTGGTCCAAAATATTTGGTGATTAGGCATCATTTTAGGAAGTGAAATGATGAGAGGTCTAGTGGGTCGAATAGAGAAGATATTGGGTGCTAATCTTTAGAGGTGAGAATTTTCCATGTTTAAAATTTTTTGTGAATTTCCATTATTTCTAAAAATGATTCAACCAAAATTTATAGTAAAAAATATTTTACCTTAGAATCTGCATAAATTTTATATAATTTGAATATTTTTATAAAAATGTTGCCAAACATTTTACAGTTTGCATGCTAGGGACTAGTAATATTTTCCAAGGTTCTTAAAGTTTTAGATAAATTTCTATCCTTAAAATTTCCCCTCACTAAGAAATATAAATATAGTGGGATATTTACAAATAAATGTATGAAGCAACAATATTTGATTTACTAAAATTGTAATCAAAAGGTTTGCAAGAAGAAAGAATACAAAGACTAACACTCAGATCAGATAAGAAACATTATTTTGTTGGTATTATTAGTTATGATAAAATCATCTACTTATCTTAAGCTTCTTTTCTAGTGATGGTTATTTGTGATGGCAGTCTAGATAAGGTTGCGAAGGTTTTCAGTGGTCACATCTTGATCATGGTTGTGTTAGTTTTTAGTGGTAGCCAAAGTCGACACTTGTCGCTTTCTCCAAACTTTTCCAGGTCCTTGGGCATCCTAATCCTTTGTTTTAATTTTCATGTCAAAGGAATTTGTGTTATGCTTAAATTTTAATCACTCTAGAATGCGAATCTATCATATCTATGCTCTTATGTATACTCATGCTCTTTGGAGAAATTTTTGGTTTTTGTTTGTCAATATGTTGAATAGGGATACTTTTAATCTCAATACACTCAATATGTGTTAATGGTCCAGTTCTCGAACGAGTAGACCAATAACATAGTGCTCTATGACTTGTAAAACTTTACTTCAGTAGTAGAAAAACTAACTTCACACAATTTTTTTTATATATAAACCACATTAAATAAAAAACTTCACAAAAATTAATAGATTATTTTTATAGTAATATATATATATATATATATATATATATATATATATATAAACCACATTAATAATATATTACAATAATATTTTTATTTAAGTGAAAATTATTGGTTAGTTAATTGGATTGGAGTTGTTGAGCACACAAGGGAAGGATCAATCAGTTTGTACACCATAGATATAAATTGGCACATGAAGAAATAAAACTATGGAAGAAATCTCATTGATGTGAGATGAGCTACAACTCACTGGATTGGCTTAACATATTCAAGGCTACATATATTATAAATTTTCTTTCATACAAAATAAATAATATAGAACATGGTAAGTAGGAGTCGTGTCATGCGCATAAATTTTAGCAATATGAAGCTATTATTTTTAGACATTGTAATGTAAAAATATAATACAAACATGGATCTATGAAGTAGTTACCCAATGTGCAACATGCGCCATAATTTGGATGAAGGTTATATCTGATAAGTCAAACCATTGACATGAGTGATAATAAAATCTTCTCTATATGTGAGGTTATACACTAGTATTAAGGACTATGATTTTGGCCAATGGTGTTCACCTTGTAAATTTGTAGAATTTGGATGTGACTACTCAAGTCATGGGTAGTTAAAATGCAACATCAATTAAAATTAGAAAAATAATGACATAGTTGAAGGAATAAATAATGATCTTGTTGCAATCATAGATTCAATTTCTTCATGAAGAGTACATATAATCAATAGAGCTAGGTATGTTAACCATGAAATTAGTGATATGAAGGACATTTCTTAATTTTTTGAGAAATATGTGTGCTTAGAAATGAGAAGAGGGTTTATTTTTCTTTAGAGTGACAAAAATCTCAAGAGGTGCTTGAGTTTGGTGAATTTAAATATATACATGGAGGTAGCCCTAAATAGAGGATTTTCTCATTTAACTCAAGTCTTTAATTTATGAGAAATAAATATTTTAACATATTTGTTTCTTTGTTGAAAGAGAAAGTGGAATGAGGGTGAAATCTATGAAAAGTGACTATGGTGGTGAGTATTGATCTAAGGGTTCAAAATTAGTTTTCATAATCTCAAGGAATTAAAAAATAGATGATCATCATATTCCTAAGAAAATTGGGTCATTAAGAAGTTGAATCAAAACTTTATATAGAAGGCTAGAATATGAAAGTAAATGCTAGTTTGAGAAATAGACGTTAGGTTGTGGCTACTAGAGTGAACTATTGACTAGTATATTATGTGGTTTAGTTTTGGGTAACAATATAACGAAATAGGATTGAAATGCATAAAATCCCTCTATTTCACATCTTAAGGTTTTTGGGTGTGAGGATTACACTCACATACCTAAGCGTTGGCATACCCATAGTGGGAATGTGATTTTTAAGGAGGAAAAAATTGTATGGATCAATGTGAAGAATATCAATAGAAAGGTATTCATGTAGCAATTCCAAATTTTTGATATTTCACCAAAGTTCAATTTGAATATTTATTAGTGAACTTAGATTTCAAAATTTCAATGCAAGAAAGTGGAAATGAGTGTAGAAATAATATTTCACTTGTATTTTAAGAAAAAACTCACCTTAAACATAAGTAACTTAATTAAGGGAAATGTTTGAGGAGGACTCTACATGACCAAAAGTACATTGACATATACGAGTATGAGCCAAAATATTTTAGTTATTTTATCTTTCATGGTTGATGAGCCAAAGCAATACCAAAGAGGATCTTAATGGTGATGGGCCCCTTCATAAGAGGAAAACCATGGAGGAAGAATGAAGGCCTTGGAACATCACCATTACAAGATTTTCTTAAATGAAGGTTGGCAATTAGATTCAAATGGGAATTCAAGAGGAAGTATAATGAAAATATTTATGTGGAGCATTATAGAGCTTATTTGATAGCACAATAATACTTTCAAGAGAAGGTAGATGGTTATGATGAGACGTTATATCTAGTGGCAAGGGATACCTCTATTATGTTGTTTTTAGCGCTAATAGTTTTTGATGGTTTGGAAGAGTTGTTTTTAGTGCTAATAGTTATGAATGGCTTCAAAGAAAACAAAATATATGTGAAGAAAACATTTCTTAACAGTGAAATTAAGGAAGAAAACATTTCCTAACAATGAACTTAAGGATTAAATCTTCCTAAAATAGCCAAATGTATTTGTTGTAAAAAGAAGAGAATGTGTGTTGTGCCAATCAAAGAAATCTTTATATGGATAGAAGTAAAACCCAAGATGATGGTAGCAACCATTTGATATTCACAGCTAATTTCAATATGAGGTTCACAATTACTTTCAGTATAAGATTCTCAATTAATTTATATGAACATGAGTAAAACCCAAGACAATGGTAAAGATAATTTGAGATTCACATTTACTTTCAATATGAAATTTAGAGTTAATTTATTTAGTTTATAAAATTTCAAAATTAATATTATTTATCCATTCAAAATGTACCATTATCCTATATGAGATTAAAATATTATGATTAAAAAGAATATTAACTATTATAAAAATTTATTTAAAATTTATTTTTAACTTATCAATTTTTTTTTCTATTTTAATAATTAATAATATTATTTTTAATATAAAAAAAATTAAAAACACTATATATTAATTTTTCCTTAAATAAAATTTAAAGTATTTAAACATAATATTAAAACTTTATAACGTATCACTATAAACATCATCCCAAAACGTCATGAATAAATATATATTCAAAGTCAAGTGGTCTGAATCGGACAACCAACTCTATATTATTCAATAATTGTTTTGGATATATATGTCATCTACAAAGCTACAATTATTTACTTAAATTAAGTGCTTCTATGTTGTGACTTTGTAAATAAATGTTTCAAGTGGCAACTCATGGACCAATGTTGACTGTGCAAGAAAACAAAACCAAATCAATTATGTAAGTTGGACGTTCGTCTCATAAAATGAATAAATAATTTTTTAAACCATTAAATTCTGTATAAAACTATTACATACTAGGTGCTAGGGGTGAAAATTTTAAGGTACTATCCTATATGATATTAATTTCGGCGAACGCTATTTCCACCTTCATAGAAACATAAATGCCCGTCCTTACACCCCTCCTTACGTCAACATGCGATGGATGCATGGTCGGGAACATGCGATGACGTAAAGAGGAGGGGTGTCTGGGCTGTAAAGGACGGGCATTTATGTTTCTATGGAGGTGGAAATAGCGCTCGCTGTTAATTTCCAAGCCTAGTTGCCAGCTTCGCTCTGCATTCAAACTCCTGCAACATTAACTACCACAATGATAATGGTGTACTATCCATCATTTTCTTGATGTCAAGGTTATATGCATTTAAAGTTTGATTTGACCTATCATTATGCATGACGTCGCCCTCCCTCAACTCTCGGAAAAAACCCTATTTCCCTGAGAGAAAAAAAATAACGGCGTGTTATATCGAGCCCATATCAAAGCACATTTACTATACAATAGGGTTAGAAATAAAGCTTTCCCAGTCTCAGGTGGTTATTCTTTCACCACAGTGTCTTCCCGGGTCGCTGCCCATCGAGACTCTTCCATTCCTTCAAAGTGATGTTGTCAATCAATGGCTTGACAGGCCTTAATACCTTTCTATCATTCCTTATGCATGACGTCGCCCCCCCTCGTCTTCCCGGGTGGCTGCCCGTGGAGACTCTTCCATTCCTTGAAATTGATGTTGTCAATTAATGGCTGGACAGACCTTAATACGAAAAATAAGAATAATAATTAATTTTACAATTATTAATTTCTTTTTAGTAAATAATATTCAAGTAGGTTATACTTTTGGTAATTTATATCATCTAATTATATTTTCAATTCGATAAAGAATATTAAAAAATAATGCAAAAATGAGTTGAATCATTAAAAAAATAATTTAGTTAATTTATTGCCTAATGGATGGGATGTGAGTAAATGTTTTGGGATCAGTTTTAAGTGTTTGTGGGCGTTCAGTGACAAAATATCTTTATTTATGACATTGAGTGATATCAGGGTTCAAAGTGTTATGAAGAACAAAGGAATTAGATTATGTTGGTATAAGAGGATCAATAATTGCCTATCATGATGATGTTAGTATTATTGGTTAGTAATTTTATTTGAAAATGCAATGGGATGTATTTGAGGAAATGATGAAGATAAATGAGAAGGTTGGTTTTATTTGGGATTGTTTTAGGTAATCACCATCATAATGTGATTTTTTTTGTCCTAACACTCCTATATCCTTTTTGTTGGCTGTATTTTTTCTTTTCCTTTAGGCATTATGTCTCTTTACTTTTTTGGCGACTACTTGCCAAAGCGCCCTTTTGTTTCTTGTTTTGTTGCTTTGAACTCCACTAGGTCTAATTTGCTTTGTTTTCTTTTCTGGTTGGTTGCTTGTTCATGGTATCCATTCCCTTGGGTTTACTATACCCTACACATGCATTCGAGTGGTGGGGGTTCTCTGGGGTTATGTTGTGTTTCACGAAGGCCTTTATCGGAGTTTTGTGAAGTTAGATATGGTTCTTAGTTGTCAACCTAGAAGCACCTTAGTCTAACAACTAGCGTGCTACTATGAGAAGTAAGGAAGATGTTCAACCTTTCAACCGTGCCTCTCCACACCCTCAAGGCACGGGTTCAAAGAGGCCTATTGCATAAACAAACATGCTTTTTTAATAGAGTATCTCACTAGATACTCAGAAGGCAACTAAAGAATTGGTTAAATCGGTGAAACAACATTGTTAATAGACCTCCAGGTGGAGATTGACAATGAATTTTAGCACTCCGTTTGGGATTCTTGTTTTTCACGATTGCATGACACAAACATATTTTTTTGACCAATTGAATTTTGCTAGAAAACCAGAACCTTTGTCGCTTAGTGAATTATAAATTGCATGAACTAGAATTGATGAAGTGCTGAAAGTTACATAGGATAAGGGTTGGAAGTTACATCCAAAACTTAACCCCGAGAACATAAAGAAAAATGCAAACGAGAGGAATCTCATTGCCATTGATTCAAGTAACAAGGTTGAAAGCAACTTTGATATGGATGATAATATTGTTTGTACATAAGTGGAGAATGAGGTGAATTTGAGTAACCTGTAGCAACAAGAAGAGAAAGAAATGACTAAACTATTCTACATAAAAATACAAATCAAGAACACAAAAATTAATGCTTTGTTCCCTTTAAGGTTAAAAGAAATCTCATTGAAAAAGAGCTAGTCAACAAATTGGGGTTGGAAATTTGTGATCGTCCAAACACATGTCTATTAAAATAGATAAATAAAAATAACAAAACAATACTAAATTAGATTTTCTATTAGAATTCGCTATATGTACCATTAAATAAAAAAGTAAACTATTAATTATTATTTATTAACTTTTGAATAGGTCAATTTTAATAATATTATTTTATTTAATTTTCAATATTAAATAATTAATTATTACATAATGGTTATTTTCTAACTAAATAATTGTTTTTAATAAACTTAATAATTCTTCACCAACAACTATTTTTGAACGGCTGGCCTTGAACATTGATGCATCTCTGTTATTTATTCTCTCATATTGATAAGATTCATTGGTACGGCTGACTTGAAGACTGATGCATCGCTGCTATTTGATTGGTTTCTCACCTTGTCCTAATGATGAACCACATTAGCTGGTTTGAAACGTCGACCCAATCCTTACAATATCATTAATCTGAAATTCTTTTCTAAAATATTCTTAAAATTTGAAAATTTAGATAAGAATATCCAAAATCACATCTAACTCTTGCTATTTTTAACTCCATTCCCGTCTTATCCATCCATGTAGTTCCTTTGCAGCTGGTAATCTTTGCCTCCGGTTTCAGATAATGTAGAAGTAGTCTTATCCATCTATCTAGTTACTTTTTCTTGCCGCTGCTATTTTTAGGCTGATAGGCCTTCCTATGCATCAACAATCGTCAACACTTTTACCTTGCTCCGTTGGATCAGGTGAGACATTTTCAACCGTTGATTTGAAGTGTGATTGCTTTTTCCAAATATCAGTTGAGTTGCCTTACTGCTTTTTCCCATTCTTTTATGTCACTCTTGAAGATATTTTCACTGCTTTTTCCCTACCAGTGGTTGTTGTTGTTCTTCGACTGGTTAGTATTAAGCATCTCACAGAGCGCGTTCTCACTTTCATCTCATCATTTTCTTCAATACTCTGCATTCCATTGGCTTGCCTTGTTTCTTGTTCAAATTGTAAAAGATTCTAGGCCTGCATCCACTGGTATTATCCACCACTTCAACCTGCTCATTCGCCGTCAAAGCTTCCAGCTGGTCAAGCGGTGCGCACAATTTTATGAAACGATGCGCCGAAGCAGGAAACATCGAAGCCTACTACACTCTGGGCATGGTAAGCGCGCCGATTCTTTACCCCCTTTTAGCTTTATTCCTTCCATCCATGTTCACCAATAAAGCAAACTTACTCTGTCAAAGCCACAGCCGGCAGTGGAATAAACAAATAAAAGTCCGCGTAGTAGCCCATGAGATTACTTTCGTGTAAACGCTTACGATTCCAGAGAGCCGCCTTAATTTAATCCCCCTTCATGTGCAGATCCGATTCTACTGTCTTGAAAACCGAGGCGGCGGAGCGTCATTGATGGCCAAGGCCGCCATTTCATCATACTCCGCAGCCCTACACTCCTTAGCCATCATTCAATTCAACGGCAGCGGAGGCACAAAGAAAGACAAGGATCTCAAAGCCGGGGTAGCCCTCTGCACCAGGTCAGCATTTCATGTGGACGCCTTGCGAAATCTCGGCCACTGCTTGCAAGACGGTTACGGCGTTACCAAGAACATAGCCAAAGGAAGGCGCTTTCTCGTCCACAAATATAGTATATTTCCTAATCTCAATCATTCTACAAGTTTTTGTTAAAAGAGTCTTTATGACAATCTTCTTTGATGTATTGGGCATTTTCATATTTTAATATTGAAAAACAACTTTTCCTGAATTGCAATGTATTGCATTATAGAGTTTGTGGTTTGATAAGACGCTGGGCTTCAGCTGTGAGGTAAAACTTAAGACGTTTCAAATCCGGGAACCACTGAACTGAACCACGAGAAGTCTCCTCCTCCTTAACAATATCCCCGCATTCTGCAGATTATTATCCTAGGCGGCGACTTTAGAATCCAGAAAATCCACCATATTTTCAACTTTTAGCTTGGAGAGTTTCTTGAACCACCCCAGTTTTCCATCCCCTTGCGGTTTACTATGCTTTTAACTTTTTGCGTGGGAAAATATAATTCAATATCTTACAAAAGTTCTGTTTAAATTTTAAATTCAAATGCCTAATTTTTCATATGTTAATTTCGAAATCTTCATTCATTTATCTCACGTCTCCCCGCTTTACATGTTCGTTGACTTGCTCATTTGTAAAGGAACTGTGCAAACCTCGCACTTTAATAGTTATAATATGTTTCAGTCACGTGTACCTTCCTCGATGACTATAATTCAAATTTGTAGAGCTTAATAAATTGAATGCAAAAAGTTAAGTTAATTTTAAGCAAATACTTTATTACTGATAGTATTAGATAAATATGTTTTAACGTCAAGCACCTTGTGGTATACGTCATATTATAAGGATGGATGGATGTGTATGTTTTTTTTTCTAGTTAAGAGTAACCTAAGTACCCACGGGGATTTGAACCAGTGACCTATCGCAAGGAGTGCCTTAACAGCGCACCCATTCACCGTCAATCCAAAGCCCCGTGGGCAAATGGATGTGTATGTTAGGGTATAATTCAAATTCAAAATAGTAAAACTTGGAGTTGTTTAACGAGGCGGAAGAATTGCCCGGATGGTCAAAAAGTGGCTGGAATTCAGGGAAAAAAATTTCAAAAAAAATTGTAGAGGCAATGTTTGAATCGTATTTTTGATGGTGGAAATGGATTCAGCACCATCAAAAACGTCTAGGATAGCTAAAATTTTGAAGTTTAACAACTATAACTTGGATTTACAAAAAAATTTGCAGAATTTTCTCTAAATAAAACCGGAATTTCCATAATTTTCCGAGCAACTCCTCCGCCTCGTTAGACTGATTGTTTTTAAAAGTGTAAAGATACATTGAAGGTGTGGAAGATTTGGGAAGATTTGTCTTATAGTTATGGATATAACATTCTAAATGAATTATCATCAAAATATGTGAATTTTTGTCAAGATTTGGGAAGATTTGTCTTATAGTTATGCATACAACATCCTAAATAAATTATCACCAAAATATGTGAATTGTGGTAATCAATTAATATATTTGTTCCTATTAATTGCATGTGCATTACTAAGATAAAAATGTGAAAATCCTGTTTTTTAGGATATATATACAGGTAATCTATACAAGTTTAGAACCACCACTTCAAATATCATTTCCAACCTGTCTGATAAAGATTATAATGTTCCAGGAATCCACAATAAATAAACAAAATAACATTATAATTTATGCTGCAAATATACAGGTAATCTATACTAAGACATCATAATATCGTGAGTAGAAGCATTGAATAGCTTTTAAATATCTTGAGCACAAGCATTGAATAGCTTTTGAAAAATATGGCTGCAACAAAACTATAAATATCCTGAGTAGAAGCATTGAATAGCATTTAAATATCTTGAGCACAAGCATTGAATAACTTTTGAAAAATACGATAATGTTACTAGCAAATATAATTACTGTACCAAAATATTGGAAAGCAATCCAGGATGGAATTGGAAAGAAATATAGGATGTAATTGCAAAAATCCGTTTTATCTTTCTGAAAATATCTTAATGTTACTAAGAAATATTAGTACCAAAACATTGAAAAGCAATCTAGGATGAAATTGCTAGAATGAAATTGCAAAGAAGTTCGTTTCAATTAAACAACAACGGAGTTTCAAGGTGTGTAAACATAGATAACAACGAAGTTACAAGGTGTATGAACTTTTATAATGAACAAGATTTCTAAAAACCAATAGCATTTCTAAAAACAGCCACTGCAATTGCTATAATATAAAAGTCTTTAAAGTGTTTTTTTTTTTTTTAATGATATATATAATTGAAAATAAGTAAGCAGTAATTTTAACTATATCAATAATGATGATATATTATAGTTTTGTGATGGAGGAGTTTGATGAGGACAAACTGCAATCAAGATATACATTTAAAAAAAATTAAAAATAAATTTTAATCAATTTAAAAAAATATTAATTAAAAATATAATAATATAATTTAATTATTTTAATTGAATTTAAATGGTGATTTTTAACATTCTCTATTTTTAATATTAAAATGATTTAAATGGTGGTTTCTAATATTCTCTATTTTTAATATTTTGTTGTAAGTATATAAATTATTGTTTCTAGTTTTATCAATAAATTAGATATATATATATATATATATATATATATATACACACAACTTATTACATATAATAGACATTCATAAAACTAACATATCATTTTTTACAATATCTATATGAAATTTAAATTTGTCAATATATATGGTATAAGGGCATACATATTGTATCATTTTTCCAAATTTTATACCATTTTTCCAATTTAAAAAATCTGTCCATCTCTCTTTGCACGTTTTAACGTTTTAGGGCAATTGTTAGTTTATTTTAATTTCAGATAATGTTGTAGTAGTAATTAACTTTCCATTTTTAATTTACAATATTCCCAAAATCTAATACACTTTGACTCCGGTGCTGTTTTATCCATCCACTTTTGATCTCCACCTCATCTCCTGTCATTTGGATCCATTCATTACTTTATTTCCGAAATTCGCTATCTTTGACTTCCGCTTCATATCATGTTGCAGTAGTAACTAGCGTTATATTCACATTAATTTTAACTCTGCAGACATTGGACGTCTCTCTATTTCTCTCCACCGTCTTATCTTATATCTTTTGACTGCAGACTGAAGTCCTCTTTTTATGTCCGCCTCATCTCCTCTCATTTGGATCCATTCATTACTTTATTTCTGAAAATCACTATCAATTAGGTTTGGGCACTTGGAATTTTGCCCTCTTCCTGCTATCACTGTCACAGCCATAGACGACGATCATGCCGTTGAAAACGGCGATCCTTATTTCGATAACGGATTTTGGAAATGTATGTGAGAATTCCTATATTGGATAGATATTGGTTAGGTTAGAAATGATGCATTTTCAACCAAGCATCTTTCTTGATACTCGGAATGCAATTGAGGGATTGGTTAATTCAATGAAACAACATCGTCAACCAGCCTCTACTCTGTAGATCCTCTTTGACTTTTAGCATTGGGTTTAGGATTTTGGTTCTTCCCTTGCATGATATGAAGGTTCTTTTTAACCATGGAATTTTACTACTTAACTAAAACCTTGCTGGCTGTTTTTTTAGAGAATCATAAATTAAAAGATTGGAAACCAAGTAGTGTGGAAACCAAGCATGGTGGTAAGCATGGTGGTATTGTTTTAGAGGAACATAAATTAAAAGATTGGAAACCAAGTTCACCATACTTTGTACGACAGCTTTTCGATTTAACATTAAAGTGTATACATGATTCTAATAAAGAAGAGAAAACGATGAAGCAAATGAACATTTGTACTTCTCAATGCACTAGCTCGAACCCAATTATTATTGAGAATGAACCATAAGGGAAACAACTCGACAAAGGAAAAGAAGAGGGTCTCCTCTCATCCAGGACAATCTCATCCTTCCTATATTATTTCTAGTTATGTTTTTTAACATTTTCTTTCCATTGGTTTAGTTTTAATATAGAAATTTATAAAGGGCTATAGTTATTATTAGATTGGTGGAAGGGGTTTCATCTCATTATGGACCATCTCATCTTTTCTTTTCATTAGTTTAGTTTTAATATGGAAATTTATAAAGGACTATAGTTATAATTAGATTGGTGGAAGGTTGATTAAGAATGAACCATAAGGGAAACAATTCAACAAAGGAAAAGAAGAGGGTTTCTTCTCAACAAGGCCCATCTCATTCTTCCTCCCCAATCATGTCTATGTATATTATTTCTAGTTATGTTTTTTAACATGTTCTTTTCATTGGTTTAATTTTAATATGGAAATTTATAAAAGACTATAGTTATAATTAGATATGTGGAAGGTTGATTGAGATTTGGTTTTTCTTCAATATGCCTTAGGCCACCAAGCTTTATCACCTTCTCCTATCATTCTTAATAAAAATTACATCAAGTTACAAAAAATATCTATATTATCAAAATTATTAGTACAAATGCTTGTTTATTATAGGTATCAGTTAACATAAGTTAAAGGCATTTCAATGGGAAGGTTTTGAGGTTTTCTAATGTGTTTCATTTACATAGAAATAAATGAAAAACAATTAAATCTATTACAAGCCTTTTCATGAAACATAACAATATTACACAATGCAAAATTATTTTACCTTTAGAGGTTTCACAACACCTTAAAATTGGTTTTTTTTTTTATGAGTTATAAGAAATTATGTGATGATTAAAAGATAAAGAAATAATTTCATATTTCTTTATGATGACCCTAAATCACTTATAAAAAGAATCACAATCCAATGTAGTGTATTAATTGTTACAAAATTAGAATCATACTCTTTTAAAGAATAAAACTAATTTCTTAAAAAATTAACAAAACAAGGTAGCTTTAATGTATCCCACATGATTCTTACATGTATCCCATAGGCTACTTACTGATGCCAATCCTCAAATTCCAAAAATCACTTATCACAGTTTATGAAAATAATAAGATTTAATTAAAATTCCTAAGAAATCTATATAACATAGAAAACAACAAATGCATCAAAATTTAAAATGGTTACTTTTAGAATTTAAAAATAAATCAATTTTAGTTTTTTTAATTAAATTTATAATTTCCATAAATTTGAATTATTTACTAGCAATTGCCCCAAAAGCTGCAAAAGGTTTTATATTGTGATGTGAATATACCAATTATATTGTTAAAAGGTTACATAATTGTTTCAACAATATTAAATTCCAAGGTCACAAAATTTGGAGCCTTTACAAAAAGTCCTTAAAAGGTTACAAACAAGATTCATGGAGTAGAAGTATACAATCGACCTTCAGACCAAAGCTATTTGGCAACACCTAAACTCTAATTGTTTACATAGTCATGGCTAAAAATTTATGTTTATCATAATTAATATTCTATAGCTAAGGGTTGTTATCATTATAAACTTGAAGCTCAAAAAATAAAAGGATGACATTAAGTGGAAAAATCTCAAAGAGTTTGAAATCAATTTGACTATTTAGCGAGACAAGTTTCGTGAAAAAATATTATTTTTTATTGTAGAGACTTCAACTAGAAGAAATATCTAGATTGCATATGCTATGTAGCCATTAGCTATATTAGTGCTTTAAGAAGCAAACATTAAAATGGTGGCCTGAAAATAGGATTGAATATGGAAATCATTCAGAATGAACTTTGCAGTTTCTCAATGGAAGTTATTGCTGAAAACTAGTTCTGGCATAACCACTTTTCCTGGGCCTTCTACAAAATGTAATTTAGCACCGTTGTTATACCAGCACCCTAACTCTTACTTACCTAGAGGTTCACGGTATTTGTTGAAGTGTAATTGTAATTTAAGTGATTTTCCATTACATCAACAAGTACAACAGATAAAAACTCTAAATAGAAATGGATGACATGAATAATCAAATATAGTCAAAGTCCTGCTAATTTGTGTGGTGGTAACTATCTCTGTTTTGAAAACAATTTTCTTTATTTAATTTTGTATAATAGAAAAACACATTAACAATTTTCTGCACATGAACATGATGACTCCAAACATGATGACTCCAAGATTGATACAAGTGTTTGCAAACAAAAGAGAATATAGTATTCAAATGTTAAACCAGTGGAAGAAATAAGCATGCAATGCCATATATTTAAGATGTGATATATACAAATGTCATTAATAGTGAGGAACTAATCATATATACAAAATGATGCATGGCATCGACAACACAAATTGATATCTATTGTGATGTGAAAATGTGAAACGCGTTCTTGACAATAGTATTTTCCTTTATGTATCTTTTTCATAGATGTGAATAATTGTTTTAGGAGTATTCTTATGTTGTGAAGCAAGGTAATAGTTGGTCGTAGATCATCCTGCTTTCTATATCTTGTAATGTAAGATCCTGATGTTGAATCTCTTTGCAGTATTCATATAGTGTGGGCATGTATCTTATAACCATATCTGTTGGTCATGAACATAAATAGAAATAATAATTATTAGTGGAAATGTGTATAAAGAGTAGCATTTTGTTTTTTTTATAAACAAAGTAAGCAAATATGAAATCTTTTTTTTTCTTGAAAAGTAATAGAACAATATGTGGATACATGCAGTAATAAGTAATTTTATGTTAAAGGTGGTTACATAAAAAGAGATGTTACCGTGGTTAAATTCACAGGATAAGGTATATGGGTAATTGAAGTATATTTTCTTGTGGGGATTTTGACACAATAAGTGATTTTTCTTATTGTTGGTGCCTGAGATATGGATTATCTTACATACATGAGAAGCCTGAGAATGGAAATGTTGGTTTGATTTGAAGGTCTAACAATGATATGACTCTTGATATGGCATTAAATGATAATCCTTGTTGTCCATTGTTTCCAATGTCTATAGTTGCTTTGTCTAATGTGATACCCTATGATTTATGTATTGTTAAAGCCCATGCCATTAAGAGAGGAAAGTATTGATGTGAACCTCTTGTAATGGGCGAAATGGGTACATATGTTGAATGTGAAAGGTCCCATGGTGTCCCTCTGTATTGGTGGAAGTCAACCACCATGAAACATGGAAACGTTGGAGGCTTTGAGTAAGGTGTATAAAATATTGATATGACTTTGCTGAGTGCAGCATTAACAAGGCCTGCATTTTCCCATAAATAGCTAGTAAGTATAGCTTTTTTCTCATTACATAAGTAAACCTCTTTATCTAAATGCACATCTTCTATTGCAGTACAAGTTCATTGTTTTTGGTGTTATATGTAGCATATTGAAATTGGCATGTTCAATTTTCTTAACATTCTTTTATTATGAAATGCAACTGAATGGTTCATTGCTATAGGTGCATGGAATATTTGAACACTTGATGCTCTTCATGCATGAGATATGAATCTATCCTTGACATTAGAAGATTACAGTCTTCTTGAGTAGGCGTTCCATTTTTAAGATTTGTGAGGAGTTGACGAAAAGAAACTTGTGAACTGCTTTCACCTTATTGACGAAAAATAGTGTAAAGTGTAATGGATGTATTGAAACTGCGGCAGAGTACATTTCCATGTGATTTTCCAACATAGAGAGGAATGTCTTTCACAGTTGGTAGATGGCCTAAATCTCCAACAAGGATAATTTTGTGATTGCCGAATGGTGTATTTTTCTTAGAAGTGAATGCTTCTCTAAGATATTCATTAATTCAAAAAAACACTTTTTGCTTGATGAAACTCATTGCATCAATTAGAATGTACCTTATATGGTGAAGATGTTCTTGGAAGTTTAGGAGTGATTGTCCTTCAAGAGGATGCATTTTTTGGACATGGATGCGAAGTGCATAATGGATTGTAAGGGAATTTATGTTGAAAGTTGCAAATCCAGTAGGTGTAAGTAGTAGCAAGAGGTTTTTTCTGGTGGAGATTTTTCCAAGAATGCTCTTTGTAGACTGCTAATTAAATGAAATTTCCTTGTCTGATTTGTTCTGTGGGTGATCATTTTGAGTGTAGAGTCTGGTGCAGTGTTTTTGAAGTGAGTAAAAATAATGTCAAAAGATGTTCTTAGGTAAGGAGAGAAGGAGTAATTTTGGTGTGGGTCTGAAATGTGATGGTGTTGGGTTTGGCTAGCTAATCGGTTGATTTCAATAAAATATATGGCAAATTCTTGCAAGTCAAGAGGAATAGTAGTATGCGACCAATTGTGGCTAGAATTGAAGTCTCAATGGCTAAGAATTTTAAGGTCATCAACTTCGATGTTGTATCCTTAGTGGAGTTGAACAATCATTTCCCATTCATCGATGTCGATAGAGTGAGGAGGGTGAACCAAAGGAGTGAATGGATCTTTGGGGCTTGCATATTATGGGGTTTCAGGTTCTCGATAAATATGTCGTGGTGCATATGTACCATTTTTTGTTCCTGATGTGTAATTATTTCTTCATTAGTGGAACCAATGTCAGTAGGGAGTGTGCAGAAAGGAAAATATAGCATTAGTTCACTCCAATAGAAAACAACATAAGAAGAATCACTAGGAGAAGGAATGGTTGTGTATCATGGTAAGACATGAACAATGAATGGAGGGAACACGTGTTTCCATTGGTTTTTCTTTCGACGAGAAGAAAATGACCAAGAACATGTAGCTTCAAGGAGAGTTAATGATTCTAATGAAGCAGGTCTATTCAAGTATGTGAGAATAAAATTTGGTTTTGAGGGAGAGTTTTGAGAATCAAGGGAAACACGTCTAAAAATAGTTTGGTTAGCATTAAAATAAAGGAATGTGCGATTGTAGAGTGAAAGTGGTAGTATGTGTAGCATATGGAATATTTCTTGCGCACCAATATCTCTGCCTACAATAGTTTCAATTAGGAATTTTCAAACGACAATAATGACAGGTGCTTCTGGAGGCACAACTTGTGAGAAGCGTGATAAAATTTGATGATAGCTTTTTGGTCTTGTTTATGCTTTTGCTGCATAATTTGAAATGTACTTTAACACAACATGGCATGATAGAACAGGTTGGAAATCAACATTTTCTCTCCAAATGGAGAGAATATTAGCATTGTGGATGTTCAATCTATCATCATTGCGAGTGGGGATGAAAATTTTATGCCCTTTATCATTAATGAACATTGAAGTTGTAGAGTGTAATTCCCATGGCACTCCATATTGGTAGCTCAATACGTCGTTCTTTTTACGAAGGCAGAATGATTCATGACACTTTATGTGTCATTGCACACAGTTGACAAGCTCCTCATAATCGTTAGACAAAGACGATGCGAAGATTGATGTTGTGTCAAGAATACATGGATCATGGATTGTCACTTGATGAAGCACAATATTGTGACGATGGATATGATGCGGATTCCAAGTGGTTACAAACCAATCAAAATAATTCTTAGCATCATCGACTTATGTTTCATTGTTCCAATCAAGAGTGTCCATATTTGGTGCATCTTGTAGCCAAATGAAGCCATGTATGTGTGAAATACCTCTATGTTTCTGTTAATATCTAGAAAACAACAAAAAACCAACTGTTCTAAAATAAGGATATTAACAATGTAAAAAATTATGGAGGAGAAAATGATTATATGAAAGCCCTTTTGTAGAACCTCTTCAAGGAAAATTGTAAATCTCCAATGCATATATTGGGTTGTAATATATGGGTTTTTAATTACGTTTTGAATTCTCCATTGGTAGAGATTTCTCGAATTTGAGGGAGAACTTCCAGGCATGAGCATGTGTAAGTCAGGCCACTTAGTATTGACTGCACTGAGGGTGAAGAAAAATGTTTGGCTTCCTATTTGTGTGATCAGATCAATAAGTTCACACCATCGTTCATTTTAGTAAGAGCGTGTTCCTCGAAGACTTGTGACAAAACGCATAGCTTGTTATGGGAATTTGGAATAGGGAAAATCTCGAAGACATTGTCGAACATATGAAACAATTTTTGGTAAGGTTTTTTCAATGTGTTTTTTTACAGATATGGCAACTGTTTCTTGGCTAAAATGGCGTATGTAACTAAATATTTGATGTTGGTGAAATCAGTTATCATAGTAGTGCACTAAATGCAAAGCATATTCATGCATCTCAACTTTTGTAATTCTTTTTTGTACAATCATGGCAATGCTTGTAAGGAAGTGTGGGGAATGACATGGCGAAAAGGCCTTTGATGGTGTATTGATTTATAGGGGATAGGGATATTTCAAGCCAATCAATCAAGTTTGTTGAATTTGAGTTCGTCGAGTGTAAATAAGCACATATGTGTTCAAGTTCAGTATATGAATTTGGGAGAATTGGAACAAAAGATGAAGGTTGGAGATATAATGGAGTGAGGATGAGATCAGGGTCATAATTAGAATCAATTACAGGTTCATCGGGTTTGGTTGAAGAGGTGGTTACACTACGAAGGAGAAAATATATATTTGTAGGTTGATCTGGCAAAGCGTTAATTGTAGACAGGTTGAGTTGAACATCCTTGTAATAGGGATCATTTATTAGTTTGTATTCAAGCACCACCATTACTCGTGATTTACAAACAAGGAATTCATAAGCCTTTTTAGAAGTATTGTGTCTTTTGACAATGAGGATGTCTAATTCAGAAACCATATGAGGTAAGTAGTTGGCAATTATAGTGATGTGTTGGGCGAAGTTGATTATATGACTGTTGTATTTGTATTTCTGACCATGAGAATGAGTAACTTGTAGAATTTGGTTGACATGTGCAATGAAAATTTCCTCAACTTGTGTTAAATTAGAAAGGACAAGTGGTTGTGTGTCGGGGTCCATGTTCTTCAAATTAGAAAAATGATATGGAGGCCTAGATGAGGCAAACCAACAACAAGAAAGATTTCCATGTAGAAGCCATGTTCTCATGCCTAGGTATGATTCTTTTCATATTCTGCAAACATGCATGGGAGAAAGTTTATCTATCCTTTTTTGAAATCGATGATGCTCATCATTGAGGTGAGAGGTTTTTTGGATTTCAAAAAGGTGAGGTGAGTTGGCTTGCACATTTGGGGAAGCAAACGAAGTGGGAAGGGAAGTAGGTGGGGAAAAAGGGTTTTTACGTTTTTTATAAAGTAGTCGCCACCATGCATTTATTGTGTCTCTGTTATGTGCATAAAGGAGGCATCTTCATGCATTTTTATCTGCATTTTCACTATTGGATGGCATATCTAAGCAAGTACAAATAATTTATTATTAGAATGGAGGTATAAGTAAATTATAGAGAAGTATAAATGAAGTGTACATGCATAGAAAATAAATCGTGAATCTTGATGTTTTAAAAATAGTTTATATAATAAAGGAAAAAAGCTAGCATTGCTAGGAAAAGAGTGTGTCCATGACATGCTTGAAAGTTTACAAAGATACATGATAGATTTGTGTGAAAATTCGTTATGGTAGCCTTGAATGTCACAATCAATACACTGAGATATTGAAATTTTTTTTTCTTTTAATTGAACATGTTTGACAGATAACATGAATAGTTATAAAAAGAAATATTCAATGTATATATATATGTAGACATTGTACATATTTTGTTATGTATTTTCTATTAAATTGAAAGGCGTAAACATACATATCTTAGATTTTTTGAAGAAGAGTCTTGGCTAGAAATAGTGTATTACAAAAGCATGGAGATATTGTACGAGACTATGGAACAATGATTTATACATATATGATACTCCATGTACAAAATGGAAATGGTCCTTGGTGGCATGAAGAGATCTCAAAGGTGACATATAGTAGATCATTGTGCATCATACATTTCTTATATGTCTTGGAGTACCTCTTTTCTTTCCGATTTGTAATGAATTTCTTCAGAGATAACCAAAATTGTTTGTTGTTTGTAAACGCTCAACATAATTGAAAAAGTTTGTTTTGAAGGAAAGTGGAGGAAAAGACGATCTGAAATTCTTCCACAAATTTCTTGGACATCAGACGGTTCAAGGGAAAGAAGAAACAAATATTTTAGGTATTATGTCTCTTTACTTTGTTGGCTAGTTACTAGCCAAAGGTGGTCATTACTTGCTTTCTTTTATGCTTTGAACTCCACTACATCCAACTTGCTTGGTTTTATTTTCTATTTGGTTGTTTGTTCATGGTAGCCATCCCCTTGGGTTTACTACACCCTACACATGCATTCAAGTGGTGGGGGGGTTCTTTCGAGTTATGTTTTGTTTCACAAAGGATTTTATTGGAGTTTCGTGATGTTAGATTTGGTTCTTGGTTGTCAACCTAGAAGTACCTTAGTCGAAAAACTAGGGTGCTACTATGAGAAGTAAGGTGCATGTTCAACCTTCCAGGCGTGCCTCTCCACACCATTAAGGCATAGGTGCAAAGAGTCCTATTGCATGACACAAAGGTATTTTCGACCAATGGAATTTTACTAACTCACCAAAACCATGGTCCCTTAGGGAATTATAAATTGCATGAACTAGAATTGATGAAGTCTTGAAAGTTATAGAGGATAAGTGTTGGAAGTTACATCCAAAACTTAACCCGAAGAACATAAAGAAAAATACAAATGAGAAAAATATGATTGTCATTGATTCAAGCAACGAGGATGAAAGCAACTTTGATATGGATGATAATATTGTTTGTACATCAGTGGAGAATGATGTGAATCTGAGTAGGCTTCAACAACAAGAAGAGAAGGAAATGACTAAGCTTTTCCACATAGAAATACAAGTCAAGAACACAAAAATTAATGTTTTGTTCGATTTAGGGTGAGAAACAAATCTCATTGTAGTAGAACTAGTCAACAAATTGAGGTTGGATATTTGTGATTGTCCAAACCCATATCCATTGAAATGAGTACATAAAGGCCCAGAAATGAAAGTAAGAAAACAATACACAATTAGATTTTCTATTGGAAGTCCCTATATACATGTAAATATGAAAGTAAACTATTACCATATTAGTTATAAAAGATTATTTTTTTAACAATAATTATATTTAAATACTTAGTTATATTTATTGAATAAATAGTTTCTAACCCTTAACAAATCTTTGCATTATTTTTTTTCAACTTTGGAAATTTACCATTACATCTCTGGTATAAATTAATGGTGTATTGATTTTCCTCCTCATCCCTGACCTGAAAATGAACCTAGATAAAAGTTCGAAAATGATTATGTAATTTCTCGAGAAAATCTTAATTTATATCATGAATCACAAAAACATCCAATCTAAAATAAAATTTATTATGTTAATTTTTTTTAAATACTAAATTCTATTTATATATTTTAACAAAGATTAGAACGAATTCTCATGAGCTCCATAGTGAAACAGGTAGTTGGGCAGTTCCTAAAACGCCATGGATGGAAGGATCTGCCATATTTGTGAGAATAGGAGCATCGAGGATGAAAACCACTTCCTCTTAGAGTGCCCTGTATACAACCACGTTAGATCTCAATTTCACAATCTTTGTTACAATACTAACCTTCCTAATCTTTTACAATGTCAAAATTATAGTGAGCTCGAGAGGCTTCTCTCCAAGCTTTTTGAGCATAGGAATAAAATATTAAATCAAAATAAATAATTTGTTTATTTAGGTCCGACAGATCATTGTTTGGTCTCAACGGACGTTAACCATCATCATCATCATAAAATTCTAAATGATAAAAAATTACAAATTATATCCGCACACAAAAAAAAAGTACGTAAAAACATAAGATAACTAAAATGCACATTGCAATAGATCGATATGCGTACTCTTGGAGCGTTTTACATATAAAGTAAGAGGATGAATATGATGTATCATTCCTTCCACGTGGTTTCCTTACTTTACATTAAAAAAATGCAAGTCATTTGGCTCAACTTTGTTCACTTCAATTTTATATTCGTGAATTTGGCTGCAACAGACAATGCACCCTACTGTTGGAATTTAATTCCAACTGCAACAATGAACAGCTGGATTTACAGTAAATAATCCAGCCTATTTGATGCCTTAAAGTCAAGCCCGATATTTTTGCACATTAATATGCATTAAAGTTTCAATTGAATTCCCCTGCAGACAGCCGACTTGTTTTTTGATAGAAGCATCACCGCCTTGTTGCATTAAATTCGGTGATAGGCATTAGAAGATATTCTATAATATTTTATTATTTAAATCAGATATGTTTTAGCATATAAATACCACACAGCAGTTCAGTTTTAATGTTAGCAGCAGATTGATAGAGAGCAGAGGAGAGCACGCAGCAGCGTGAAGATAATACTTGCCAGATAGTGAAACGCACAGCAGTGCACAACAGGAGTAGATGCAACAACGCAGCAGAGAGCAGAAAGGGAAAAATGCACAACAGTGTAGATATTTGAATGAAATTTGTTTAACAGATGTTTATTTGTGTGGAACAGAAGTGTTCCTTGGTGAATATGTTTTGTAATAGAAGTTGTGAAATTCCCTCAGTATGAGGAAGAAAAATCTGTAACAATTAGTTTATTTTTAATAAAAGCAAGTTAATTTTTTCCTGTTGCTGTTACACCGTAACTCAAAAAATACTTGACGTAAAAAATTTATGTTGCTGCAACACCACGAACAGTGTTGCTGCAATACAAGTTACAACAAATGAAAAAAAACTGTGTTGCTGAAGCACCGTTTCTAGCAAGCGATTTTCTGTTTTTCTGTGCAAAAAACAGAGTGCAAAAACAAAGCAATTTTTGTCTGTCTGTTATGGAATTTATCAGAAAATTCCAACATGGTATTAGAGCTGGTCTAGGCACTCAATGAGTCAAAAACAAAGCTTATTTTTCACTGTAGGAGCTGTAAGAAGCTTGTTTAGCAGACTTTTTCCAGCAGAGAGTTTTTGCTTGTTTTCATTTTACAGTCAGTATCTCTTCTTTACCAATACAGGTTAAGATGGCAGATGCTGGAACAGGTTTGACAAATTCCCAACTGCCACAGTTTAATGGGAAAAATCACAGTTATTGGTCCATAACAATGAAAGCATTGTTTGCTTCTCAAGGAATATGGGAGCTGGTTGAAAATGGCTATGTTGAACCTGCAGATGCAACAACACTGGTTGCTTTGACAGTAGCAGAAAGAGACCAGTTGAAGGGTGACAGAAAGAAGGATTCCAAAGCCCTCTTTTTCCGCTTCCAATCAGTACATGAAAGTGTTTTTCCGCGGATTGCAGCAGCAACAAAATCCAAGGAAGCATGGGATATTCTCAAAACTGCCTATCAAGGCATGGAGAAAGTGAAGACTGCAAAGTTGCAGATGTTGAGGAGAGACTTTGAAAATCTCAGCATGAAGGAATCTGATACAATAGATTCATTCTTCACTCAGGTTATTGGCTTGATATCCCAGATAAGATCTCACGTTGAGATTCTTGAAGATAGAAGGATTGTAGAGAAAATCTTGAGATGTTTACCTTCAAGGTTTGAATCTATTGTGGTAGCAATAGAAGAAACAAAAGATCTCTCACAGTTCACGGTAGATGAGCTGACTGCTTCTCTTTTGTCTCATGAACACAGACTGAGTAGAGGAACAGATTCCTCTTTTGAGCAAGCATTCAACACTCAGATGTCTTTTAGCCAAAGAAGAAGTAGAGGCAGAGCAAATAACAGAGGTCGTGGAAGAAGCCAAACCAGAGGCAGAAATTACCCTGCTAGCACAAGCGAAAGGAGCTGCAATCAGAACCAAGATGAAGGTTCAAGCAAACAACAAGCTCATGGACAAAGGTATGACAAATCCCAAGTCCAATGTCATTATTGTAAAAAATTTGGGCACTACGCCAATGAATGCAAGAAAAAACAAAATGACATGAATAATAGGCAGAATGCTAATTTTGCAAATGAAGAAGATAAGCAAAGAACGTGTTGTTAACATGTAACATAGCACAAGACAAACAAGAAGATTTTTGGTTCTTAGACTCAGGTTATAGTAATCACATGACTGGAAATATTGCAATGTTTGCCAATCTGGATGAAAATGTGAAATCTGAAGTAACAACAGGGACTGATGATAAGATATCTATCAAGGGTAAGGGCAGAGTCAGTATTTGAGCAAAATATGGAGAACAGATGATTGTGCCAGAGGTATACTATGTACATGATCTGAAATGTAATCTTTTGAGCATTGGACAGCTCATAAACAAAGGTTACAATGTGTTCTTCAAATATGATTTGTGTACTATCAGAGACATACCTCCAAGTAAGAAGATCATTGCACAGGTGCAGATGACCAGCAATAGAATGTTTCCTCTCAAACTCAGGGCAGCTTTGAAGGAAGGCGGAACTATTGTGGCTGTAACACAAGAAGTCTTTCAGGAACAAGTGAAAGATGTGAATTGGTTGTGGCATTTGAGATTTGGACATCTCAATTTTGGAGGCCTGAATCTGTTGCACAGAAAGGGAATGGTAAAGGGATTTCCGTTGATTGAGAAACCGGACAGCCTTTGTGAAGGCTGCATCTTGGGCAAGCAACACAAAGAAAGCTTTCCAGCAGGAAAGAGTATAAGGGCAAAAGCACCCTTGGAAATTGTTCACTCTGATGTGTGTGGACCGATGCAAATACCATCATTTGCTGGAAATAAATATGTTTTAACCTTCATTGATGATTACACTAGAATGACATGGGTGTATATGCTGAAACAGAAGAGTGAAGTGTTTGAGAAATTTCGCCACTTCAAAACTCTTGTTGAAAAGCAGTGTGGGCATTACATCAAAGTGCTCAGAATAGATAGAGGAGGAGAGTACATCTCCCAAGACTTTCTGCGTTTTTGCAGAGAGAATGGCATACAAAAGCAGTTCACCACAAGGTATACACCTCAGCAAAACGGTGGGTCTGAAAGAAAGAATAGGACCATTCTTGACATGGTCAGAAGTATGCTGAAGACAAAACTCTTGCTGCATGAGTATTGAGCAGAAGCTGTTACTTGCACAGTTTACATCTTGAATAGATGCTCAACTAAAGCTGTCATGAATAGAATACCAGAAGAGGCATGGAGTGGTCAAAAACAAACTGTCACTCACATGAGAGTATTTGGTTGTGTTGCATATGCACATGTACCGGATCAGCTAAGGCAAAAGCTTGATAGTAAGGGGGAGAAGTGTGTCTTTATTGGCTATTGTGATGAGTCAAAAGCATACAAACTCTATAATCCATCCACCAAGAAATTAATAGTAAGCAGAGATGTGCAGTTCATTGAAGATGAAGCTTGGGATGGAAGCTTGGAAAAAACAGTGAATGTGAAGACAATTGTGTCTCATGAAGAACAAGAGGAAGGGACAGCAGCAAATAATCCTTCCTTGATGGCTCCTCCTCCACCACAGCAAGTACAACAAACCACACCACAAGCTGGAATTCGAACAGCCTTGAGAAGTCAAGGAAGAATAGTTGTTGTTACACCACAAACAGCTGTTGCTGAAGCACCACAGGGATCAGATATACCCTCAAGTTCGGATGGAACTCCAAGCACACCAAGAAGACCAAGATTCAGAAATCTGAATGAAATTTGTGAACAAGGAGAGGTAAGTAACAATACCGGTCTGAATTCATTATTCGCTTTGTATTGTCATATTGATGACCCAATCCATTTTGAAGATGTTGTAAATGAAGATAAATGGATTGAAGCAATGAATGAAGAAATTGGTGCAATTGAGAAGAGTAAAACATGGGAATTAGTGGATCTCCCTGAAGGCAGGGATGCCATTGGAGTTAAGTGGGTCTATAAGACCAAAAGCAGTGCTGAAGGTAAGATTGACAGGCACAAAGCAAGACTTGTTGTGAAAGGCTACAAGCAGCAACAAGGCAAAGATTATGATGAAACCTTTGCACCAGTAGTAAGGATGGAAATAGTCAGAACAGTGTTGTCTATTGCAGCACAACGCAAATGGAAGATTTATCAGATGGATGTTAAATCTGCATTCCTAAATAGTGTGTTAAAAGAAGAGGTTTATGTTGATCAAACTCCGGGCTATGAAGTTGAAGGCCAAGAGCATAAAGTTTGTAAACTGAAGAAGGCTCTTTATGGGCTGAAACAAGCTCCAAGAGCATGGTACAGCAGAATAGATGCTTATCTGATTGAGAATGGGTTTGATAAGTGTGATGGTGAACCCACACTCTACATAAAACAGAATAACGGTAAGATTATTATTGTTGTTTTATATGTAGATAATTTGATTTTTACTAGCAATGATGCTTCTCTCATTGCTGATTTTAAAGCAGTCATGAAAAGTGAATTTGAAATGACTGACTTGGGTTTCTTAAGATATTTTCTTGGAATTGAAGTAGACCAAAGTGAAAATGGTGTTTTCATTTCTCAAGTTAAATATGTAGAAGCAGTGTTGAAGAGATTTAACATGCAGAACAACAAGGCAGCTGTGACTCCAACTGTAATGGGGTTGAAATTGACCAAAGAAGACAGCAGCAAGGATTTTAATCCAAAATTGTACAAAAGCATAGTTGGCAGCCTTATGTACTTGACTGCAACTAGGCCGAACATTATGCACGTTGTCAGTTTAATCTCCAGATTTATGGAAAGACCGAAAGAGACTCATTGGCAGGCATCCAAGAGGATTCTAAGGTATGTGAATGGAACGAAGGGGTTTGGTATTTTATACTCCTCTTCTGAAAGTTTCATGTTGACAGGTTACACTGATAGTGATTGGGCTGGAAGTGTTGATGATAGGAAAAGCACATCGGGATATGTGTTTCATATGGGATCAGGAGCCATCTCATGGGCTTCCAAGAAGCAACCAGTTGTGTCTTTGTCAACAACAGAGGCAGAGTATGTGGCAACAACAGCAGCAGCATGCCAAGCAGTGTGGCTGAGAAGAGTTCTCAGAGATTCGTGTCATGAACAAGAAAATGGCACAACCATTTACTGTGACAATAGCTCGGCAATAGCATTGTCTAAAAACTCTGTTTTTCATAAACGGAC
The DNA here is from genome assembly GCA_031772625.1 of Pinus tabuliformis. Classification (NCBI taxonomy): domain Eukaryota; kingdom Viridiplantae; phylum Streptophyta; class Pinopsida; order Pinales; family Pinaceae; genus Pinus; species Pinus tabuliformis. Next base: position 210,405,823 of record CM062804.1, read on the forward strand.
AAAGCACATAGACACCAAATTTCACTTCATACGTGAATTGGTTAACAATAGTGAGATTGTTTTGCAGCACTGCAGAACAGAGGACCAGTTAGCTAACATCTTGACAAAACCACTGGGAAAGAAAGGTTTTGATCATTTCAGGAAATGTCTGGGTATGCAGCAGTTGAAATTAAGGGGGAGTGTTGGAATTTAATTCCAACTGCAACATTGAACAGCTGGATTTACAGTAAATACTCCAGCCTGTTCGATGCCTTAAAGTCAAGCCCGATATTTTTGCACATTAATATGCATTAAAGTTTCAACTGAATTCCCCTGCAGACAACTGACTTGTTTTTTGATAGAAGCATCACCGCCTTGTTGCATTAAATTCGGTGATAGGCATTAGAAGATATTCTGTAATATTTTACTGTTTAAATCAGATATGTTTTAGCATATAAATACCACACAGCAGTTCAATTTTAATGTTAGCAGCAGATTGATAGAGAGCAGAGGAGAGCACGCAGCAGCGTGAAGATAATACTTACCAGATAGTGAAACGCACAGCGGTGCAGATATTTGAATGAAATTTGTTTAACATATGTTTATTTCTGTGGAACAGAAGCGTTCCTTGGTGAATCTGTTTTGTAATAGAAGTTGTGAAATTCCCTCGGTATGAGGAAGACAAATCTGTAACAATTAGTTTATTTTTAATAAACGCAAGTTAATTTTTTCCTGTTGTTGTTACACCGTCACCATTGCTGTTACACCGTAACTCAAAAAATACTTGACGTCAAAAATTTACGTTGCTGCAATACCACGAACAGCGTTGCTGCAACACAAGTTACAGCAACTGAAAAAAAACTGTGTTGCTGAAACACCGTTTCTAACAAGCGATTTTCTGTTTCTGTGCAAAAAACAGAGTGCAAAAACAGAGCAATTTTTGTCTGTCTGTTATGAAATTTATCAAAAAATTCCAACACCTACAAGGTGCTTAGTGCTGGCCTCGGCCCCGGCCGCCGCCCCGGCCCCAGCTAAAGACAAAATGACCCTATCCAAATTTGTTATGCTGATGAATATATGAAAAAGGCAATAGTCCACATTCAACTTAAGCAATTCGATCTTGTCCAGTTGTCTCTCATCTTGCCAGCCATCTTTGACTCCTATGTGATTGCCTCTTGTATCCAAATCCTGAGATGGAGTCCACAATATTATATTTAATACTTCACGCCTCTGTACTCACTGTGGCCATTCCTCTATATATACTCTCAACTCCTCTTCTTATCTCCATCATCTATCTGATTCAGATTCATCTATCTATCTAATTCAGAAATTTGTGAATAATGCCTTCCAAAATCGTGCTAGTTTTGGGCATTTGTGTTTTTGCCTTCTTTCTGCTATCTCCTGTCACAGCTACAGAGGATGATCATGCCGTTGAAAGCAAGAAAGAAGCCCGGACAATGGAGACGCCATCAGGTAAAATAAACCTAAATTCATTATTCCGACAGATTTTATCACTCATCTCTAGAATTTTTTTTCCTTTTTTTCAAGAAAGCCATATCTTGCAGAAGATCTGCGTTGTGTTTTCTAGTGATTCTAAAATTGGTTTGATATGTATATTATGTGCAGGGCCGGTGCTGCCCCCAAGGAGTGACCATTACGTGACGGGATGCAAGAGATGCTGTTATTTGGATGAGAGCGGCTGCATCGCATGCTGTTCCAAGGGCCAATAAATAGACAGATTCCATGTAGGCATTTCATCTGCCTGCCAGATCTGGCTATAACAGCGAACCTGCTAGTTTTTTGCCAAATCTCAGCTCTGGATAGATAAAACAGGCCTCCAATATTAGTGTTACTGTTTGCTCGGAACTAATAATAAATATAATCCGGCAACAGGTTTTGATAATGAGATGCCTTCGTTACTAAGATGATTGCGGGTTAAACTTTTCAAGTTATTTTCGGTTTCAAATCAGCCCAGGGATTACATTTTCCTTAGGGTTATATATTTACATTTACATTCAAGGAGTTTTTTTTAGTGTGTTTTTTTGGACTTTCTTGTGTTTTAATAGGATGAAGAAGAAATTTTTTTTGTTTTAATAAAATAGAAAAGAAAATTTTTGAGATGAAATTTTGATTTAAATTAGTTTTTTGACTATATGTATATATGGATTCAACATCGTGAAAAAAATCTGGGGTATTTTTATTGTGCATAGATTACCCATCAAGCTTGTGATTTCAATAAATTTATGTCAAATTTTAGAGAAATTAGATCAGAAAAACTCATCCAAAAAACTTTCAAAAAACAACTTAATAATGTAATGTCAAAGATACCTGATGTTTACTGAGATTAATCAATCAATGGGTAAGGTAGATATATATAAAAATATGCCATGCTGTGCCTTAAAAATGTGCTAAATAGAAACTCCTAATGATAACCACACTTGTTGGTTCTAAACATGTTGGCCAAATATTTATCTTATATGATTTCTACCAAAAAAAATTTATTTCCTTTATAAGAAAATTTACAGTAACTAAAAAAATCCTAATCTTTTTAAAATTTGTATAAAGCATCTCTGCTTCAACTAAATCTCTACCGTATAAATCATCAAGAACAATCTCGTAAACTCGGAGATTTACATTCATAAAACTCTGGTAGTATGTACATTTATTGACACACCAATCTCCTACGCGAAATTCAGATTCATATAAATGTATCAGCATGTACATCTCTGGGCACATCAATCTCTATTAATCCCATATCTCAAGTTAGGTTAAAATCTCTGACCAATTGACTTTCATAAATAATAATTCGATCGAATAAAAAAGATGGACTAATTTTCAAATATATTCAAAAGTGTTCGTCTTCAATAAACGAAACAATCCAACCAGAATAAAAGCCTACTTGCTTCTCAGGACTGTAAGGTTATTAAGAATGAAACATAGGGATGAATCTGTTATTAACTACGAAGTCGTCTAGACAAAGTCTAATGAACAGTGTTTGAATACTTGAAAAGAAAACACAATGATCGATCCCGTTAGCTTGATATAGTTCATTAGCCTATGTTTACTTTGAATTTAATTTTATGTTAAATTTTTAAATATAATTATTTAAGCATTTGATAACTAAAACTAAAATGGATGGTTTAATTTAATTTTTTTACTTTTTCACTCAAATTTTAGAATATTCTTAAAGTCTAAAAATTAAAATAAAAATGTTTAAAATCACATTTAATTTTTACTATTTTTTTAATTCTTACTATCTTTTAACTCCAGTCCAGTCTTATACATCCATCTAGTTCCTTTTTTTTCCATTGGTCATCTTTGACTCCCATTTCAGATAATGTAGAAGTAGTCTTATCCATGAATGTAGTTACTTTTTCTTGCCGCTGCTTATTTTTTATTCCAATTTCACATAGTAGAAGTAGTCTTATCCATGAATGTAGTTACTTTTTCTTGCGGCTGCTTATTTTTTATTCCAATTTCACATAGTATTATAATGTTATAGTAATAACTAGCTTTTCATTTTTAAATTTAGAATATTCCCAAAATCTAAAATAAGATAAAAATACTCTTTGACTTCTGCCAAATTTAAAATTCATATTGAACCCATATGCTGGAATGGTAGAAACACCACTTTGGCACCACCGAGATAACTATCCCAGCTTCACATTAAATTTGACCACCCCAACAAACCAGCCCAACAAGGGACTCTTAAACCATTATAAAATCAAACGCCAATACAAGTTGTCAAAATACCAAACCATGGAAAAATACTATACATTTACAAAAAACAAACAACGCCCCCTTATCAATTCAATCCAATGCCCATAACAACTCGACAATATACCTATTTCATCTACACAAAACACACTGATTTCACAAGTATTCCACTCTAGCAGTGCAATCCATTTAATATTGATGGCAAAGAGTCGAGCAAGAAAACGTAACCCAGAGAACTATCAAGATTTTAATGAAACAATACACTCATTGAAATGAAGGTTTAAATAGACTCACTAGCCGCTGCTACCACAATATATAAGTGCATGCCTAGTGATATAGGGTTCCCATTTCCCTAAATTACAATCACAAGAGCGTTGTTTTAAAACAGCTTACCGACACCACATGTCGACTTAGTCGCAGGAATTGCAGTTATTTCTACAACATGTAGCCATCTCAGGACCGGTAAACCGAACAATGAAGAACGGAACTGACTTACCACTACCCACGACATAAATAGTATAATCCATATTTTTTATAAAATTCATCGATCCCATATATACAATATATTCAGAATATTAAAAAATCTAAAAAAAAAAGAAAATATATATATATATATATATATTTAATAAATGTTAACCTTTTTCAGATTGAACACCTGGTCATATTGTATATTTGACCACTCTGGTGAGATTATTGCAAATAGATTCCAAAAGTCAAAATTCCAAAAATTTATCGAAATCGGTAATGAAACTTACTTTCCAAAAATTCTCTATAAATCAATAAAAACACACTTTCCAAATTGTTTAGAAGCTTCCCATTATAATCTATACAACATACTCATGGTAACTGACCTAGCCACTAGATTGCTAATTTCCTATTAGGAGAATTTTAATTATTCGTCGTAGGCCTCTACTGTCTCACTGCCAGGAGGTTCGATTCTTACAACTGGGGCCATACAACAGGATAAAGTGTGCCGAGAGTTATTGACATAGAAATGGCATAACGTTTGACTAGGCTATGATAAAGTGAAAGTTGACAAAGAAGAAAGCCAGATACCTCTGTCTAATGGCTGTAACGAGGTTGGAATGGGAGTAAACAACAGATGACTAGAGAATCAGGTTTTGGCATTTGGTTCTCCAAGTACAAAGGCTTTGGGGTTTCGATTGCCCTAAATCACAATCCTTGGTGGCGGCATATGTCACCACCCTGGGAAGCCAAAACTCCAATTTCTACATTAAAAACCCACCAAAATATTGTATACGGTGACCAAAACTAGTACGTAAATTGAAAGGTATATGTCACTACTTAGATAGTGAAGTAATAAAAGAGGATTTCAACTTATCTTTTCCAAAGGCAAATTGGGTTACGATTTATATATATATATATTTTGTTGAGAGGAACTATTTTTAAATCCCAACAACTCATCATCAATGCGGTACTGGAAGATATTTTAAGCTAGTTTGCAAACAAAGGAAGCCTTAGGCCTTCCTTTAACATGCATGATTGTTAGTTTTTATTCTAATAACTTTCAACTCTGTTATGCTTGGTTTGAACCCCTGACCAAGTCAGTGGAAATATTAATTTAGAAATTTCCATTTTACGTTGTTGTGTTGTAATTTGTGAGTTTTGTTGAGCGAAAAGAAATTTAATTGAACCTTAATTAAGTTAATAACTATGTTTATTTCTAAATAAGACATTCAATTTCTTTTTTAATAAAAAATTAGCTAGATGGGTGAGATTTATTAAAGAAAGTTGTTTTTGTTTTTGTTTTTTTTTCTCAGTATTCAAATTAATGTTTAATATTAATTTTGATAGTTAATACATTTCTTCATTATTATTTTATTTCAATTACTTTAATAATTACATATATGTTTTATAACCATGGTTATGGTGGAAAAAATAAGATAAACAATAAGGATTAAAATAGAAAGGACTCATTGCTCTAAAAAAGTAAACTAAAGAATATGCACTTGATTATAAGAAGGTAGAATTTAACTTCAATGAATGATATTGGGCTTATCAGGGTTAACTTAGATAGCTTCCCTAGTCAAATTTTATAATATGTACGTCAAAGGAACCTAGTTCAAGTTGTATGGTTTATGATTTGTGTTCCAAGTAGTGCATGGTTTCAAGTTTCCTGAGGCATGTATGAAATAGTTCTACTAAAAATTTCTAAAAAATTACTAATTATTCATTTTTATAATTAATAATAATAATAAAATTATAATTTAGTTATTTTTATAATTTATTTATTTATTTTGATAATGTGAAATGTACTGTAAGGTAATTACTTTGATGCTTATACGAATTTAAGTTTATACCTATTTGTTAGCCATCTTAAAATTTTTAATATATTTTTTATCTAATTTGATTTGAAATTATTAAATTTTTTTGTTTAAATTAAATTATTTGATCCCAAAAACCTCTTGCACAGGACCTCTATGTTGTCCACTTTGAAACTCGAATTATCCATGTTTGTAGCCAAGTTGTCCATAGATAAGTGAAGGTGCTCTATGTCCTCATATAATTCATCTATTTGACAAGTTATCAGGGCGAAGTGCGAGTGGGCTTCCAAAGCCATTTTGTCACTAAGCTTGGCTACAAGAGCCGATAGGTCAGACATTATTTTTGCGAGCTGCTCCTTAGCATCATCTCCGCTGCCATTCCTGCTTGAATATGCCATGCTGTCGTATGCTTGGAATTTTACATAAAGCAACAAAAACTCCATATCTTGTGCCTAACTTATATACTTCACGTCTCTGGTTAATTCTGCTTAATCCCTTCACATTAAATGTCGATGTCTGGTCCCTGCACATTGTTTACTCAAATTTCCATCCAATAACCGTAAACCACCTTTCATACCAATCAACTAAACGAGCCGCATTGGATCCTCTGGAGTTCATCTCCTCTATGAAATAATCGAGCCATAATTCTATGTTTTGTTTATAGTCGGCAATTTGTAGTGATGCTAGTGAGCAGCGTACAACATCCTGCAGCCTGAACAGAGCATGGTCATCGAAGCTTCACAATGTGAGTATAAGACTAATTATCTTACAGTGTATGATGCAAAATATCTAGTGGAATTATGACGGTTTACTAAAACTAGCAGAGTTACTGACTAGTATTCTTGCTTAAAATAATAATCTTTCAATCAAATTAACAATATTATGCCTAAAATTGCAAATTTATAGACTTGACACAGATCTATCGATCTCTGACAAAACAAATGGCTGAAATATCAGGAGATGATATCCAATCTGGACAATCTTCAAGTATCAGAACAAATGGCTGAAATATCAGCAGATGATCTCCAATCTGGACAATCTTCAAGTATAGAACACTTGAAAATAAATCTATAGAGCGTTGGATTTTTAGTTGACCATTTGACTATAAATCTTCACGATTCAAGCAGGAGATCGAACAATTTCATCGAACAATTACAAATGGTTCTGGTAAAGTTATTTTTAAATTGTTTTGGTAAATTTATCTTTAAGTTGACAATTCGATAATATAAATGTTGTTGAACACTAATTTAGAGTTTGCTTGTTTTCTAAGCGATCAAGACGAGAGTTAAATTCATAAACGACCTCCAACATACAAAGATTCTTCTGATGTCAATTCAAACTCATAAACGACCACCAACCTACAAAGATCTTTCTAATATCTTTACAAACCCAGATTGAAGTGATTTTCGTATAAAAGGGGGAAATTCTAATCATGGCCTTTTTCATTTCATTCTTCTTAAAAAAGCTTGGCTAAAGAACAAGACAAAAGCAAAGTAAAGGAATTTAGAAGTTGAAAAGAATTTAACTATTTATTAATTTTTAAAAAGACTTCATTAGTTACCGTTATTTTTAAAATTTTATAGTTGTTTCCAGTAAAAATTTATTAATAAGGAGGATTTCTCTTAGAATGGTCCACATTTTAGTACTGAGATGAGAATTTCCAAAAAGTTTTCGAAAAGAAATGACACGATACTTTTAGAATGGTCTAAATTTTTTTTTTTCGAAATTTTATTTTTACAGTAACATTAATATTTAGATCATGCCCGCATTGACATTGAAATTGCAAAAACTAACATAGAAGGGTTTGGTTAGAGTTTTATACACTATTGGCTTAAAAAAGCTTCAGTTAACTTGCACTTTTTTCAGGATTATAGTTATTAAATTTATTCAAGATTCACAACTTTCGGATAAATGTTGTGATTTAAAATTACATAAAATTATATACAAGTATTGGTAGTCACATGGCAGCTCTAAAAAAGAAAAAATGTCAATCACAAATACATGTTCTTGTTCCGAAAACATGTGACCAATTAACACTAACATTGTCGACTACCAATACATATTGCACTCGACCACCAATACATATTGCACACATATTGCACACTGAAACATCTTTAGTAATGTACTCAATACTCAAAATGCCTCCTAAAAATCAGCTACTAAATTTAAAGGATAACATGTTCTACATTATTCAATGGCGGCTTGTAGTTCTAATATCACGATCACAATAGTAATGCAAAAGTAAATCCAATGTTACTTGTTTTTAATAGGAAATGTATTCAACAAATACTGGGTGATTTGAATTTGCAATAATATTTATAAAATTTAATATTTTTAAAAATTGTTTAAATAATTTTAAATATAATTGAATTAAAAACTTTTCTACTCCATTATTTTACAGACAACTTGATTAAAAAATACAAAAACCATCCTGATAATTACGAAGAGCAAAATACTTATAAAGAAAAAATAATTAAAAAATACCTGATTACTATGAGCAAAATCTAAAATCTAAAGCTTAAAAAAAAAGTTTACTCTCATTTGCGAAGTGCCCATTTCTTTCCAGAAACCTTCTTTTGCACCGTGAAAACTGCGACTTGTCAATGACATGTTATCTAAATATCTACAACAAAATTTCAAAGTATACCACAATTGACAAACATGATGGCCGGCAGTAATTTGAGTAGCTGTGAGTAAACACTGCTCTTGAGAAACAACGGTGAGGCTGTACCTAAGATTCCTAGAAGGATAATTTATAATAAGGATTTTTATTAGGGTATAAAGAATTTTGGAAATGCAAGTCTGTAATCACTGCAATTCTTATTGCAACAGTGTTAGTAATGCTAGAGTTTTCAAAAACACCTGAGCAGATCACATAATGCTTCCCAACGTGATTAATTCAATTAGTGACAGACTGGACTAATAATTTGTTCGGCCTTGAGAATCTTATAGATTAATTCAGTTGGTAAGAAACATGGAAATTTTGTTCTTCTTTGCAAAGCCCGTAGAAGTGGCCTGTTAGGTATCTACGCTTGCTCGCAATTCCAATCCCATAACTTCAATCGGCTAGGGAAGAACACATGTCCAGAAATTTCTGAGATATTTTTTCTAAACTCAGAGAAAATAAGTTATTATAAATTATTATTAGATTATAACCCAGAAGTATTAACAAAATATAGTGGAATACAGAGAATAAAAAACCCTATTTTTCCCTTGAATTTGAGGTCGTATCAGGTTACCAATCTGAGTTTGAAATGCTCCAGAAGTATTAACAAAATATAGTGGAATACAGAGAATAGAAAACACTATTTTTCCCTTGAATTTGAGGTCGTATCAGGTTACCAATCTGAGTTTGAAATGCTCCCGGACTGGTTGGAAGTTCGTAACTTGTAAGTATGTTAAGGTTTTACAATACATTAGCGGCATAGGTGAATAAGCTCTGATCAAGCAAACATGCCATATTCAGACCACCGCAGATTCGACGGTGCAGTAGGGTAAACTAAAAGATGAAAGTGATATATTGTAGTGATGTTATTTCTTTTCCCAATTAGTAAGGAAGAATGGCGGAGGCAAATGTAGCACCACAAAACACATAATTTCAAAATGGAACAGTTGCAACTGACCACATATTGTTAGATGCCAAAAGTGAAAGTGGTAAATTTGAAAGTTGTTTTCCAAAAGAATCAATGCCAATGCTAATAACTGGGCCATTAAATTTGGTCACCAATATTAGTACGGTGGATGCTTACTCCCATAATGTACCCTTAACTGTCAACTCCCAGAACTTGAAGGAATGGTAGCATCGTAGCTGTAGGCATGTAGCCTGTAGGTACTATGCAGTTGGCTCATGGATGGTGCATTATGATTCATGTCAACTCCCAGAACTTGAAGGAATGGTAGCATCGTAGCTGTAGGCATGTAGCCTGTAGGTACTATGCAGTTGGCTCATGGATGGTGCATTATGATTCATGTAGCTTTACAGATACATAAATTCAGATAGGTACATAGTAAATGGAGTTGTTTTTAATGTGATTTTTTGGATTTTTTTAGTGTTGGAACTCGGCTGAAAAAATTGATGTGAAATTTTGATTTGTGTTACTTAAAATAGTTTTTAAATTGTATATATGGATTCAGCACCCTGAAAAATCCTTAGGGCACTTAATTGTGCAGTGGTTACCCACCATACTTGTGATTTCAATAAATTCCTGCAGCATTTCAAAGAAATTAGACAAAAAAACCCAGCAGGAAAGCTTAAAAAAAAATCACACTAAAAACAACTCGCAGAATAAATTAAGAAATCCACGATGCATTTAATGTTGTTTGTTAAACTTTGCAGACCTTTCACCTGATACCGATATGCATATTATCATTGGATTTTGTAACCTCAACCTCACATATAATAGATAATTTCAGAGATTTGTACCTTGAGCTGTTGGAAATTTCTGTTTATTTCAAACACAAAAGAAATTGCACAGAGAACAACACTCTGTTTCAATACAAGATCTTAATCATAACAAAAAAAAACTGTTACAAAATAGTCTTCCTCTACTCAGAGGGGTTACATCAGGGACGCTTCAGTCCAGAAACTAATTTCACTATCTCAGCACTATTGTGCGTTTCAAAAATCACAAAACTCTCACTATATTTTTACACTGTTGTGTTTGCGTTTTTATAGTGCATTGCATTTTTTTCTTTTTACAGTGCGCGAAGGGGTTATAACTTATCTACCAACCACGTTAACTTCGTTGATGGGATCTTTTACTGTATTTCTTGAGTCGGTTGTGTGGTAACCCATAACTGATAAATGTTGCGGCCAACGCTATTGTAAGAAACCCATAATCTCTTTAATGCACCTGCACATGGCACGTCCTTCTTGTTCTTGGCCATGCTGTTTATTAAATGCTGAAGCTGATAATTCAATGTGCAGGAGCTGGATCTGATATTTCTCCTTTGGGAACTCATATAGGTAAATGGCGAAAAGACATCAATGGCGGTGGCGTGTATAAGCCAGAACAAATAATGGTTGTTTGATCAAATGGATGGACGGCTGGGATCATATGCAGGTGAAAGTGCGATCTTCGATGGCTTAGGTCGCATCGCAAGATCGCGGAGGGTTTAATGCGCACTCGAGAAAAATTGCGATCTTCGATCGCGTCGCATGATCGAATCGCATCACGATCGGGGAAGCCACAGGGTAAGGCGCGATGACGATCTGCGATGGATCGCATTGCATTGAACTTCAATGGGATTATAGTTTGCGATTTCTATTCAACTCTTGCTACAGTTGAAATTATATTCCAACACTCCCCTTTAATTTCAACTGTTGGGTTTCTCTGCATACCCAGGCATTTCCTGAAATGATCAAAACTTTTCTTTCCCAATGGTTTTGTCAAGATGTTAGCTAACTGATCCTCTGTTCTGCAGTGCTGCAAAAAAATCTCACCATTGTTAGCCAATTCACGTATGAAGTGAAATTTGGTGTCTATGTGCTTTGTCCTTTTATGAAAAACAGAGTTTTTAGACAATGCTATTGCCGAGCTATTGTCACAGTAAATGGTTGTGCCCTTTTCTTGTTCATGACACGAATCTCTGAGAACTCTTCTCAGCCACACTTCTTGGCATGCTGCTGCTGTTGCTGCCACATACTCTGCCTCTGTTGTTAACAAAGACACAACTGGTTGCTTCTTGGAAGCCCATGAGATGGCTTCCGATCCCATATGAAACACATATCCCGATGTGCTTTTTCTATCATCAACACTTCCAACCCAATCACTGTCAGTGTAACCTGTCAACATGAAACTTTCAGAATAGGAGTATAAAATACCAAACCCCTTCGTTCCATTCACATACCTTAGAATCCTCTTGGATGCCTGCCAATGAGTCTCTTTCGGTCTTTCCATAAATCTGGAGATTAAACTCACAACGTGCATAATGTTCGGCCTAGTTGCAGTCAAGTACATAAGGCTGCCAACTATGCTTTTGTACAATTTTGGATTAAAATCCTTGCTACTGTCTTCTTTGGTCAATTTCAACCCCATTACAGTTGGAGTCACAACTGCCTTGTTGTTCTGCATGTTAAATCTCTTCAACACTGCTTCTACATATTTAACTTAAGAAATGAAAACACCATTTTCACTTTGGTCTACTTCAATTCCAAGAAAACATCTTAAGAAGCCCAAGTCAATCATTTCAAATTCACTTTTCATGACTGCTTTAAAATCAGCAATGAGATAAGTATCATTACTAGTAAAAATCAAATCATCTACATATAAAACAACAATAAGAATCTTACCGTCATTCTCCTTTATGTAGAGTGTGGGTTCATCATCACACTTATCAAACCCATTCTTAATGAGATAAACATCTATTCTGTTGTACCATGCCCTTGGAGCTTGCTTCAGCCCATAAAGAGCCTTCTTCAGTTTGCAGACTTTCTGCTCTTGGCCATCAACTTCATAGCCTGGAGGTTGTTCAACATAAACCTCTTCTTTTAACACCATTCATGAATGCAGATTTAACATCCATTTGATAAATCTTCCATTTGTGTTGTGCCGCAATAGACAACATTGTTCTGACTGTTTCCATCCTTGCAACTTGTGCAAAGGTTTCATCATAGTCTTTGCGTTGTTGCTGCTTGTAGCCTTTCACAACAAGTCTTTCTTTGTGCCTGTCAATCTTGCCTTCAGCATTGCTTTTGGTCTTATAGACCCACTTAACTCCAATGGCATCTTTGCCTTCAAGGAGGTCCACTAACTCCCATGTTTTACTCTTCTCAATTGCACCAATTTATTCACTCATTGCTTCAATCCATTTATCTTCATTTACAGCATCTTCAAAATGCACTGGGTCATCAACATGACAATACAAAGCGAATAATGAATTCAGACCGGTATTGTTACTTACCTCTCCTTGTTCATAAATCTCATTTAGATTTCTGAATCTTGGTCTTCTTGGTGTGCTTGGAGTTCCATCCAAACTTGAGGGTATTTCTGATCCCTGTGATGTGCTTGGAGAAGCACTTCCTTGACTTCTCAAGGCTGTTCGAATTCCAGCTTGTGTGGTTTGTTGTACTTGTTGTGGTGGAGGAGGAGCCACCAAGGAAGGATTATTTGCTGCTGTCCCTTCCTCTTCTTCTTTGTGAGACACAATTGTCTTCACATTCACTGTCTTCTCTAAGCTTCCATCCCAAGCTTCATCTTCAATGAACTACACATCTCTGCTTACTATCAATTTCTTGGTGGATGGATTATAGAGTTTGTATGCTTTTGACTCATCAAAATAGCCAATAAAGACACACTTCTCCCCCTTACTGTCAAGCTTCTTCCTTAGCTAATTTGGTACATGTGCATATGCTACACAACCGAATACTCTCATGTGAGTGACAGTTTGCTTTTGACCACTCCATGCTTCTTCTGGTATTTTGTTCATGACAGCTTTAGTTGGGCATCTATTCAAGATGTAAACTGCGCAAATGACAGCTTCTGCCCAATACTCATGTGGCAAGTGTTTTTCCTTCAGCATACTTCTGACCATGTCAAGAATGGTCCTATTCTTCCTTTCAGCAACACCATTTTGCTGAGGTGTATACCTCGCGGTGAACTGCTTTTGTATGCCATTCTCTCTACAAAAACGCAGAAAGTCTTTGGAGATGTACTCTCCTCCTCTATCTGTTCTGAGCACTTTGATATAATGCCCACATTGCTTCTCAACAAGAGTTTTGAAGTGGCGGAATTTCTCAAACACTTCATTCTTCTGTTTCAGCATATACACCCATGTCTTTCTAGTGTAATCATCAATGAAATTTAAAACATATTTATTTCCGACAAATGATGGTATTTGCATCGATCCACACACATCAGAGTGAACAATTTCCAAGGGTGCTTTTGCCCTTATACTATTTCCTGCTGGAAAGCTTTCTTTGTGTTGCTTGCCCAAGATGTAGCCTTCACAAAGGTTGTCCGGTTTCTCGATCAATGGCAATCCCTTTACCATTCCCTTTCTGTGCAACAGATTCAAGCCTCTGAAATTGAGATGTCCAAATCTCGAGTGCCACAACCAATTCTCATCTTTCACTTGTTCCTGAAAGACTTCTTGTGTTACAATTGCAATAGTTTTTCCTTCCTTCAAATCTGCCCTGAGTTTGAGAGGAAACATTCTATTGCTGGTCATCTGCACCTGTGCAATGATCTTCTTAATTGGAGGTATGTCTCTGATTGTACACATATCATCTTTGAAGAACACATTGTAACCTTTGTTAATGAGCTGTCCAATGCTCAAAAGATTACATTTCAGACCAGGTACATAGTATACCTCTGGCGCAGTCATCTGTTCTCCATTTCTTGCTTGGATACTGACTCTGCCCTTACCCTTGATAGATATCTTACTATCAGTTCTTGTTGTTACCTCAGATTTCATATTTTCATCCAGATTGGCAAACATTTCAATATTTCCAGTCATGTGATTACTACAACCTGAGTCTAAGAACCAAAAATCTTCTTGTTTGTCTTGTGCAATATTACATGTTAACAACACAATCTTTGGATTCTTATCTTCTTCATTTGCAAAATTAGCATTCTGCCTACTATTCATGTCATTTTGTTTTTCCCTACATTCATTGGCGTAGTGCCCATATTTCTTACAATAATGACATTGGACTTGGGATTTGTCATACCTTTGTCCATGAGCTTGCAGTTTGCTTGAACCTTCATCTTGGTTCTGATTGTAGCTTCTTCCGCTTGTGCTTACAGGATTATTTCCGCCTTTGTTTTGGCTTCTTCCATGACCTCTGTTATTTGCTCTGCCTCGACCTTTTCCTTGGCCAAAATACATCTGTGTCTTGAATGCTTGCTCAAAAGAGGAATTTGTTCCTCTACTCAGTCTGGGTTCATGAGACATAAGAGAAGCACTCAGTTCATCTACTGTGAACTGTGAGAGATCCTTTGTTTCTTGTATTGCTACCACAATAGCTTCAAACCTTGAGGGTAAACATCTCAAGATCTTCTCTACAATCCTTCTTTCTTCAAGAATCTCACCATGAGATCTTATCTGGGTTATCAACCCAATAACCTGAGTGAAGAATGAATCTATTGTATCAGATTCCTTCATGCTGAGTGTTTCAAAGTCTCTCCTCAACATCTGCAACTTTGCAGTCTTCACCTTCTCCATGCCTTGATAGGCAGTTTTGAGAATATCCCATGCCTCCTTGGATTTTGTTGCTGCTGCAATCCATGGAAAAACACTTTCATGTACTGATTGGAAGAGAAAAAAGAGGGCTTTGGCATCCTTCTTCCTGTCGCTCTTCAACTGGTCTCTTTCTGCTACTGTCAAAGCAGCCAATGTTGTTGCATCTGCAGGTTCAGCATAGCTAGTTTCAACCAGCTCCCATATTCCTTGAGAAGCAAACAATGCTTTCATTGTTATGGACCAATAGCTGTGATTTTTCCCATTAAACTGTGGCAGTTGGGAATTTGTCAAACCAGTTCCAGCATCTTCCATCTTAACCTGTATAAGTAAAGAAGAGATACTAATTGTATAATTAAAAACAAGCAAAAAACTTTCTCTCTTGGAGAAAATCTGCTCAATAAGCTTCTTATAGCTCCTACAGTGAAAAAACAAACTCTGTTTTTGACTCACTGAGTGCCTAGACTAGCTCTGATACCATGTTGGAAATTTCTGTTTATTTCAAACACAAAAGAAATTGCACAGAGAACAACGCTCTGTTTCAATACAGGATCTTAATCATAACAAAAAAAAATTGTTACAAAATAGTCTTCCTCTACTCAGAGGGATTACATCAGGAACGCTTCAGTTCCAGAAACTAATTTCACTATCTCAGCACTGTTGTGCGTTTCAGAAATCACAAAACTCTCACTATATTTTTACACTGCTGTGTCTGCATTTTTATAGTGCATTACATTTTTTTCTTTTTACAGTGTGGGAAGGGGTCATAACTTATCTACCAACCGCGTTAACTTTGCTGATGGGATCTTTTACTGTATTTCTTGAGTCGGTTGTGTGGTAACCCATAACTGATAAATGCTGCGGCCAGCTCTGTTGTAAGAAACCCATAATCTCTTTAATGCACCTGCACGTGGTGCATCCTTCTTGTTCTCGGCCATGTTGTTTATTAAATGTTGTAGCTGAGCATTCAATGTGCAGGAGCTGGGTTTGATCTTTCTCCTTTGGGAACTCAAATATGTAAATGGCGAAAAGACATCAATGGCGGTGGCGTGTATAAGCCAGAACAAATAATGGCGGTTTGATCAAATGGATGGTTGGTTGGGATCGTATGCAGGTGAAAGTGCGGTCTGTAATGGCTCAGGTTGCATCGCAACATCACGGAGGGTTTAACGCGAACTGGAGAAAAATCACGATCTGCGATCTGCGATCGCGTCACATGATCGCATTGCATCACGATCGGGGAAGCCACAGGGTAAGGCACGATGGCGATCTGCGATGGATCGCATCGCATGGAACTTCAATGAGATTATAGTTTGCGATTTCTGTTCAATTGTTGTTGCAGTTGAAATTATATTCCGACATCAGCTACAATAATTTTTTACGGTTAAGATTTTAAATTAGAAGTCAAACGGCCGGCTCCCAAATATGTCTTAGACGTCAACCCTGACAGTGGGAAAACTAGAACTTGAAATACATCCTACATGACGTCAATTTCCAAGCCTGCTTGCAAGCTGCGCTCTGCATTCAAACTCCTACAACATTAACTACCAAAATGAATGTTATATGCATTTAAAGTTTGATTTGACCGATCCTATACATGACGTCGCCGATCGCACTCTCTCAACTCTGGTTATTCTTTCACCACACTATCTTCTTGGGTCGCTGCCCATCGAGACTCTTCCCTTCCTTGAAAGTGATGTTGTTGATCAATGGTTGGACAGACCTTAATACCTTTCTAATCGTTCCCTTCTGTGAATAATAATTAATTTTACAATTATTAATCTATATCTAATAAATAATATTCAATTAGGTTTTTTTTTTGTAATTTATATCATTTAATTCGATAAAGAATATTAAAAAATAATGCAAAAAAGAGTTGAATCGCTTTTAAAAAATTAATTTAATTAGTTTATTGCCTAACAGATGGGATGTGAGTAAATGTTTTGGTATCAGCCGGCATGTTTTATGTGTTTGTGGGTGTTCAGTGACAAGACATTTTTATTCCTGACATTGAGTGACATGAGGGTCCAAAGTTGTATGAGGAATAAGGGAATTAGATTATACTAGTACAAGAGGACCAATAATCTCCCATTATGATGATGTTAGTATTGTTGGTTAGTAATCACATTTGATAATGCAATGAGATGCATTTGAGGAAATGAGGAAGATAAATGAGAAGGTTGACTTTATTTGGGATTGCCTTAGGTAATTATCATCGCAACTTAATTTTTTTGGCCCTAACACCCCTATATCTTTTTTGTTGGCTATTTTTTTCTTTTCGTTTAGGTATTATGTCTCTTTATTTTGTTGGCCACTACTAGCCAAAGGCGGCATTTAGTTTCTTGTTTTGTTGCTTTCAACTCCACTAGGTCTAGTTTGCTTTGTTTTCTTTTGTGGTTGGTTGCTTGTTCATGGTAGCCTTTGGATTTACTACACCCTACACATGCATTCGAATGGCAGGGATTCTATGGGGTTATGTTGTATTTCACGAAAGCTTTTATTGGAGTTTTGTGACGTTAGATTTGGTTCCTAGTTGTCAACCTAGAAGCACCTTACTTTAACAACTAGCATGCTACTCTGAGAAGTAAGGAGCATGTTCAACCTTCCAAGCCTGCCTCTCCACACCCTCAAGACATGGGTGCAAACATGCTTTTTTAATAGAGTATCTCACCAGATACTCAAAAGGAAACTAAAGAATTGGTTAATTAAGTGAAACAACATTGTTAATAGACCTCCACATGGAGATTGACAATGAATTTTAGCACTCCTTTTGGGATTCTTGTTTTTCACAGTTACATGACACAAACATATTTTTTGAGCAATATAATTTTTCTAGCAAACCAAAACCTTTGTTTCTTAGTGAATCATAATTTGCATGAACTAGAATGGATGATGTGTTGAAAGTTACAAAGGATAAGTGTTGGAAGTTATATCCCAAACTTAACCCGAAGAACATAAAGAAAAATGCAAATGAGAGGAATCTCATTGCCATTGATTCAAGTAATGAGGTTGAAAGCAATTTTGATATGGATGATAATATTGTCTGTAGATAAGTGGAGAATGAGGTGGATTTGAATAGCCTTTAGCAACAAGAGAAAAAAATGACTAAACACTATTTTATGTAGAAATACAAGTCAAGAACACAAAGAATAATGCTTTGTTATGTGTAAGGTTAAAAAGAAAACTCATTGAAGCAAACCTAATCAACAAATTAAAGTTAGAAATTTATGATAGTCCAAACACATATCCATTAAAATAGGTAAATAAAAATACATAAGTAAAACTAACAAAACAATGCTAAATTAAATTTTCTATTTGAATTCCCTCTATGTACATGTAAATATGAAAGTAAACTATTACAAAATTAGTTATAATTTTTTTTTTAACAATAATTTTATTTAAATATTAATAAACTTTATTCTATATAATTTAACAGTTACCATTTTTTTTAAACGTTGAATTCTATTTCTGTATTTTATATAAAATTTTAAATAATAAAAAATTACTAAATATTTCAGCACGCACAACAGAAATACCTAAACACATAAAATACTAAAACGCACCTTGCAATAAATCGATATCCGTACTCTGGGAGCCTTTTACATATAAAGTAAGAGGATGAATATGATGTATTATTGTTTCCACGTGGTTTCCTTACTGTAGATTAAAATTTAATAAGTCACGTGGCTCGATTTTGTTGACTTAAATTTTATATTCGTGAATTTGGCTGCAACCGACAATGCAGCCTACGAGGTGCTCAGTGCTGGCCCTGGCCCCAGCTAAAGACAAAATGACCCTATCCAAATTAGGTATGCTGATGAATATATGAAATAGGCAACAGTCCAGATTCAACTTAAGCAAGTCGATCTTGTCCAGTTGTCTGTCATCTTGCCAGCCATCTTTGACTCCTATCTGATTGCCTCCTGTATCCAAATCCTGAGCTGGAGTCCACAATAATATATTTAATACTTCACAGGTCTGTACTCACTGTGGCCGTTCCTCTATATATACTCTCAGCTCCTCTTCTTATCTCCATCATCTATCTGATTCAGAAGTTTGTGAATAATGGCTTCCAAGATCGTATTAGTTTCGGTCATTTGTGTTTTTGTCTTGTTTCTGCTATCTCCTGTCACAGCTACAGAGGATGATCATGCAGCCCAGACAATGGAGACGCCATCAGGTAAAATAAGCCAAAATTCATTATTCCGACAGATTTTATCACTCATCTCTAGAATTTTTTTTCATGTTTTTCAAGAAAGCCATATCTTGCAGAAGATCTGCGTTGGGTTTTCTAGTGATTCTAAAATTGGTTTGATATGTATATTATGTGCAGGGCCGGTGCTGCCTCCAAGGAGTGACCACTATGTGACGGGATGCAAGAGATGCTGTTATTTGGATGAGAGAGGCTGCATTGCATGCTGTTCCAAGGGACAATAAATAGACAGATTCCATGTAGGCAATTTATCTGCCTGCCAGATCTGGCTATAACAGCGAACCCGCTAGTTATTTGCCAACTCTCATCTCTGGATAGATAAAACAGGCCTCCAATATTAGTGTTACTGTTTTCTTGAAACTAATAATAAATACAATACCGGAACAGGTTTTAATAATGAGATGCCTTCGGTACTAAGATGATTGCGTCTTAAATTTTTCAAGTTATTTTCGGTTTCAAATCAACCCATGGATTATGTTTTTCTTATAGTTATATATTTACATTCAACTAGTTATATATTTACATTCAACTTCAACTGTGTGTAAGGTTTTCTTATAGTTATATATTTACATTCAACTTCAACGGTGGGTAAGGAGTTGTTTCTAGTGTGATTTTTAGTGGAAGAATTTGAAGTAAAATCTTGATTTGTGTTATTTAATTTAGATTCAGCACTTTGAAAAGCACTCTTGGAGCACTTCGATTGTGCAGAGGTTACGAGTTGTGTGATTTTTAGTGGAAAAATTTGAATTAAAATCTTGATTTGTGTTATTTAATTTAGATTCAGCACCTTGAAAAACACTCTTGGAGCACTTTCATCGTGTAGAGGTTACCTATCAAACTTGTGATTTCAATAAATTCCGGAAAAAAAAAATTCCTATCAAACTTGTGATTTCAATAAATTCCGAAAAAAAAAATTCCTGAAAAAACAATAGATCAGCAAAACTCATCATAAAAACTTCCTTAAAAAACAACTACAAAATATAAAAGCAACTGCATACAACAAAATTATATCAAAATTAGATCAGAAAAACTCATCATAAAAACTTCCTTAAAAAACAACTACATAATGTAAAGTCAAAAGTAACTTATATTGACTTTTCCAAAAGACAACTCGATAACATAGTATCAAAGGTAACCGATGTTGACAGTGATTAATAATGTAAAGTCAAAAGTAACTTATATTGACTTTTCCAAAAGACAACTCGATAACATAACATCAAAAGTAACTGATGTTGACAGTGATTAATCAATGGGTAAGGTAGATTTATATAAAAATATGCCATGCTGTGCCTTAAAAATGTGCTAAGTAGAGACTTCTATTCCTTTTAAAATTTAGAGTAACTAGAGAGTCCTCTTCGTTTTAAAACTTCTATAAAGCATCTCTGCTGCAACTAAATCTCTACCGTATAAATCAGCAAGAACAATCTCGTAAACTCAGAGCTTTATATTCATAAAACTCTGGTAGTATGTACATTTCGTGACAAACCAATCTCCTATGCGAGATTTAGATCCATTCATTACTTTATTTCTGAAAATCACTATCAATGGGTTCGAAGATCTAGTATTAGTTTTGGGCACTTGGAATTTTGCCCTCTTCCTGCTATCACCTGTCACAGCCACAGACGACGATCATACCGTTGAAAACGGCGATCCTTATTTCGATAACGGATTTTGGAAATGTATGTGAAAATTCCTATATTGGATAGATATTGGTTAGGTTAGAAAGCATGCATTTTCAACCAAGCATCTTTCTTGATACTCGGAATGAATTGAGGGGTTGGTTAATTCAATGAAACAACATCGTCAACGAACCTCTACTAGATCTTCTTTGACTTTTACCATTGGGTTTAGTATTTTTGTTTTTTCGTTGCATGATATCAAGGTTCTTTTTAACCATGGAATTTACTAGTGTACTAAAATCTTGGCTATTGTTTTAGAGAATCATAAATTAAAAGATTGGAAACCCTCCAAGTAGGGTGGAAACCAAGCATGGTGATATTTTTTTTAAGAGAATCATAAATTAAATGGGAAACCAAGTTCTTAGAGAATCATAAATTAAATTGGAAACTAAGTTCTTAGAGAATCATAAATTAAAAGATTGGAAACCAAACTCACCGTACTTTGTACGATAGATTTTCGATTTAACGTTAAAGCGTATACATGATTCTAATAAAGAAGAGAAAACGTTGAAGCAAATGAACACTTGCACTTCTCAATGCACTAGCTCGTACCCAGTTATTATTGAGAATGAACCAAAAGGGAAACAATTCAACAAAGGAAAAGGAGAGGGTCTCCCCTCTTCAAGGCCCATATCATCCTTCCTCCCAGATCATGTCTATGTTATTTCTAGTTATGTTCTTTCCTTTGGTTTAGTTTTAGTATGGAAATTATAAATGATTATAGTTATTATTAGATCTCCGGAAGGTTCACTGAGGTTTGGTTTTTTTCGATATGCCTTAGGCCACCTAGGTTTGGTTTTTCTCGATGTGCCTTAGGCCACGAAGCTTGATCACTTTCTCCCATCATTATTAATATAACATTAGATCAACTTACAAAAAATATCTATATTATCAGAATTCTTAGTACATTTTTCATTATAGGTATAAGTTAACATAAGTTAAAGGCATTTCAATGAGAAGGTTGTGAGGTTTTCTAATGTATTTCATTTACATAGTAAAAATGAAAAACAATTAAATCTATTACAAGTTTTTTCAAAACATAATAATATTACACAATGCAAAATTATTTTACCTTTCTATATAGGTTTAGAGGTTTCACAATACCTTAAAATTGAATTTTTTTTATGAGTTATAAGAAATTATGTGATGATTAAATGATGAACAAATAATTTCATATTTATTTATGATGACCATAAATCACTTATAAAAAGAATCACAATCCAATGTAAAATATTAGTTGTTACAAAATTAGAATCATACTCTTTTAAAGAATAAAACTAATTTCTTAAAAAATTAACAAAACAAGGTAGCTTTAATGTATCCCACATGCTACTTACTGATGCCAATCCTCACATTCCAAACTATAAATTCACTTATCACAATTTATGGAAATAATAAGATTTAATTAAATTCTTAAGAAATCTATATAACATAGAAAACAAAAAATGCATCAAAATTTAACACGGTTACTTTGAGAACTAATAAATAAATCAATTTTAGAATTTTTAATTAAATTTATAATTTCCATCAATTTGAATTATTTACTAGTAATTGCCCCAAAAGGTGCAAAGGGATGTCGATAGGAATGCTAAATTGGAGAAATTGTGATTTTATTTTAAATAACAATTCTTATATTAAATATAGGTTTTAGATTGTGATGTGAATATACCAATTATACTATTAAAAGGTTAGAGAATTGTTTCAACAATATTAAATTTCAAGGTCACAAAATTTGGAGCCTTTACAAAAAGTCCTTAAAAGGTTACAAACAAGATTCATGGAGTAGAAGTATACAATCGACCTTCAGACCAAAGGTATTTGGCGACACCTAAACTCTAACTATTTACATATTCATGGCTAAAAATTTATGTTTGTCGTAATTAGAATTCTATAGCTAAGGGTTGTTACCATTATAAACTTGAAGCTCCAAGAAAAAAGACAAACCCAAAGTAGACATAAAAAAAGGATGATGTTAAGTAGCAAATCTCAAAGAGTCTGAAATCAATTTGACTATTTAGCGAGACAAGTTTCATGACAAAAATATCATTTTTATTGCAGAGACTTCAACTAGAAGAAAGATCTAGATTTCATATGCTATGTAGCCATTAGCCATACTAGTGCTTTAAGAAGCAAGCATTAAAATGGTGGCCTGACAATAAGATTGAATATGGAAATCATTCAACATGAACTTTGCAATTTCTCAATGGAAGTTATTGCTGAAAACTATTTCTAGCATAATCACTTTTCCTGGGCCTTTGCGAAATGTAATTTAGCACCGTTGGTATAACAACACCCTAAATCTTGCTTACCTAGAGGTTCATTGTATTTGTCGAAGTGGAATTGTAGTTTATGTGATTTTCCATTACATCAACAAGTACAACAGATAAAAACTCTGAACAGAAATGGATGACATGAATAATCAAATATAGTCAAAATAGTGCTAATTTGTGTGGTGGTAATTATCTCTGTTTTGAAAACGATTTTCTTTATTTAATTTTGTATAACAGAAAAACACATTAACAATTTTCAGCACATGAACATGATGACTGCAAAATTGATACAAGTGTTTGTAAACAAAAGAGAATATAGTATTCAAATGCTAAATCGGTGGAAGAAATAAGCATGCAATGCCATATATACAAGATGAGATATATACAAATGTCATTGATAGTGAGGAACTAATCATATATACAAAATGATACATGGCATCGACAACACAAACTAATATCTATTGTGACATGAAAATGTGAAAGGTTTTCTTGCCAATCATATTTTCCTTTATGCATCTCTTTCATGGATGTGAATAATTTTTTTATGAGTATTCTTATGTTGTGAAGTAAGGTAATAGTTGGTCATAGACGATAGAGAGGAAGGGATTATGGTGGCATCATCCTACTTTCTATATTTTGTAAAGTAAGCTCTTGATGTTGAATCTCTCGGTAGTATTCGTATAGTGTGGGCATGTAGCTTATAACCATATCTGTTGGTCATGAAAATAAATAGAAAAAAAATTATTAGTGGAAATGTGTATAAAGAGTAGCATTTTGGTTTTTTTTTCTTAAACAAAGTAAGAAAATATGAATTTTTTTTTCTTGAAAAGTAATAGAACAATATGTGGATACATGCAATAATAAGTAATTGTATGTTAAAGGTGGTTAAGTAACAAGAGATGTTTACCATGGTTAAATTTACAAGATAAGATATATGGGTAATTGAAGTATATATTCTTGTGGGGATTTTGACGCAATAAGTGATTCTTCTTTTTGTTGGTGTCTGAGATATGAATTATCTTGCATACATGAGAAGCTTGAGAATGGAAATGTTGGTTTGATTCAAAGGTCTAACAATGATATGACTCTTGATATGGCATTAAATGATAATACTTGTTGTCCATTGTTGCCAATGTCTACAGTTGCTTTGTCTAATGTCATACCCTATGATTTATGTATTGTTAAAGCCCATGCCATTCAGAGAGGAAATTGTTGATGTGAACCTCTTGTAATGGGGGAAATGGGTACATATGTTGAATGTGAAAGGTCCCATGGTGTCCCTTTGCATTGGTAGAAGTCAACCACCATGAAACATGGAAACGTTGGAGGCTTTGAGTCAGGTGTATAAAATATTGATATGACTTTGCCGATTGCACCATTAACAAGGCCTGAATTTACCCATAAATAGCTGGTAAGTATAACTTTTTTCTCATTACATAAGTAAACCTCTTTATCTAAATGCACATGTTCTATTGCAGTACAATTTCATTGTTTTTAGTATTCTACATAGCATATTGCAATTGACATGTTCAATTTTTTTAACATTATTTTATTATGAAAAGCAACTGAATGGTTCATTGCATATAGGTGCATGGAATATTCGAACACTTGATGCTCTTCATGCATGAGATATGAGTCTTTCCTTGACATTAGAAGATTCCAGTCTTCTTGAGTAGGCATTCCACTTTTGAGATTTGGGAG